>JARQST010000309.1:1189832-1259832 GCA_030142225.1 Pachycephus smyrnensis | reverse complement strand
TAAAGCGCTGCGGGCATGGTTGTGTCTCATTCTATTGCATGTGAGTAAACAGGGAGACAACGATACTTGCAGCGCTTTAAGCGAATATCGGAACGCACCCGAAGTGGCAAGATGGACTGCAGCGCCGCATTATTTGTAAATTCACCAACAAATTCACAGTGCTGGTATTTCCCTCTTTACTAGTATTAACAGCATTATCTTTTTGGTGCTGATAGCCGTCAGTGATGCATGTTTTGTTTGTAAGGTATGTAGTGTACGTCGATCAGATAGTTATTTTGGATTGTCTGTACAGTAATTGGTAAGAATTTCGTTTGACATTGTATTATTCAGGTTTTGCTTAAGATGTAATTATTATTTATTTTCATTTACAATATTTCATTCCGTTGCAGCTACAAAAGTAATGGATGAAGCTTGTGAGTCAGTCCTTCTTTATGAAGGAATATTGCCGACTGCAAATCCTCATGATTATCATTGCTATCTTTGTGATAAAGTTGTTAAAGGTATAAAGTGTGGCATCCAGCATGTACAAGGTAGACCTCACATAAAAGAGCTTCAGAAATTTGAAGAGTCATATGAGAAACGCGGTGGAATTGTAGTTTGTAAGATATGCAAGTTTGAAGGTTCGTGGCTCATGTATGCGTATCACAAAACATTCCACAATTCTCCAAAAAAGAATTCCAATAGTGCTTCCATGAGTGATCTTAGTATCAATTCTAATGCTGCTACTAGTGGCAATAAAAAACCGGATGATTTGTATAAAACGTTTGTACTAAACTTTATTTCGAAACACAAACAAGAATATTTTTGTCATTTGTGTTCTCGCATATTTTCAAGTTCGATTCATGCATATCAACATGTTGAGACTGAATTGCATAAAATAAGCATGGCTAAAATAGTTTCAACATTTTCACCAGGCAATGATACTGCAGAATTAAGTATCTTAACAGGTGTTACAACGAGAGAATTGATTGAGAATTGTATTTTTCTACAAAAACCCAATGAGTATAATTGTTTTACCTGTGGTAAACTTGTATCAGGGATAAATAATGTAATCGAACATATTCAAGGATCAAATCACGTAAAGTGCAAATTAACATTGAAATTCAAAGATAAGGTAACTGGCCAAATACTCCAAGAGACACAGTCTGTTGCAAACAACACAAAGATCAATAGCGAAACGCAACTTAAAATACCAGATCGTTTGAAATGGATGTTAACTGCACATGGGGTACAAGTAATGGAAACTGAATTGTATTGCCATGCTTGTAATGTCGTAATGAATAACAATAGTGCGATAGAAAGTCACTTGACTTCTCACTTGAGAATGGTGTGGACAAATTTTCAAACTTCTTTTCCGGACTCTCAGTCTAGTTTCCCAAATTTTAAGACTACAAATCAATTAAAAAACGAAAAACCAACATATCTGATTCCACACGTTTGCAACTTTTGTGATGTCAAAGTTCCATATGAAAAAATACTAATCGATCACTTCCTTGGGAAGAGACATAGAAAATATATGGTTGAGTTATTCGGTACAATTGAAAGTCTTAATAAAACAAAGACTGACGATGAGACCCAAGAAAATATTAACGCGATAGAAAACGTCTCATACTTCTGTCCAGCTTGTAATCTTAAAGTGAACAATGTTGAGGCACTTCCAAATTTTATTCATAATCCAGGAATCACAATAGGACATACATGGCTAGTTATTCCCGGAAAGAATGCAATTGCAAAACCAGCTGCCGCGAATGTAAAGAGTGTAGCAAGTACTCTTGAAACGGAAGAATTGCCATCAGAAGAATCGTTATCGATACAAAACAAAACTCGAAAAGGAAGAAAACCAAAAAGATGCAATAGTGTTGATAGCGTTGCATCTGGTAGTGCCACCGACAAAAGCTCATCACCAAAGGATTTTGTTTTCACTAAAGATTACATATTTGACATTGATGCAAAAAAGTTGCGTAAGCTCAAATTGAGTATACAGTTATCATACGTAATGGACAGAGAAAAGATTTACTGTCTGGTTTGCGAGGTAGAGGTGCCCAATCAATTGCAAAATTATTATGAACACCTTTGTGGTATTGACCACATGAAGAATCTAGCACAAATGGAAAAGGACGACAAAGAATTCGAAGATTATACAGACCAGTTTAGTGACCTAAGTCTAGCTAAAGAATTCATGCAGGAGATTAACGATGAGATGATCAAATGTTTTGCATGCAACGTGGAAATTATTAACGAGGATAACAAAATTTTTGAACATATTGCTTTGGAGTCGCATGATTTGAAACGGCAACAATGGAATGCTGTGTCAGATGCAATATTTAAAGATATACTTTCTGAAAGTGGAAGCACGTGGTATAATGTTGTAGATTACGAGTGTAAATTGTGCAATGTAAAATATAATTCTGAATTTGAGTTTGGCAAACATCTGGATGACAAGATACATTCCCAACATAGTTTGAGATATGTAATTACGAGACAGGGGGAACTAATGTATGACTCTTGTATACCATGTGGTTTATTGTGGTTTGGAAGTACTCTTTCGTATGCCAATCATTGCAAAGAAATGACGCATAAATATAAAATAAAAAATAACAGATACATTATCAAGGAGTTACCAGAGAGCGTGAAGTATATGCTACAAAATTTCAATGAAACTATCAATGATCTCGCTAAATTGTCCAAGGAGATTCGTACACTTGAAGAAAAAAAAGAAAAAGTATTACTGAAGGATTTGGAGAGAATAGTACAGTCACAGATTCCCAAAGCAAAGGCTTATATATTTGGATCTAGAGCAGCAGATCTGTATTCTATCAAAAGTAATATAGACGTGTATATTGATTGTGGTGAGAAACTATTGTTTATATACAAAATTTGCTATGCATATCACAGGGATAATCTTATGAGTATATATTTTCGAATCTGAATTAAATTTTCATTTTGAACAGGTGATATGTATTATGGGAAGAATTGCTCCGATGCACAATTACAATCTTTAATGAAAACACTTGAACAATGTCTAAGCAGTAATCAGGAAATTTGGTTAATCGAAAGTGTTGTGGAGACAGCGAATCCTCCATATTTTAAATTGGAGCATAGACCGACTAGATTAAAATGTAATCTGACCTTTGCAAGCGCTCTTAGTGTCGTATCAACTGACGTTATAAAGTAGGTTAACGAATGTTAAATAAAGTAAATGAATGGAATGATTAAATAATTTTGTACTTTCAGGTGTTTCAATAATAAATACCCGACTTGCAGGAAGCTCATAATATTCCTAAAGGAATGGCTTTCGGCTTGTGATTTGCTAGGATCGCCATACATAAGTAGTTACATGATTATTTGGTTGGTGATCTTCTATTTACAAAACAAGTTAATTTTTCCAAGCATTGCCTGCCTGATTGAGATAGAAAATGCATCAAGAATTATTGAAGGTCAGTTCAAATATATCGTTATATTAGCTATATCTTTTTTTCACTAAAAAGTAATAAATTATTAAAATACCAACGTGATGTAACTAAGGACTTCATAATTTTTTTTTGTTGTCGCAGGATGGGAAACTGGTGTTAGCAGTGATTTTAGCATTAATCCATCGAAACTTTCACTGAGAGAAATTTTAATTGATTTCTTTCAGTTTTACGCTGATCTTGATTACAGAAATCAAGCGATTTGTCCACTGCTGGGTACTCTCATTGAAAAACGTACTTTCGCAAATCCCTCGAATCTTCCCATGCACATGAGGCCTTATATTGATGGTGTTGCAACGAGAGATAAACCATATTTTCGTACTGATGTACCGATGTGTATACAAGATCCCTTTTTACTTTCCGACAACATTGCAGCGAAAACGAAGAAGCTGACGTTGAATCGTTTTAGGCAGTTGTGTACTAAGAGTGCTAATTTTTTGAAGAGTACTTGAAACTGCGTGATTTCTACAAAAAAGTTGATTTATTTTTTATAAGAATAGTATTAATTGATTTTTTATAAGAATAGTATTAATTGATTGAAATTTGGTCAAGCTTGTATGTGATATTGATTTTTATAAATATATTATACGATTGATTAAACTTACTTTTAATATGATGCTCCTTCAAATAATTCAGGGTTAATGTAAGAAACATTAAATTTATCATACCTGTTATTGGAAAGAGTTTTTTTAAAGAAAATGATAGACATTTATCTTTATTCATAAGTCAATTTTAATAGTACTGTGTTAGTCGGTAGTTTCAGTTTGTAAAAGTTTATCTTCTTCATCTTGATTTATATCCTGTTTCCATATGTATTCCATTGTATAACCAGCTTTGGGTACACAGGATTCTTTGCATGTAAATACTGCCAATATCCCCCAGTCAAGACCTTTCAATGTGTCCTCCAATTTGAGATAGTTTAAAAGTTGCGGCATTATCTGAAGCGCAAAATGATTCATTTCAATTCAAAATTATTTTATAAACAATAAATAGATGTTACCTGAAATTCAAATTGTCTTTCGCTGCCACACTCTTGGCATGCTGGAATATTTGTTGGTTGGTTACTCGAAGAGATGTATAAGGGTTTGCCTCCTCTGTCATATCTTTACGAAGAATGAATTAAAAAATTAAATCTATTAGAACATTAATTTCTAATAATTGCATCAATATACCTTAGAACTTGATCTGGATATTTTTTAATTCGGGTAGAAAAGTTTGTAAATGTTTCATCTTCGATGCTGCTTGCCATTTTTAATAAATCAGCATCTACATCTTCCTCAGACTGGAGAGTTCCTGCTTTTCCCTCCTCTAACAATTTTTTATATTTTTGTATTTCTTGAGCTTCCTTATCATGTTCATCTTCTTTAGAATTCTCTTCAGGCAGTTCTTCATGTTCAGTTGCTAATTCAAATTCAGGGAATAATATACCAGTTGGTCCTGCATTCTGACTAGTACCGCATGTGTCTTTATGTCCACTTTTCCAGTCCAAAATTTGATGCTCTCGGCAGCAATAATTCACTTTCTTACATTTAGCACAGTGACTAGATGCAAAAATTCCACATGTAATACAAGTTTTCTTCCATTTTGCTGTATCTGCGTACGATATTATTTATAATGATAAACTGTAAATAAATCTAGAATTAATGATGAACCATGAAAAACTATGTACTTATATCAGGTCTCCAATCCTCTTGCTCTTCTGGTGGATCCGATGGATAAAATTCATTATTTCTTTCTAATTGTGATCGTAGGACCTTTAAGTTTCCATTCTTATTCATCTTACAACATTCTGCAGATTTGCAAACAAAAACAAAGAGTGTCCTATGAAATGCTCTCACATCTTCCTCATATGGTGCATATACTTGACACAAAAATATACAAGGCTGGCCACAATATTCGCACTCAAGCTTTGCCTTGTCAGGCACATTCTTTAAATCTAGCCACGCAGGTTTGCCTCCAATTTTACTTGGAAAAAATCGACTTTCCAGCCTCCAGTGTTCACACTCTTCCACAAAACCAATATCAACGTTGCCCATCTTTAAAATTAATATTTAAAATGCATATGAATGTTAGGTTAAACCACTGCCCTACAAATAACAATGCATTTGTTTTACCATGTAAAATATCTTTAAGTTGGAACTTTAATTCCTGATATGAGTAATTTAATAAAAATCATAAGTTTTAGTAATCTATTTGATTAGATTTCTGATGTTTTCATTTCAAGAAAAACACGTGTCTGTCTCCACGCGCAAGCGGATTGGAGCAAAGCACAAAAAAGAGCATTAATCAAACGACAAGGGTAGAAGACCACGTGGACAGTTATTATGTGTCTCAATGCTATTTATTAAGATGATAGAAAAAGGAGACAAAAATTTCTCATATTCCGTAATTATATAAGTGTAAAGAATATTTTTATTGACCTTGATTTTGGAGCTTAAGATATTCTGTCCAATGAGTTTATCAGTCTATGTTAATAATGTTGGCTGGTGCCTCTTCGTTTGTAGTTTCTTGATAGAGAACATTTTTTGTATTAGCTAGGAAAATAAAGATGATATTAGACTTATCTATAAGTAACTGGATTCATATGATTTAGTATTGGAAATTGGAATGCATACATTTTATAATACTTTTTTGTTGAACGTGCCTATATTCATCTTCAAGGATTTGATTGTTTACAATTTCTTTTTGCATTTTGTTCAAAGCATCATCTATCCTTTGGCAAAGTGTTGTCGATAAATTCTCCAGACCAGACAAATAACTTATTTCAGAAGCCGCCACTGCCATTTTATGAACATAATCCATAAAGCCAATGAGTTGCTATATTTATTAAAATATAAAAATTTACTATGTATCTATAGTACAGATATATACTATATGGTATTGGATATTAGAAACTTCAAATATTACCGTGACTGCCAGCTTTTTCTCTTGTACTTCAGATCGTATTCTAACAATATAATCCCAATGGGAATCGGATACCTCATACGTAAGGGTTTCTTGTGTCAGTGCGATCAACTTACTTAACAAATGCCTAGAAAATTCTTAACATATAATAAATAGTTTGACGGCTCATAACTTATTCATATCAATCTAATATAATTACCTATACTCTTGACTAGTTGTTTCTACTGCAGTGTACGTGACAGTCAGAGCCTGTGTCGCACTGTTTACAGCCTGTATTGTAGATTGTTTTATCATATAATCATATGACATGTGTTCTGGAGGTTCGAGTGTGATTTTTTGATCAACTGGAGGCATTTTCGAGGCTGCACAGTTCACGATAATTGGAGACGATGCATACTGCAATTAAAATATAGAATCTTCTCACATAGCCAGTACAATGCATTGTCTTCATGTATCATTATAGGGAAAAAAATATCTTACCATGAAAGGTATAGCTCTTTTGACAACTGTACGAAAAATATTTCTGAAGGCCATTTCTCTCCTTAGATACAAAATTACAGTAATAATGACGAAGAATACGATGTCTCATATAGTACGTCTTACTTAGAGGTTAGGTCATAAACAACTCGCTCTTCATGATATAACCAATGGAACTGATATAGTACTTCGCTACATTCAATTACTTTTTCAAATTTTCATACATAATAGAGTAATGTATCCATGTTTCCTTTATTTTGCGCATATCTGTAAATATTTAGGATAGAGGAAGTATTTTTCAACATTTGTCTTCACACGCTAATGAGAAACAAGACAATTGGTTGAAAAATCCTCACAGCATTATCGTCGTTTATTTAGCTGAAATTCTATACTAATAAATACATTTTTATTCACCCAAATCAATAAATAATAAATTGAATTATCAGACGTAAGATTATAGAGGATTCAATGGAATGACGCAAACTAAGTACAATAGGGTAATTCACCGAAAATTAAAGAAATTGATAATGCAAGGACGAATTATTATATAGTCATCATCAATCAGCATCAATTTTTATCCGTGCATTATCCCACGTCAACTTCTTGGTACAGCGGTAGGGAATAATTCGAGAAGAGACCATTCATTCCGGAAAATACGAGAATATGTTCTGTATTTCATTGTGACACTGAATCAATGAATCTATTTTTATTTCCTAATCGTCAAGTTTACTAAAGTGAGGAAGTTGTGACCGAAGCACAGTTAATAAGTGCGTTAGAATGTCACAATCTTGAGCAAACACTTTGTTTATGCACTTTGTCACTGTAAAACGCAGAGTTAGCTACCTTTTGAAAAGAAGACAAGAAGAATGAAGGGAATGGCACGTGCCTTGTGCAAAGAATCTAATATAAAGAATTTCACAATGAAACATACAGCAAATATGCTTGCAACAGTTCGTCCTAATATTAAGTCACTTACGGTGCAAGCAATATAACATTTTTTACACAGTAGACACAAACACATTGCACACATTGTGTTTCACGTTCGACCTTTGAACATGAAACTATGAAGGATGCCGTTACATTTGCAAAGAGTGAAATACAATGTATCACAAAATTCACACAGAGTGCGAGTTACATGTATCAAAGTTTAGTTTCAATATCACTGCTCGTCAAGCTTCCTTTCTCTTTAGTAAACTGTAACTTTCTTCTACTATTTTTTTAAACAGTTTAATTTATAAGTTTAAATTCACTAAGCAATAGATGCGAGCTAGCCCATTGTTCTAAGACTTGGCTTTACACAGTACGAGTTGTATTAATTATTGAAATTTTCACTGTGAACTCTCCGGTAAAGATCTTGGAACACAGTGCAGTAAAAAAATCTTTTATACTTGCAGAGACCTGGCCTTTTTGTTCTTTCATTATAGAAATGTAAATGTATTACTATACTGGTATGCGATATCTTATTATACAGTAGGTCGGAACATGGTGAGCCTCTCATATAATGAGGTTAATATAGTAATGATAAATAACACATGACTTCCTCTGACACGAGAACTTTTAGGTAGGGTATCCCGTACGCTTCCTGTACGCCCAATTTATCAATTTTAGGCAAAATACCGGTGAAACTGTCCTGCATAAGAAATGGATGGCCCACGCGCGCATCAATCGATGGGTAATTAAAATTTATAGGTATAAATAAAAAAAAATAATTCTTAAAGTTCTTGATGCGTCTTCTCTTGATCGACTTTATCATTGGACTTTTTCTGATCTTCAGATGTTTCCGGTAATGCTAATGGTTCCTCCTCAGCTACTTCCTCGTTCTCTACTTTTCCATTCTCTTCAGTATCACTGTTATCCGATTTTCTTGTCTCTGACTCTTCGGGTTTCTCGCTTTCCGTCTCTGGTATAATTTCTGGTTCTGAACTCTCTGGAGTTTCACTTGATTTCTCCTCAGTGTTTTCCGTTTGGTTTGAAGACGAGTCTTGTTTCGCTTTCCAGATTTTCGTTTTGCTAACGAGATACTTCACTTCCCGGTCGAGAAACGCCATTTTATTTGCTATGTCACGCACTTTGTATTTTACGTTTTCGTGCAACGGGGTTTCGGCTATATGCTTCACAATTACGTCATAGTATTCCTGTTGTGCAGAAGATTATAGATAAGGACAAATTTATATAATTACTCGCTGTTATTTTTTATAATAAAGAACGTACCTGAGTTTCATTTATGGCTTTCTCAAGGGTTTCCATCTCTACTGGAGTGAAGATCTCACTTGCAATTGTCAGGTTGCGCATATTTCTCAGGAAGGTAGTACTTCCATTAATCATTGACATCATTCCCTTAAGAGCTTCTGGTCGTTCTCTATGCTCAAAGACTCTCTCAAAAAGATCATTGGTGAGCTTTCGAAGATCAGACAATTTCTCCTCATAGACATCAGCAGTCGCATCAAAGCCATCTTCGTAGAGCCATTCAGAAATTTCACTGCAGGCCTTTAGAATCTTTTCAGATTCTTCTGGAGTCGTGGCTTTAGTGTATTCATCGGTTTCCAATTTTTGTTGTGCGTCGATGACAAAGGATTCCAAATTGTTGAGTGCACTCTCGCGACGCGTTCTATCCAGATCGTATAGTTCCAAGGCACGTAATCTATAAAGAGATTAGAATTATTAAAAAAAAAGGAAATTATTGACTTTTGGTTCAAGTTCGATAAGAATATTTACTTTTCCCGAGATTCGATCAGCTTCTCTCCAGCTAGAGTTTGTGATCCCAATTTAGTCTCCTTAACTGTAATGGGCTCCTTAATCGTGACCACTGTTGGCTTCTTCTCTTTATCTGGCTTATCAGTCTTATTCGCTGGTTTATCTTCGCTCGATTTTGTCTCATTGCTCTTCTTTTTCTTCTCTTCGGCTTCCTTTTGCTGACCAGGATAATCCGGCTCCTCGTGAACAGGTTTTACGTCTTCCTTTGGTGGTTCCTCTTCTTTCTTACCTTGTCCTTTATCTTCCGAACCTAGAATTATTATTTTCATTTTATCGTCTCTATGAAAGAACTACCTACAGACGTGTATGCTTGTTCAAGTATGAAGCAACGATGCTGCAAGTAGTTTGTCTGGTAGCATTCAAAAGAAAAATGGTCTAGTATTTCTTTTACGAAGAGCACAAAAAGATAACACAAAAGTATATAAAATCGAAGGACCGTAATACGAAAAGAAACATAGGAATAAGGAAAGCTGTTGAAGACAAAGCATCGTACGTGACCATTTTTCACCAAGCAGGTGACACAAACCTGCAAAAAGTTTACTTATTGTTGAGCCAAGTTTTGAGAAAGTACCCTCTTCTTCTTCTTCAACTGCAGCACCTGTCTTTTCAGAAACCAATTCAACGTTCGCCAAATTTAGTATACCGCTCTCGTCCATGACGAAGTGCGCTTTTATGCCTTTACTATCAGCACCATCCTTAGCGTGTTTTGCCAGAGCTTCAGCAACACCGGTTAAAGTAACGACCGACAAGGTCAAATTGCCGAGAGCACTAAAATTCAATTTTTTAATTAAATTTTGTGTAGTATAATTTCTTACGTAATAATATAATTTTGTATTCGCTGTCATATGGTTATAACGATAAGAATGAACCTTTCTCAAAGTGAAAATTACTTACTCTATTTCTTTAGGTGGCAAATGATCCAACTCAGCATAATTGACGCTGAACTTAAAATCATCAGAGTATTTATTGAATGTGATTATTTTCTTCTGTGGATAAGCATTCATTTTGCCGAACAGCGTTCTCTTAACCTGCAGGAAGACGTTTTGCTGGTGAATAAGTTTGTAAAATTTTCCAAAAAGCTTTAGCTTCTTCAACTAAAAGGTTTTCGAGAAAGAGAGAGAAATGGAAATCATTAAGATTCTTTTAACTGAATCGTAAAATTCCATTAGTATCCTGCCCAGTTGAATGTGTTAATCATAATTTAAAAGATAATTAATTTCAATTAATTACTGCAGTAAAGGTATACGGGATTTTTACCTGCTTCGTCTTGTCGTCAACGATTCTATCGAAAACGACTTGGATGGGAAACAGAACGGCATCTTTCGTAATAAATTTCTTTACTTTGAAACCCTGACTGAGATCAGCCGCTTTATAAACGGCGCCCATAGCTGCAGCCTCGTCGGTATTTATATTTTTCGATAATTCTATCTTGACGAATTCAGTCAACTTGTCCTGAATCTTTGGCATACGAGTACCAGCACCAACCAATACAACTTGTGATATTATGTCCATTGTCAAAGCTACAGCAAATAAGAATATTTCATTGAGACATCGGAACTTCAAATATTTAATAATCAAGCAGCAATTATTACATATTTTTACTTACCAGAAGTGTCTAATGCCATTTTAATAGGATTAGCCACACGCTCAAACAAATCGGCACACAATTCTTCCAGTTTATCTCTGGTAACTTGTACCTTGAAATCTTGCTCATCGAGAAGTCCCTCAATTTGGGCATAATGGTCGGCATTGGCGCTAAGAACATTCTTAACTCTACCTGCTTCTTTGAAAAGCTTAGCCATGGCTCTGGGATTTTTAAAGACTGAGTTTGGAGTCTTTTTCAAGGCGTCGAATTCTTTGGCTAGATAGTTTTGCAGTCTGATTTGCATTTCCAATCCACCCAAAGTTCTATCGTATCCAACACCCAATATGCTGACCTGAGGATTCGTTTCTACATAGCCCCTTTCCTTCGTTTTAACATTTTGATATCCTACGATAGTAGCTGTAGTACTGCTGGCACCCATATCGAAGAACATAATATAATGCGCTGAATCATTTATTTCTTTTCGCCGAAAAATTCCATAATTCAAGGCGACTGCCGTGTAATCGTTAATCAACTGTAAAACTTTCAATCCTGCAAGGTCGGCTGCTTGTAACAGAGCTCTTCTTTCAGCTTGATTGAAAAACCCAGGCACAGTGATAACAGCCTCATTAATTATTTGTCCTGCAGAGATTTCAGCAAATTCCTTTCCTTTGTGCAAAATTTGTGCAATTAATTCCTCTGGGGTATAGGTGGTATTCTTATCGAGTCTGAAGGCTATTGTATTCCTCTCTTCATCAGGAATTATATCGTAATATGGAAATCTTTCTTTATATAATTGAACGATTGGATTGTCAATAGATTTCCCCAAAAGATCCAATAAATAAGAAAAGCTATTTTGAGGGAATCTAACTCCAACCACCTGAGCATCTTCCCCAAATGTACGTTCTCCATCTCTAAATGCTATGGTTACTGGGGTTTTCCTTTTGGATTCTTTATTCAAGGCAATTTCCATAGGAACTCCAGGCTATGAATAAAGTTAAAGAAATTCAATTGTAAAACATATTGTAACAAATAGAAAGCTGCGAGTTACCATAGTACAGCATATAGCAATACTTGGCAGTTACTAAGTAAAAATCCTAATCCTGTGCTGATAATTATATTATATAAAATTAATACTTACAGACACAATAGCAACTTTCATCCATTCACTGCCAATATCAATACTCATGACAGCAACTCCATGACTACCACTAATGAAAAATGTGGCAGCAAATAAAGTTAATAGTATAATCGACATCCGCTTGTAATACATTTTTCTCTGAAAGCAATTAGAAACGTTGACAAACGTTATAATTCCGGAACATTCCTCAACACGAGGAGGACACTGTCATGCTGTCAAAATTGGTTATAAAAACCGGCAACTGGATTATTATAAAACTTACTCTATCATAGAAATTCATACTCACTGAGGCTTTGCACTTTTGATAGAACACGGATTCACAAGGTTTCCTGCTCCTTACAACATCAGAAAGTCTACACGTATCCTAAAACTCTTCAAGATTGAAAACAGAAACCGTCTGTCCAGAGTGTTCGTCGCTTGCACAGGCCATGTGTTTGTGTGGCGAAATGCAATTGGAGAATGTACTACAAGGGGCGTATTTTCATTCGTTGGCATCAGCCAATCGTGACCGCCTAGCGGTACTCTCTTTTTACTGCAGGGAATTTCAAACTAACATATTATAAATCGGTATTGCCAATAAATACAATACACAAGTATGAATGGTAGATGCCAAAAACAATTCCCACAGCAGGTAACTGTGAAGGAAACGAATATTATTTGATAAGGAATTTATGGTTTTATTCATTGTATGAACTTTTTAAAATCATAAGTTGTTCTACATGATAATAATTAAAGGGTTGTAGGGTATCGTACAGCTTATTTGTACAAAATGCATCAGTTGGTTAATATATAAAACAACTGTTTTCTGTTGTTTAGATATATTCCAATTATTGCTCATTATTATCTTAAGTTTGGATAGTAAAAGTAATTTTTACAGTACTAGGTGATATTTAATATTAGTGGTACTATAACTAGTAGCATTATTGTAATCCAGTACATCTGCTTATGCTCACAAGAAAATAAGTGGGGAATAAGTTTAAAAAACTTTTGTTGAATAATGTAATAAATACAGCCATCAAGTACATATGAATTAGCCCCATTGATCTTCGGAGCGTCCAAATTTATATGTTAAGGAGCCCAAGAAAATAAATACATTTTGCAGAAAAAGACCAACTCCTGGCCAATGGTGGGGAGCATCTGGAAATAAA
This sequence comes from Pachycephus smyrnensis, assembly GCA_030142225.1. Classification (NCBI taxonomy): domain Eukaryota; kingdom Metazoa; phylum Arthropoda; class Insecta; order Hymenoptera; family Cephidae; genus Pachycephus; species Pachycephus smyrnensis. Next base: position 1,246,356 of record JARQST010000309.1, on the reverse strand, counting down.
GATAATAATTAATCAACTGTGCACAGGCAAAGAATGAGTTGTAATGACGAGTAAAGTACAAACCAGCTGTAACAAAATCAGCAAACAAAATCCAGCATGCTGCAATAACTGCAGCAAATCCCATTACAAATCCTACGAAGAGCCAGGCTCTCGCGCCTCTAGCTCCCAGACATCCTCCATTATACGCATCGCCTCTTATTTGGGCATTAGTGACTGAATTTACCCTATAATATATTAATGGCAAACTGTGATAAGTATACAAGGAGTTATATTCTTCTTTACATATATATCAATTAACTACTCATTTTATGTACAGCATGATTACCAAATATACTTAATCGCTGTTATACTTACATGAAGAGAGATAGCGTGCCAAATACTCCACACACGTGATACGCATTTGACATTTCACTAGGATATTTTGCATGGGCATCGATAATAAACCACCATCCCATAAAGAACTGAAAAATATCATGGAAAAAAACTAAGACAATGCTGTAATTACATAAATTCTAGTAAATCGAAGAGCAAGAAAATTCTTATAGATCTCAGTATGCCCAGTGTAACCTTGAAATAATACAATTAGGATTATAAACATTATAGGATACATTTTAATTTTACACCTATAGCGTTAAGATAACAAAAAACATTAAAAATTGCAACAATGCACATACAAAGGGCAATAATGATGAATCAGAATTAAATTTGTATTTATGCCTATAAAACTTTTAAGAAGTCAACTAACTATACTTACTAGAGTTCCAGCAAGCATAGATACATAAGCATTACGCTTCTCGCCACCCTCGAACCACGCACAGGATGGAATTTGTATATTCTCAAAACACGAAGTCATTTTAGAGCGACGTTTTGTTATCTTCACAATATATATAATAAAGGATCTCTAAATGACGAACTAACCTAATAAAGAAATGACAGTTCTGAACCACCCTGAACTGATGCTGCAAATCAACATTCTCAGATGTCGCAACAATCAGGAACGACGGCGGCAGCACCTCCTGGATGATGCCTAAGGGCGCTTATATATGCGCGCAACAGTTTCACATCACTGCAAATACATGCAGTGCTGTACGAAATAAAGCTCTGCTTGATTTGACGTAGCAACGGCGGCGTCAAATGATAAACGCAGTCATATTCATTTCGAACAATTTCTCAAAGAGTATTGTCCACCATTATTGCGCTAGTATTAATTATTTTAGGTTAGGATTATTGTGAAGCATCCAAAATGCACGTTAATTAAGAGAAGGCAAACTCATGTGTTCTGATACAGATACAGCAGAATCTGCCTCAAAAACCTCATTTCCATCAATTATTGTTCTGCTACACGTACAGTGCTGCAGCATAAGTAAACATCCTTGCGTATAATCATGTCTGTATGAAGTATCGAGTCTGAATCAAGTTGAATGGAGGGTACGTTCCGAAATGCACTGCCAGTACTGCGAGCAACTGCGAGCATGGTTGTGTCTCACTCAATTGCATGCAGGTAAACAGGGACACGGCGATACACGTAGTCACACGTAGTACTGGCAGTGAATTTCAGACGTACCCGGAGTTTAAAACGTTGCAGATGGCGACACTATCGCTGAATAGTCAGAGCAGTTAAATGTTAGAGCCAATCAGAAGGAAGCATTAGATTTTCGGTTATAGTTGTTATAAGAAGTAACAGAAATTAAAAAACTAGACCATAATAGTCCAAAATCAGTGTGCAGGCAATTCGAGGCAGGCAGTATTTTCAAAATGCCACTGTTTTCCTACAATGGCAGAGCGTTTAAATTTTGCTTGGTAAATTTGCCAGATGATGTTAATCGGGAGATCACAAAAATGATTTTGGTAAGGAAAATCTTTCACTAGAGGTTATTGCGCCCTTTTCATTAAGTAATTTGAAATGTTTTTAATGAGCAATATTTTTAATTGAAATTTTGAATGGTAATTTTCTTTTTTATTTAGGATAATGGAGGTGAAATAGTAGATGTCGGTGATCCTCCAATAATCAACTTTACTGTCCCTGATAATTATATTCCTGGGAGGGTCATGTATGATGTTGAATTTATTAAGGATTGTGTGAGATGGGGAGAACTTGGAGATCTTCATAAATACAAGTAAGCTGTTGAAAAATAATGCAATGCTACTTTACTTTTGTGTGAACGAATATCTGAAAAATTGATATTTAATATTTAGGCTCGGACCAAGAGAGGCATATGATGGATGTATTATGTCAATATTTATGTATGAAAATCCATCATGCATATAGTAAGTAATAATTCATTGAAATTAGTTTTAATTTATCGTAATGGTATTTTACATTGTATAAAGTTTTTACAGTAGGTATGTCAATAATCCATGTCTTCGAAAGAACATTTGTCCATTTTGTGGATCTAGGTATGTTTCTTGAAGGAACGCATTAAATTTCTAACATATTTCGTTGAATAGAATATTTTAATATACGTGTATCATGTTTGGAATATTTTTCTCAACAGAAATGTTGCTTCTGACATTTTGGATATAAGTGATTCGCCAGTGTCATCACAAAAATATTCTGGTGCGGGTAAAGTGATAACATCAGAAAAATCACATAACAAAGGTGGTGATACTGCCGCAAAGTGTTTGAAATCAACCACTGAAAAGCGTCTCAGTCACCTTGAAGATAAAACTGAGGTACACAGCTTACTAAAAATATTCAGTTTTCATATCTGTGTTCATATCTTACTAAGTGTCCTCTAAAATTAAATAGGTCTCTCCTAAATTGAAAAAATTACGAACAAATGGTAACGCATCATCTCAGGAAGCATCGTCAATATATGAGACAGCACAAGATTTGGTAAATTATTCTCCTGACAGTAATTTATCATTAACGCAAGCAACGCAGAATAGAATTGATGAGTTACATACTGATACTGAAAGCGGAACAAGTATAATTGCAATACAGGAGGCAAAAGCAACAGATCAATTAGACTCGGAGAGTCAAAGATCTCTTAAAAAATCTGTAGATCGTGTAAAACATAAATCACATCTTGATGCACCTGAAATTATTCATATGTCATCCGATAGTGAACCAGATCGATCATGGAATTCAGAGAAAGAAAATTCCCCATCGAAATCACGTTTTCGATATAAAATCTCTCATTTACCAGACGTAGAACTTATCCAAGTACCTAATACCTCCCCTAAAGAAGATGAAAATCATGCAGAAGATGACCAAAATAAAAACGAAGTAGAAAGTGATCGTTCGATAGCATCTAGATTGAGAAGGCAAGAACAAGGAAAAAGAGAATTTGGGGAACCTTCAGTCTCTAATTGTAAAAGGAACGCGTTGATGTCTAGAAGAAGAAATATTTCGGCAGAAATAATAGAAGAAGAAAATGAAAAAAGTAAATCTAAAATAAGAATTAAGACAGAATATAAAAACGACCTTAATAATCGTGATGAAAGACAATCATCGCCATTGATTAATCCATTCTCTGTGTCGTATATATCTGCAACAAAACGGTCCGAAGTATCCAGCGAAGATGAATCTTCCGGATTAAACATTGGTAAAAGTTATGGTAGACGTGGTGGTAAAGAAAAAAGTGAGAAACTTAGAAAAGGCAAAAAGAAAACAGGCAAATCACGTACAAGAAGAGAGCATTCTGAGAGTGGCTCATCGTCTGGCAGTGATACAGATATATTAGTAATCGATGAAAATGAAAAGGGAAAGAAACCTACGAAACGCAAGCTTTACACTTCGCCTAAAAGTCCTTTCTGTGGAAGAAAAAGCAACAACTTTAATGACGATCCAAATAAGTCTGATGATACTTCTGCTAGTGGGATAAGTAAAACAAGAAACCCAATAAACAGTAAGTCGAAGAGTATTTTAAAACTTTTAATGCTACGTAACTTACTATTCTTAATTATATTTCAATTCTACAGAACCAAAAGGCAAGAGCAAACTGCTCAAATGTAATGCATCTTCTGTAGACGGTAATGCAGACTCAAAGTCAAATAAAGATCCATCACCGATCGAGGATTCCACTGGATCGCTTACTGATCCTGAGGGTATTTTCACTAATGCTTTAAATAATGAAACCACTCGTGTCTTACGACCTCGTAAGGAAATGCCGAATACGTCGAGTATAATATCCGATGATGATCTTGATGATGATGATGATGAAGCTGCTAGGCTTAAGAATGATAAGTCATCTATTAAAAAAGATCGAAACGATGATAATGATTCAGATCGAAGTGTAAACACTTGGGAGTTGGAAGTCAGGTGAAGATCATTTATTTTTTTTAATATATTTTTTTTCTATTTTATTACTAATAATGATTTCTTTTTTCATTTATTAGCGATGATTCTGAGGCGTCAGACTTTGCTAAGATCAAGAAGGCGAACAATAACTCAGTGCAGAGCCACTCACGGTAAATATGTTAGCTCTTTTTAAAGAATTATTTAGATCATTGTCATCGCACAACAATTTTTTTTTATCAGTTATGCTTGAGATAATGTATCAAGTTGTTTGATCGAACTCACCTATTTCTATTGATTTCTAATTTATGCTCTGTAATTAGTTGTGAATTGGACATCGAACATCAGAAAAATGGAAAGCCTATTCCGAAAGACCCAAGTTTAAAGGAGTGGTTGACAAGGGCCAAACGTAAAGCTCAAAGTATGGAAGCACCGCAGAAGTAATTATCAAAGAACTATATTAATTACCACCTTCTGCGTAACTCTAATTAATCATTCATTATAATTGTAACCAGGAGGAACTTTGCAAAATGGGAAAAATGGCGTATGTTGATCTTCTTGATCGAGGAGAACTTAATAGAACATGCTAAAGGTCTTGACGCCTGGCAGTATATGACTCGTCAAATAGTAATGTTTTTAACTGATCGATTTCTATTCAATATACGATTAAATAGAAATACTTTATATTATCGAAAAATATATCTTTATTTTCAGGACTGTGGTCAACGGACAAAGATGTCGTTAAACAATCACTTTCTAAAATATATACTTCCCCAGATCGAAGAGTTTCGTTTGCCTAAGGATATAGAAAGAAAATTTTTAACTCTTCGAAACACCAAAACCCATTAATGGAAAGTGTATTTTTTTTTTCAAATTACATTTCTATATTTTCAAAAGTTATGTATTACGGTATGGAGTATTAGCTGTGTGCATACGTATACAGATCCAATATCTAAGTGCTTTGCCACCTGCATTCTATCAGCGCCACCAATTTTACTGGACGGCATTTTTTGCTGGACTTTTTGTTTGCATGTCCATTGAAATTACTTGCTTAGATATGAAATCTGCGTGCGTACGCACGTAGCAAATAATTACTCTTTTTTTACTTACCCGTCCGTGAAAAAGGTCAGACGCACTTTGTTCTTTGATGACGTTACAAGAATACGGATGAAAATGTAATTACGTCACGTGAGCATCTGAACTGATTGAATCAAAATACATTTTTGTTTTCACAAAGAATCTATCACGTCGAAAAAAAGAACACTATTGTACACGTAGTCTGTACGTTAAGTTAAAAATAAAGGTGAAAACTTGAACTTAAAAGTAAATTTAATATAATACGAATATTTTATTATGAACAATGGTGTGTATTAAAATTATACATCAAGTTCTTAAGTGGTCATCAATTTTTATTTCACCTGACAAAAACTTTGTCATTTACGTGACGTATCCTTTTGCTCAGTAGCAAAGTTTATCTCGTATCTCAGTGATAAACGTGATTTCGTGTAGACTTGCAGGTCAATTGCGAAAACAGTTATTTATGTCAATTGTCCTAGTAATTTAACATGAAAACAATTCGGATCACTTCGTCACACAGTTTACGTCTTGCAATAATTACATATCGATTACGTTTTATGATTCGTGTTATCGTGTACGTGTTCTCATGATAACAAAAAAAAGAAACTTATCATTTTCCATCTTCCGATCCACACCGAGTTGGTTTTGCGAATTAAATAAATTAAAATTGATAATTATCTTCATTAAACTGTACACTGCAAAGTTATCATCAGCATTGTGTTATCATCCGGAAGTATCGTGCCTGTAGCTGTATAACAGTTCTTTTGCAATAATACAAAAATTATCGACAATACGTAAAAGGACCAACAAATGCGCCAAGATTGTTCAGCAGCTTGTTATCAATTTTTTTTGTTCATATCGCCCCAACAACGGTTTCATCATGTAAAATAAATGATTCGAGTGTACCAATTGATAACGAGAAAGTGCAATCAGTCGCGATATCAATTTCTCGTTAATCTGTCAATCCCACAAAATTGCAGCGACGTACATCAATATTGTTCAATATATGAAATTCAAAATAAATCCAGAGAAAGAGATATCACCTATGACGTAATTTGAATTTTCAAAAGTAACACTGTCTATGCTGCTTGACGCGTCTCCTGATATCTAAGATTAGATATCATCATTTTTTTTCTTTTTACTAGCACAATTTCAATTCTTTGTAAACATTAACGGAAGCATTGGTAACGAATTACAGAAACGTCATTTTTGCGCACGGTAAAATGTCTTTTTATTTATTATCAATTTGACATCGGAATTAAAAGTTTTATTTCGACTGTCACGTGGGAATGCGTGCTTTTCGAATTTCCGTATACTGCTTAACGTAAGTCATCATCACATCCGACGAGTTGAGCAAGAGAGTATTTTTTTTTTTCATTATTTTTAATAGTGACTGGACGTGCATCGAGGACTCATTAACGAGAATTCATTAACGAGAATTCATTAGCACTCACCATTAACCTTTTTTATTCAGTTTATGTTTTTGTATTATTGCAATATTGTGCAGGCTCGCCATTGATATTGTGCAACGTTCTTTTGGGCAACGACGATACTCTTTTTCATCTCGCACTCTAACACATAATAATATAATAAACAAATTTCTTTTCTTCACGGTCGTCTTTACTATTAATCGGTAACGTTAATGTCAGCGCCTTTATTAATAATAAATGCTCAATGGAAAGTTGACGCGTAAAGAATATGCGTATAGTGTGTATATAAGTATAGTAGAAAATCAATAAATGCTCATATCAATTAAATTCCGTGTGGCAGATATAGCTTTAAACGATTTCTGATTATTTATTAATCGATTAACATTGTCAATTCCAGCGGACTTAAAAGCATTGACATTAACGCTACTTCATTTTATTAAATTCGACACTATTTTCGGCTGCGCTTTTCCTATATCAATATTCTCGAACTTTCCTTTATCCCATCGATAATTTATGATCGTTTACATACTTCTCTTTGTTTCATGACAATATCAATTATATACAAATTTAAAATTACTTCTTTCACGTCCAATACTTTCGACGCCAATGACGCACGTTCACTAAATACCCCCTCCTCCCCCCAACCCACCCTCCTGCCAATGTCATCACCGTTCGAACGATAAATTACACTCGCAGCGTTCATTTGCACCTTTTTAATTTATTTAATCATTTATCGGATTTCCTAGTCGCCATCGAGTTCGCGTTTACTCGTCGTAAAATCTATTGGCGACTCGATCGATTTCACTAAATTATTATTACCCCATTATTTACAAAGTATGCCGTACATTCATTTGTTAAAAGTCTGGTTAAAATATACGTTAACCTGTAACGTTTCGATTATAGCGCAAACATTTTTTCTAGGCGTTTATTTAAATAAAAAACAAAAAAATAGAAAGAAATATGAGTTTTGAAATTTCCCATCGTTCACGCGGACGAATTAAGTTTCTTCGATCTTTCGCCATTACGTATCGTCCCGATTATACGATTACTGGAAGTTATTCGATAATCGTTATCAATGACGCGTTAAGTTGAATTCCATTTGCTAGCTAATTCTCATCTGTATTAGAATTGGCAGTACTGATTACGACGCGGTAAACGAACCGCAAATACGGTAAACGTAGTAATGATTACGAATTTCGTAAAAAAGAATTCGAAAATCACTTCTCCTCGCATCAATTTCATCGAACAAATCGAAATTATTCGAAACCTCACATATCGTACAATTGAAAAGAAGCTAAATGAAAAGAAGCTAAATGAAAACGTAGAAAAGAAAAAACTCTGTGACAAAAATAAAAATCCTTTTGTTCGTATACCGAGTTTTCAATCGACCGCAAAAGGATCAGTCCCCGTAAGTAATCGCACTGTCGCAAATACATGCGAGTTACGTAATAACGTTCACTGGCAGTTAGTCAGACCGTAAAGTATAAAAGGCTTACAGTGAGCGTGAAGTGTCGTAGACGTTATACAAGAATTCTGTACACTACGCGAACCCAATTAGCGTGATCGAATCGAATCGTCGCGAAGAACGACGCCGATTGAAAACGCAAAGGTCGCATAATATTTTCATACACGATTAGAAAACCAAAAGCCGCTCGTACAGGCGAGCGTTTTGGTTTTGGATGAGAGACATTATCCCCTAACAACACGCACTCGATTTCGCACCAGACGTATAGAGTTTCTAAACGTTTCAAATGTGCGCGCGCACGCGTCGTCCCCTAAAGTCAGACCCTGAGCTCCTCCATTATCTGTTGATGATTGTGTCCCTTCTTCAAAGTACCGCCACCCGCCATCGCCATGCTTTCTTGTTGCAGTTGATTGGGACTGATGATAAGATTTTGCCCAGTCTTACCAGGTTTCGTATTCTTCGGGGGTGGTGGTGGCATTGGCACGTGACAAGAATTATTTTGCAAATCTGCAAATTCAGGGGGCGGTATATGCTGAATGTGATGTCGTTCCGTTTTAGTTTCGAGCTCTCCGCAAATGTTGTTTGGCATCTGACCATTCTCTTGACGCTTCTTCGGACAGTTGTGCTGATTCTTGTCGCGTTGATAATAAACACCCGCGAATATGAGAACGTTCAGGATCAGAAGACTGCAGCCTATCGCTATTGTTACACTTAGAGCTGTTGAATAGGCTGCGAAACCATCTTCCGGTTGTGACGTAGCTTCCTCGACGGCTAATTCACTTGGGAGAGCCGTGGACGTGTTGTGAATTTTTTCAGTCGTTAATTCGAGCGTCGTTGGTTTCGTGGTCGTTGGTATCCTTTGGATAAATCTGGGCGGCACCTGTATAGACACAAATAAATCCATGTTAGATGGATAATTGCAAAGAAGTTTTTATAGGAGATAGATTCATCTTAAATTTCGCACCTGTTCTGCGTCCAGTAGATGATGGGATCTTGGAACATCGTCAGATCCTGGTTTGTGAAGATCGGGTACCAAGTTCAGCCAGAAAGACAATCTGTGTGCTCTATAATGATTTTTCAGTTTGGATTTTATATCTGTAACAAAGATATGGTAATGATTTATTTAAAACCACAAAATTTGGTATAACAGTGCTGTTCTGATAGAATCCAGATTAAACGTTTGTTTTTAATCTGATGGTAATGATAAAAAAATGAATTAACTGAAATGAAAATGAAATTATAGAGAGGTGTTAAATGATGAAAACGAATGGGGATGAACATTTTTCACTAATTGTTATCAGCGAGCGATACTAAAACCATGAGTAGATTGGGGTTGAAAAGATGCAAGGGTAGTCGGCTTCTACACGTAAACAGCTAGTTGTCAATTGGAGCAAGAGGGATAGGACGTGTCCAGGTACGTCAATATAGATAAAAAAGGTAAAAAATGGAGGTAAGACGTCGTCTGGAGGGTTGAAAAGCGAAGGCGAGGGGGTAGTAAAGCTTAGGTAGATGATGTAAAAGGATGGCGGTAGGATCGACTATGATAATGTACAGGGGGGGGGGTGATAAAAGGTGGAATCTGGTGAGTCGAAAAAAGAGGGCGCCGCGACCGTCATTATACGTCAGTTTATTCGTAGGGGTTGAGGGGGGTTGGTAGGCACCTTTCATTAAAGCTCCTTAAAGTAATGGACATAGCAACGAGGGTGGCTCGAATTTCGAGATCGTTGATCTCAAACCCACATGGTTAACCTTTAGGGAGGAAAAATGAACCTGATTTCTCAAGTTCTATATCACTTTCAGCTATTTAGGGGTATTTAACGCACCCCACAAGTAAGGGAGTTTTTTCAAAGCTCCTCGGGCAAGGGATTATAATTGATAAAATACACTGAAGGGTTCCATTCACTATTATCACTTGGAGTGACTAAAGCTTCGCTACCATTTTATATTACTGCCACGAAAGGGGTGGCTTTGAATTTTTCAACGTTTTAAGCTTCAATATCCCTACAGCGTTGTCCATAAGATAAGGGTGGGTTTACCTATACTGAGGTATTTCTTATGCACGGCTTCATAGGCAGTCCATTCAATATTCTTCAATTTGGTGCGCTCAGGTCGTGAACCCGGTGGTCCAGGATCTGGAGTCCCTTCGTTGGGATTTCTAAAGAAGTTTAATCACTGTTTACTAAGAGCCTCTAGTACAAGTGTAAATACTGTCTCTTTATCGTCCGTCTAAATATAAATTGCTCACCCGGTACGTGCGAAGTTGGTAAAGTAGAGTATGACACTTTCCGACAGAGCCAGTTCAGCTCTCGTGTAATTTTTGGGCCAGTGAGCGAGACCTCCAACCAAAGGTGCCCCAAATAAGTAGGGCAACTCCTCGCCATGAATGCAACCCTGCCGCTGTAACAAGAACAAAATTCTTTTACACAAAAGATAATGAATAATTACAAAAAGCATTACCGAATAATTTTGTTCGCCTCTTTTATTAATATAAATTTTGATACGATTAAGAGAATCCTTTTTTTAATACAATTCACTCCTTTTTTTGAATTGCATAAACCACAATCTCGTAGGCACAGCCTCTTTCGATCCTATCTTTTTTGATCTTATCTTTTTTGATCTTATCTTTTTTTTTTGGAAATTTTAAATTCACCTATCCGCAACTTCCTATAACACATGGCACAATATCGCCCTGAGTGAAGTATTGATGGTATTTTAACGACACGGACGACGCTCGTATCTCAAAGAAAAAGCTTTTCTTCCCTTTCCGGTTTCTACGGAAGATATTGAGACCGAGACTGCAGGGTAGCAAGTGTGATATGTGTTCCTGCTTGACTGGCTGACTACTTGCCATCCTGGCAACCCTGTCCGGTCTAACACCAGGATTCTCTACTTCCACCACTCGACTGAACGTTTGACTGAGCGAGGGATTTTCCAAGTGCTCTTTGACCTCTTCCACCGTCCTATTCTCACATTTGATACCGAGGACACTGCCGGAACTCTCGGAATTCATACTAATGCAAAAGTCTCGCGTCGTTTCAACGTCCTCCTGAAAGGACTAGGCGTTGGCATCTCCATTGTACGTGCGATGACTTTTCATTTATTTCCTCAAGGTAATCTCGCGTCTCTTCTCGCACCTTCGATTCCGTCCTACGTATAGTTCTGGTCCATGAAGTATCAGAAAGACGAAGCCACGCAAGAAGCGACTCGACTACGTGAGTCGAATAGTGTCGACCACAAGAGAGACTCTTCTCCCCGTAAGGACCAGATGGTCGGAGTCCTATATGATACGTTGAAAAAACATTGAGATACATCATCGTTGGAATTTTATGAAAAAATAAAAGCGAACGCATCAATACCGTGGAGGGATTAGGTAACCAAACAAAAAAAAAGAAAAAAAGGGCTGAGACGGAAAACGGGTCCGGCCTTCCTTTGTCGAATATAATGGCGAAAGATATTCACTTATATCCCTAGTGAATAACGTATATCATGGAAACTTAAAGGCGGTTCCCATAAGATCCGTGTGGGATCCCTGTCAGGTTTTCACGCACACTTTCCTGGATTATTAAGTCGCGCCTTGCTAAACGACCTTCTAATACTTTGGAAAATCCTACGAAGGATGCCATTGTCGAATGATTTAGTAGGGATACTTTAGTCAAATGATTTAAGGTCTCACTCATCTCTCTCTCTCTCTCTCTTATTCTCTCTCTTTATCTCATTCTCACTATCTCTTTCTCTTCCCACTCTTCCTTTCTCATTCCCTTTTATATCCACGGACATTTTGAGCCACTGGAAGTAATATGTACGCGTCCAAGGGTGGTCCCTGCTAGCAGCCACTTGGCTTCCTGTCTCGTTCAACCAAGGGGGGGAACCTGCCATTGGCTTCTCGACCCTTCCGAATGATTCCTAGCACTCGGCAAGAGCCAGCACACGCGGTCGAAAGAAAGACTAGAAAATTGCTTTACCCTTACCGGGACCTTTGGAAATACTTGGACTATCGTCGCCATATATACCCATGGTATATCCTAAGGCTTGGACGATTTATCGGTGGAAAAATTCTCTGGCTGCCATGAACGGCTGGGATTTCTGTTCTTTCTTTTTATTTCCCCTTCTCCCGACTCTCTCTCTCTCCCTACAGGATCAACCCGAAGCTCTTTGATTTTTCGCGTTACCAGTACTCTTTGATCAAGCGTCACTCACGCGGTCAAGCCCGTGGTTTTAAATTCTTGAAATTTTTCAAGTCAACAGGAAATCATACTGACCTATTGATCGTATCGATTGTCAGGATATCAGGTCGCGACCCGCGCTATATATTTACAAAATTTATATTTCGCGCATCCGAATGATTCGTATCGTTTGAAATATATTATTTCTCCCTTATACAAGTATAGGCTTTACTATGGCAAGGGTGAAAATTTATTAAACTACAATTTCCATACAACACCCCACGCGTCGTTCGAGTCACTTTGATAAATGGTATTTAACCTTGGAGTTCTTTCAATTACTTTTTAGTAGCCGTATCGCGGCTACGGCAATGCGAAAAACCTGCTCTTTGCAAAAGTCAAGGGGCATTCGTATGCAAAGTAAACCGCGAAGAGGGTGCTATGGTTGGTTAAAAGCGATGGCAGACCAGCAGCCAGTAGAGCGCGGTGCAGGTTGTAACTTAAAAAAAAGTCTCTGATACAAAATTGAAAATGGAAATACTCGTAGCTACGAGTGCACGCGTCTACTCCTACTACCCGTACGAGACTTACGTGAACGCGTACATTTTATACAGAAAGCCTGAAATCGCGCGTGTTTAAAGAAAAAATTTCAAATAAATTTACCACAGCTACAGCTACCCCAAAAAAACCCTATAGACGAATAATAAAGGCTAACTGAGAGTTCGTGGCTTTTTGAAATTTCGTATACACACATTTTGACCTATCAATGAAAAAAGATAAAAGGGAATTCCACGAATTTCTTGGTTTAAACGAAAATTACTGGAATTCCATGTAACTTTGAATTATCTAACTTAGCTCATTGTCTCCTATACACTTTATTAACGATACGTTGGAATTTTTCAATTAATTATTACGTAAGTAAGGAAAGGACTTTAATACAGTTATAACAAACGGTAACGAGAAAGACAATAGAAAGATACGCAAGGGACTGACCAGTTAATTAAACCAGGACCTAATACCAGTCACTATATTATTCTCTTATATTATACAATAAATAACCATGCTATCGCAATTGATGAATTTTAATATTTTATATTTATATCTATATATAAGCTCAGGAAATAATCTCCTGAGAATCAATCTACATGATTCGACATAGCTAACCAGCTATATCCTCCAGCACGCACGGGTTATCGCACCTCGTTGGCTGACGTAAAATCGATATTCTAAATTTAAAGTCGTGCCAATACCCCTGGAGCGATGTCTGCCTTTGATGGTTACTTGGCACCGCGTTTACGCGCTTAACCGTTACTTCGATCAGTCGACCGTACCTTGAGTGCCTGGATATATAATTCCTCGTTAAATGCGTCTCCATTTCGAAAAGTATCTCTATGCAGAAACGTATGGCTATAGGTATGCATAATCTATACAGAGTAGAGTCCGTAACTATTGTATTTAAAATGTATTTTTTTGCTTCCCTGCATTGTCAGTCTCTCCAGTGAAGTTTCAGGGCAGAGCGTTGGCGTTTAAATAGTTTAGGTGGATGATCGTTAATCTTGTACGCGTAAGCGCCTCTTGGCAATTAATCAACTAGTGATGCATATGCACGTGGCGACGCATAAATCCTCCGCGTGTAACGCGTATAATTATAGATTAAATTTCACTCAAAGTTTCCAACGTCTAAGCAGGGTAAAACCTGATGTTAGATTTTCCCAGGAGTAGAAGTTCCACGAATCAGATACTGTATAAGTAATAGTTATATATTAATCCTTCGAGGGCGTTTCTAGAAGAGCGAGTATACTATATACCCAGCATCCCCTCTTCATCTTCGGTTTTACCCGGAAACGAGTAAATTAGCTGGGAAATAACCGTGGCGATGGGTTCCGTCGTGGGAAAAATTTGCCATCGCCGGTAACGAGTCGAGGGAAAAAAAAAGGAATTCTAACTAGTCCCAGTTTCAGGATGAGAACTTGCCAAGCTATGGAACGTAATTAAACTCGGTTTAACTGGGCGTTCAGGAGATGAGACTATCACTAAGAGAAGCGCGAGCGTGGCACCTGTATGTGATAATTTCGTTATAAAAGGATCATACGGTATGGTCTCCTTAGTTTAAAAATGTTTCATGAAAACGTACCTGAGGATAGTCACCAAATTTCGTTTGATAGTCAAACACGTAGAGATAGGAGTTCCTGTGCGACTGACTGTGAAGATCCGCGGTTCTCGTTGCCGGGGCAACTGTGTTTGCATCAGCCAAGGCCTCTAGTGTTTCGTCTCTGAAATAAAGAAGTAGTACAATATCAAACAAAACGCACGACAAAGAAAAAAAGAAGAAGTATATCCTTCAAAGTAACGCATTCATAAACAAGGCTTAAGGTATTACCTAATATTTACAGGATGCTGAACCGGCCTCTCCCAATCAGTATACTCATTGATAATAGTAGCCAGAATTTCCGGCTGATGATACGTGTAAGTATTGCGTACAAATTCCCGTAAGATTTTCGTTCTTCTATCAGCCTCAATACCGTACTGAGCATCTTCGGCAGTCAGTGAGAAGTAGGCCTCGGATCTGACGACGCCAACCATAAGATCGTACCTGCGTTTGTAAGAGACCAAAGATTACATAAGAAGCGTATGAATAGAGAGCTTAAACGATTTTGCGATTATTATTATTTCGTCACTGTTTCTTTTTTAATTACAACAAAGGCAATATCCTGATATCGTAGGCATTAACGCGAGAGTTCCCCGTGTATTTAATGCCGTGGCCATTGTCAGTTGGCCTTTTTTTTTTTCTACAATCCGAACACAGTCCGGTTTCTAGCTGGCTGTAAAGCCCCGTAATGAGTTTCCAGTTTACATCCTCCGATTCTGTATTTGTTGTTTGGACCAATCCTCGTATCTCACCGACGAAAACAAGCAAATACTTTTTTCCCTTACACCAGTGCATCCGAGTATATCGGTGCATCGGTGCAGATCGGAGTACCTGATAACGCTGCATCCATACAGAGTACACGTATTCACGCGCAAACCCATTTATGTGGTGGATACTCGGTTTTTCTTTGAAATACTAAAGCTAATATTATGGCTCTACTTTCGCGCTGATAGCGTTTGGGGATTTTTAGAAAATAGTCAAAATAACGTTTTCACAGGGAATATGCACGAGCTTATCACTTAGACGAGTTACGACATTTCGCGTACGAGATGTGATACGTAAAAATTGATGAAATTCAAATTTTTAAAAATTCGATATAATTTTACGCCAAGAGAGATTGTGCATTAAAATGCGATTCTTTGCACGTAAATGCATCGTAATTGCATTTAGAGCGTTGTAGCGTTAAATGACTGTAGAAGGGGATAAACTGAAAATGTTATAAGGGACGATATTAAATTATTGAGAAATATTCAACGCTTCGAGCATGAAATGTGATTTGGACTTGACGAGACTAACTGCGCTTTCGGCCGAAAGTTTAGAGACGAGTTAGCGCGACGATCGCTTAGGTAATACAATTTTGGTATACTAATTTGAACGCGAGCAATATTGTATTTTCTCGAGTCTTCATTAGCCTACAGAATAATAATCAAAATCGCGAATAACTTGGAAACTAAATATTAAAAAAAATCTATCGAGTTCGTATAACCCTGACTGATGAATTGAGTGACGAGTGTGTCTGTCTCTCTCATACGTACTCGAGTACCCATAAGTCTGTCTCTTTCGCACTCACGGCAGGTATAGAAAATAAAATTCAAAGGCAATCTACAACTGGACTATTCTCTGATTGTCCGATCGCCTGATATCAAACGGTAACTGATTAAAACAATAGCAATCGCTGTAGTCAATACTAATTAGTGCATCTGAACGCAACAGCCTCGGGAATATGCTTTTCGAATAAATTATCCAGCCAATCGAATGAAACGTGGGTGACCACCTGAAATTTTCCACGCGTCGACCCCTCGTTCAGATGGTAAATATAACGCATGATATTGCGTGAAATTCGAAGAGAAATGGTAAAATTCCAACCAGGCACCGATTCACATTTGCCCAAGTAAATAGGTAGGTAGGTACGTGGTCAGATACCGGAAGAGCAATTCCATGATTTCGCGGATAATTGCTCGTCCGATTACTTTTCCGGAGATATTTGCCTAGTGTAATGGCGCTTATTAACTTTTACGACTGTACTTGGATGCCTGTTTCACGAGGTAGCTTCGTTGGGTCATTCGGGTGAGATCGGCTTGGTTCGTATTTTTACGGTGCACCCATATCGGGTAGCATCGCGTCTCTTACCTACCCTTATCTACCCTTAGGAGAAACGCTACCCTTGTGCTTTTATTGGATTTCGGTCGTTATCACAAAATTCTATATACTGACACGACTCGTGACTCTTGGAGAATTTTCGTACGCCGTTGTGTCCCTGTGTACTCTTCCTTTCGCCCTTTACAATTTTTCTTTCTTTGAATATTCTCCTCCTCTCTTCCAAAAAAATATTCATCCACTATAAGTTATTCTTTTTTCTGCGAGGGAGGCTATTATAAGTATGGGACATGATATATTAGACGAGGGCATGTCCGTGACGTGTCAATTTTTTATCGGTTTTTTGGTACTCTGACTGAGGGGGGTAGTTTGGGTAAAATACATAGTTCCGACTTTTCTGCTATTTTTGTGATTTTCCTTCTTGTCTTTGAATGGCTTTTTTAAGATCTGGAAGTATTTACCAGGTTAAATGATTTAAGTATAGTGTACTTTAAGTATAGTGTACTTTAAGTACGGTGTTTATAAGACGGCGATTATGAAATTTTTTAAGATAAATTTATGCAGTTACAATATTATCTAATACGATACCAATCCGTCTCATAGTTATATCGATCCTAAAGGGTCAGAGGATCATGTATAAGAGAACAGCATTGTTCGCCCTTTAGCAACGGAGATCTCATGGATCTCACGAAGGATAACAATGACAGGGCAAATCTCTATTGTTAACTTTATTGACTAGGTATACCACTAACCTTGATAATTTCGCCACCACGTCTTTCCTCAATAGTATACTGTTGAGCGTGTTTATCGTATCGACCTGTAGAGTGAAATCCTGATCCTCAGGATCCCCAGGATCAATAACCACCCCGTCTATACTAGGTCCGAATGCTGGTGCAAACTCCAAACCACGTACCGGTACGGAAACCAGTGCATTCAGTGGAACATCCCTTAAGCAGCGTAGAAGTGCCTGTGGATCACCTGGAGCCTGAAAAAAAAAAATAAAATCAAGATGAAGTATCAGCCCCTATATATCTTTGATTATTATAATCAACCATATTTTTCGAAATAAAGCCTCTTTAATTAAATTTAATTAAAAATCTGAAAATCTTAAATATCCTCTCAATAAATTCCCCAATATCCTTTCACATCAATTTCAGATCAACCATCAATCATGCCGTATGCAATGATCTTGACCAATCACCATCACAGAGATGCAGATGCGTAAATGAGATGATCAAAAGCACGGCTTGTAGATCCGCGTAGAACACAAGGGAGGTCAACCTCGTCTAGGAAACGCCTAGGTATTACCGGAAATAGGGGGAGGGGGTGTATTTCACAGAAATACACGTAGTAGGCAGATGGCCTATCGTCCGTGCATAATTGTTCAGAAATTTCTAGAATCATCGACCATCGTCCATTAGGTGAACAAGCTCACCCTGAAGGAGGGGATTGTTAATCTTGTCGATTTCTGAATATACTTGCCAGCCGTGTTAGAATTATTTAATTACACCAAAATCCATATATAAGATTGTTTGAAGAACATATAATTTTCTATATAAAAAAAAAAGGATTAACGTATAACGAGATACTCGGTTATCAGATTTAAAATATATTCTACGTTATTATTATTATATATTATTATTATCATCATCGATAATACTCACTGCTGAACAATTTAAGTGTTTAGCCACTTGCATTGCGTAATCAGCTGCACCTCTGATCAATGCCCACGGTGAGAGAGCACTACCGGACATGAGGATGCCACGATGAAAAAGTAATCCTGAAAAGGAGATAAAAAAACATTGATATCTGTTATCTGACTCCATATTGCAGCAGTAGATAGATACGTATATAATATCGATGCATAACCGTCTGGCTAGACTGGTATAAGGATGACTGCAATTTTTATTTATAAGATTCTAGGTGACTGGAATCATACGTATTTCTACGTATTGACAAGTCCGACTGTAAAGTCGTACGATATTGACGTTTCTGAAATACATTAAATTGCAAGTTTTGAGATCAATATGCGTATGGTATACATTCACTATATGTACTATATCCACGTGATATAGTTCATAGAATAGAGATAACGTAACAGTATAAATTCGTACGTATTTCTAGGCCTTGTATTCGGCGTATAACGTAATACTTGTTTTCTCGTATAACGATTGAAGATATCGATTCTATTTTGTAGAATCAATGAAGAGAAAGTTCAATTATTGATAAGAGAGGAACAGTATCTGTTGTGATCGTGAAATATGATAATTAATTATACCGTATATCTCTTAGTAGCGTGACGCTAAGGTATAGTCACTTCGGTAACTATTCTAACCTAGTATTCAAAACAGGAGGATAGAAAGCGCGGTAAATTTGAAATTCCACAAAGAAAGTTACACGTGATTCTCGTCGTTTGGTATATTGCTGTCTTTGTTTCTTCTCGACAGAGAGTTGTGCTAATTGAAATAGTTGGACGTCCGAAGGCTTTGGAATGGAATTTCCTCAGGTAACACAGGTGGCTGCGTCTAACGATACGATGCAAGGATAATAATGCAGCTGGTCCTTTCGAGTTTCATGTTGATTTGATTGCTCGCGGGATGCGTTCGGTTCCATTACTAGATAACATGGAAACCGTACAAGTGTACAGGCACGACCGTTCCCAATGCAGTCGGGTAGTGGAACGCTTACGTGAAATTGGGCACAGCACAAATGGGGTCGGCCGCTTTGGCAGATCGTTGCTAATACTGATTCTGTTTGGTCTGCCAGTTGATAGAGAGTTTCAAGCCGGCGGCTAGGACCGATCCGTTTAAATTGGACCTACGCGAGGATTAAATTCGATCAATTAGATAGGGATTTTAGTCGTCTATATACTTTACTATAGGGTATCGTGAAAGTAAAGGTTAAAGGATCAGGAATTACGTCATTAAATAGAAATTACGTAACTCCGCTTATTTTTCCACTTAACCTTTCACATTCGTCGACGTAATTTTTCTCCCGATTCTAATAAATAATTCTACATAAACGGTATTGCAGTTAAGTCTTGATTAATATTAATATTCGCATTGCTGAGAAATAACGATATCGATTCGTATCCGGTTTGCGATAAATGACAAAAGTAGAGAAAACACGTATCCTGTACTCTAAGATACATTGACAGGTAGCAGCTGTCTTAAATTATCTGTCGAAGATCTTGACGAGAGCTTTGTTGGTTCGCGTGGAAGTCGTTCGATACCTGCCACGTAGAAAAATGGCGGATCATTTTTTTTCCATCCCTTTTTCCATCGTCCTCGTTCTCATCCTCCGCGTTACTTTTTTTTCTTCGGTTCTTCGTGCGCGCAGTTTCGTCTTGGTTATTGTTTTTCCGGTGCCTGTACATTCTCACTGTCGGCGCGGTGATCGCATGCAAAAAAAGAAGGTACAGACCAAGAAAAACAAAGGAAAGTAAAAGAGAAGAAAAAGGCAACGTTTACCGGCGCATCCCTTTTATCGCTATCTCACGGCTGGGATATCTCGGCGTGGATGCAGCAAAGGATAAAACACCGGCAGGAAGGTCCACATTTTTTTTCCAGGACGAATATACATCTCTCCTCCGAGTTTAGCCGGTGCTTCTCTAAACGCTCGGAACCTCCTGGCGACAGCTTTGCGGTTCACCACCCTCTGGCTCGCGTTCCCTCATCTACCCTCTGACACTTTAATCTTGGATATTCCGTTAGTTATTTCTAGTCTTGGCGGTTAAAAGGGTTAACCTGACTTGACGTTAATTATTCCCGGGATACGTGGATACAGTATGCTCTAAGTCCTGGCTGTGCTCTGAACCAAAAAATAGGATAATGAAAGTCGACGGGAGACGATAAGAGGGTAAGAAAAGAGAAAAAGTCCCGTAATACCGGTAACGCAGTCGCTATGTGAAAATTTTGAAAACGATTAAAAGAGTACAATGACGATGACAATAAAAATTTTTTTTGAATAATAATCATAACAATACGTACTGTCAGGCACGGCGTGGCTGGTCATCAGGAAGTTTACGCAAGCAGCCCCTGTACCGTGGCCAATAAGAGTGACGTTACCAGGATCACCTCCGAAATATCCAATGTTCTCCTGGACCCAGTGCAATGCTGCGATTTGATCCATCAGACCGTAATTCGCTGGCGATCTCAAGTGCGAATCGGTGTTAGCATTCAGGAAGCCTGCAATTCAGAGCATCGACTTACGATTATTCTGGGATCTGGTTAATCCTTCTTCGATTCCCTAATGGCGGCGCCACCTAGCTAACAGGAAAGCCTTGACGACAACCTCTTGGCAGATACGTAATCGATTGAGTGTCTAGTAGAATTATTTTACTACACAGTTATGTAACTAGCGTTAAATTCATTTGAATTTTCTACTCGTCCATGAGATATAGGCGTTTCACGCATTCCGTGACAAATACGTTACCACTGCCTACCCCAAACCACAGTATTCTTGTGACGGGACAAATTCCAAAAGAAACGGTTGAATCTTCACGAGAAGGTAGTGGGGCTCTCTTATAGTAAGAAAGAAGGAAAGAACTTTGTCCATTTACGGTGACAGCTGTCGTACGTGAACGGAAGTCGAAGTGAGCTTGATTTCCGTAGAACTTTATTGTTGGCTCACAGGAATAATACGAAAGGGCGATTGTGGAATTGAATTCCCTTATATTTTTCAATCGATCAATGACAAGGGCGTTATATAACATTGCCGGGTTGTCGACGAGCTGTCTTTACTGCAGGGGTGTAATCCCTGGTGTATATTATTATTATTAATCACTAATAAATGATATATCGATAAATTTTACATAAACTTGCACGGTACGATATCGATGACGTACTAATATTTATAGCAGGTTATATATCTATTGGTTCCAGCAGGACTATCCCTTGAAAAGAGGGATGGATGCTGCATGGACCGATTCTCCATCCTTTGTGGTTCCTTAGGAGTGGCAACAAAGATACTGCTTTAGATATAGATTATATGTACTGTGTGTATATATATACAGCAGATCCGTGTAATATATAGTTTGTAATATTGACGACACGGGGGATCTGAATTCCTAAAGGGGGAAGACACCCCGTGGCTTAACTAGGATCTTGGATATTTATTTTCTACCTACTACACCCTCCAGTATTCCCCACTTTACGTTACCTAACCTCTCCTGCTTTCTCACTCTACTTGCGGTAGTTTACTGCGTGTGTATATATTTTATTCATTGTCTTCTTTATACCGATAGTCAGCCTATCCAACTGGGAAAACGATAAAGAAGGTCTTGCGTGCAATTCAGATTGAGGGAATGTGCCAATTGTCTTGGGCTGTTGAAGAAAAGGAAAAAAGACAAGGAAAAAAGAAAAGTGAAGTCTCTTCTGCTGGCGTGTTTCCTGTTTTACAGTACCATTCCGGGGTTGAATCCAGTCCTCGAGGTTGGCTACTTCTTAATGGCGTAGGAGTCGCTCGATTTTACTTCCGAGCTTTATCGTCCCGATGGCTCCTAGTCGTGGCCAGGACTCTTATAAAACCGTTGTCTCATCCGTCACTGGCACCCTTAATAAACTTCTTGAGCGTGGCTTCCATTGGACTCACGTTAAGACCTATCTTTTTCCTACGTTTTCTCTCTTTTTCTTAAGCTGACGGACGCCCGGGCAGCAGCCAGGCTCTTACTGGATTTTTGGCTGCGACCTTAGAAAAAGCGTCTAAAGACTTTTCAGTATGGTCACAGGGTACGTTGGTAGACATGGCTAGTATATATATACGTACATAGAATTGTATAAAATTAAATTTACTTCATTCATCCGTATCTAATGGAACTCGTTAGGAAAAATGGGCTTTCGATTATTTTTCATATGAAAATAATATAGTGACAGTACGTTGATCAGTAATAAAGAATTTCAAAATATTTGGTGCTGGGTTAAGAAACGTGATTATAATTAGTGAAAATAGTAGAAAAAGAAGCATAATGCTTAGGGATTTTTTTTTTGATATTTTATGTTTCTTTAGGATTCTACTTAATAGTAATTGTAAATATACCGGCTTTATTTGCGCTGTTAGAGTTCAGGGTGGTGCCATAAATTATGCATACTTGAGAATTCTATGAATTAGGTAAAACGAGATACAACGCACTAACGGTATGCTATCTCGCGAGAAGAAGCGGGGGACGGGAATATGGATAGTTATTATAAAACGATGAAGGTAGCGCGAAAGCGTCTTACAAAAGAGGAAGGAGAGTTGGAATTTGCGAGAGTAAAATTATCATGGAATTATAGTGAGCTCGTTTGTCTCAAGCGTTGTTATGCGAGCTATACAATTTCCAAAGGAGTGAAATGAGAAGGAAACTGTCCAGGAAAAAGAAAAGAAATTGGTCCTATCCGGGACAGAATTGTAGTTACGTTGTTATATATATTTCTTACAATCCCTTTACCTCATTTACGAAAAATTGTACGAGCGAATTACACTCGCGTCCGGTTAATATTTTCATTTTATTTTCCCACGATCCACGAGAAGCTCGCGCTCGCGTGTGAATCACGCAGCTCTTTTTTGCAAAGCTTCTTTTTTGGTTGTACAGTAAATTTGTAATAAAAAATATAAAAAAAGAAAACAATTGTACAAACGATCGTTCGATTAAATCTCAGTTCAGCCAGGAAATCCCTCGAAGAGATGGCGCGATACGTTTTTGTTTTTGAATTAAACTTGCGCCTAGAGTGCATCGAGTATCGGTCGAGTTTCCGCGAACTACGTGTATTTCCCTGACAATGAAACCCCCTGGAATATTTATGTTATCAAGTTTTTCCCAGCGCTCGAATCGTGTCCATTGTTCTACCGGGTTGCGTTCGCCGTTGCATTTGCGACGCGGTAATTTACGGGCGTACGCGGTTTTACTCGAGAATCCAGAAAGCCAGAGGAAACTCGACAAACGTGCACTCGAAGATAGAGAAACCCGTTTACCAGTCGTATGGTTTATACTTATTGTGTATATATCACTGTGACTAGTAGAACGTGACTGTAGGTAGTAAAGTATAAGCAGATGTACAACAGTGAGGCGTGCCGTTCCGTCACTCCATTGCGAAAGATATTGCATTTTGCTTTTTCATCACGACTGGAATTTCCCCGTTGAAGGTAACGTGCTTCGCTTTAGGTTACGTTGGGCGAAGTCAAGAATTTTCGTCTGCCCAAACGGAAGACTTGGCCGTAATGAGTTTCCTATTAGATTCCGTAGCCGAGGTTGCCAGAGAGAAAGTTTACGATAACTTTTCGATCCATTTTAGTTCACTATGTGTTTACCATACGAGTGCCTATCTACCTTACCGACCGATTTGAATTTTACTTTAAGGTTATGATAACGTCGTCATTTTCTTGTACACTTTTATCGTGACACTCTTACGAACGTCTTCGGATTCTTTAATGATTATGGTTTGAGAATCGAATTAGGATATTTTATACTCTCTTCATTGGTCTTGTATTGGAGGTATAAGAGCTTACCGAGAATTCCCAGTCGGTAATTTATGGTGACAACGACAACGCCGCCGTAGCTCGCCAGGACGCTTCCGTCGTAAGGATTTCCGCTGCTCCATTCGTAACTCTCCCCGTGGACGAACACGATTACAGGATACCTTCTGCTACCACCGTCCCGTGCACCGGCTGCGAACAATAAGAGGATGAACAGATAATTAGAAGTAGGCATTAATAAAATTACAGTAATGGATTCCCGCTTTGTTCTTAGTTTGCGACTGTTGCAGTTCTTTTTAGTCTGATTCATCACAATTTTCATTGTAGTACTAACAATAGAGTATGGAAAACCGTTAATGATGGTATAAGGTATAGCATTAATCAATGATTTACATGATAATCATATCAGACTTCAAATATGACAGACAGAAAATAACAACCTATTTTCCAGAATCTATTGTGCTGTTTAATTATACAAGGTAAATTCTACCGTTAGATTATTAACTAATTTCGTGTTTATCACATCAAAAAGGAATCATAGTTATACTATAAACTTATTATTTTTCATTAGTCAACATCAGAATCTGATACAGCATCCAGACTGTAGCCAGACTGTAGCCAGACTGTATATACGACAATTGTACGTCTATTTTTAAAACAAACGTGACGTTCATAAATTTCCAAGATATTTACACGCCTATCAACTCTAATCTAATTTGATATAATATTACATCGAATACTGACATTTATATATCAGTAATATCTAATAGCGATAAATTCCATGCTAATAGGCTTTGAGTATATTTATTGGTGGTATCAGTTTAAAATCATCTATAGGTAATAGACAGCTTTAAAGCTGCTGTCTCGAAAGTATTTTATGCGCTTCATTAATAAGAATTTCTCAGAAAATATACCCTATCTAGTATAACTACATTTAAGAGTTCTCACAACGATTAATCCTTGTCCCTTTCTTTTGGCTTTAGTCGACTCAACCCGACTTGAGCGACTTAATCAAAGGTTCAATATTGAAATGGCGACTGTGGGTAAATTCTGATGAATTTCGTAAAATGATTAATATTCAAAATGTCCTGAAGCACGCGTGCATCTGTCGTGGCTTAAATTTATCGTATGCCCATACGAGTACATGTACCTACCTACATACGATCTAACCCAGTCTCCCGTAAACTAGCTATAGTATAGTTAGTATGTTCGTATAGCAGCCATACTGGAAGCGTAGCCAGACTATCGCGAACATGAGTATGACGCCTGATTTGTTGAATTATGGCCAACGTCCGTTCACCATAACGCAAACCATGCATACTAGTATGGCATCTAATTGACATAGTTACCCTTGTGTTGCGTAACGAAGCTTCTTTATAGTGCTTGATTAATTTTTTGTTTGGAGTATAACGAGCACGCTTGTCAATGAATAATCTTATTAGAGGGTAGGAGTAGCGCCGGAAGATTAACTTTGACAAATAAAATTTGATAGATTGGCGCATAAAGGTGATTTTGATTTATTTTCGATTTAGGCTTACAAGTATGGATATCGATGGAGAATATAAATGAATAGGTACGTCAAGCAGTGACGAGTAAGGATTTGGTAGATAGTTCTTTTTAGTATGGCGACTGTGCGCGATACTTCGATCGCGTGAAAACAGAAAATAATCGATATTCAATTCGCCGGTTATACTCGGGGTACATTATTTATCCGTCGAATAAATTTGCGGGAAGGCAGTACCAATATTTGAAGTGACGGGCAAACAATTTCGTGTCCTAGACAGAAAGGCGGACTTTCCATATTCATAAAGCAGCGTCCTACGATTTGATCATGGATGGTAAACGATCCGCATCCTGGATATTCGGATAAGATCCTTTTTACTTAGTGGATATCGATTTAGTAGGCTTTTTTTTTTGAGCAAACAGGACGCGACTTGACAATATTCTTAGGGGCTGACGGAGCTGGTTATTTGTTTAACATTTTAATATCCGTCAGGACGAGACACGACGTCGATTCGGTTGAAAGTCCTGGGAAATTTTTTAACTCCGACCTGCAACCAGCGTCATTTTGCGAATTAGCCAACTTTCAAAGTGCAATTCGAAAAGCAAGGTAAAAGGAGTTTGCAACTCGACGCGAAATTGTACGTTCCTTTGTTCGCTACGACGACTTCGTTGAACTTTAGATTCATCCTGACGGCAATTTTATAAATCCGTTCGAAAGACGATAAAGAGCGTCTGCAGCCGCCACGTCGAGGAAAGACAAATGATGGAAAACGAGGTGCGACGAAATTTGGTGAGAAGAACCAAGAGGTTTCTGTGTATTTGCACGGTTGTTGCAAGTTCTGCAAAACTTTTATAACTCAGGAATTGAATTTCATAAATTTGAAAATCTCTTAAGTCTTACCAGTAACGCGACGCGTTCTATTTTGGTACTTTGCCCTCTCCTTTGGTTAATTCCCCTCGCGAGAAGTCTCTGTCCCTTAAAAATTAATCGGAATCCTTAATTATCCAAAGATTTACATATTCCAGGACACCTTTACACTTTACAAAGTGGAAAATATCTAAAAAAAAGAAGATTCAACGAGAGGAAAAAGAAGGAACTTCATCTCCATTTCGGATAATTATATTTTCCTTACAGGCACCACCATGACAACCCCGAGCATACCTCGAGAGAAATCGTTCCGGCACAAGATTTTCATTTGTTACTGACACAGCATCAGTAAAAATATACGTTTTGTCGACGCAGATATTATTTACCTCTCGTCAAAGTCAAAACACGCCGCATTATTACGGACAAGTTAAAAGAGCCACAGTGACGTCAGCAAACCATCTTATACGTGTACCAAAGGTAAACAGTTAATTATTTCGCCACCAAAGTTCGCATATACTTTTATTCGTCAAGTTGAAATAATCAGAACGTAGAATTAGCGAATTTAGGTAATACAGTGTAGTGAAAATGATGAATTCTAATATGCGTTTGTTCGTAGGTCGGTGCCAAATGGATTTGAAAGTTCCTGGAAGGTTTCTAATGGCCGCAGGGAGGCAGGCGCATTATCTTTACAGTTATTGGCATGGTACTATCTACAATTACATAGTTGGTTATCAGCTACAATGTGTAGCATGTTCGTCGCGCATGCCACTGCCTATAATCAGCACCGTGGCAGCGTTATGAGATTTAAACTCGAATAATACGGTGTAATCCCGCTTAGCATGCTAACTACGTGTTCAGTTGTAAGTCCGACTACGAGGGTTGCTACTGTATCTCGGCAACGATCTCAAACTGCTTGGCGTACTACTTCTAACTGCCTTCTAAACCCCCTCTTCTCCTCACCCTGCGCACAGCCAATCCCTGAAGTCGTTACGTCGACGAAAACTGGCTGCGAGGCAAGCCGTTTTCAAGTTTCGTCAACGTGGATTTCACTGAGAGGTTACTGATAAGATAGAGTGGCTGTATTACTGCGTGTGACATGTCGACGAGGGTTTACATTAAGTCCTTAGCTCCGTGATGATGAACGGATTTAAAAGACAAGAAAAGATTTTTAATTAGAGAAAATACGTAATTAATGACCCTAGAAACGTTATTCGATTTGGGAATTAAGCTGGCTTGTGTATGAATTAGTAAATATTACAAAAGGATATATGCATATGTATGTAAGCTCTTTATTGATTGGCTGCGACCGACTGATGTCAGCCGGATGAGTGATCAATTTTGAATAATTAAAGAAAAAAGAGAAATTTCAAATCTCGCGATATTCTTGTCGTATTTCCCAGTTGTCAGTACTCGACCTATATTTTCTTTGGCCATTTGAAACTCTCTTTTTCGTTAGCATCTGTTTCACCCACGTCGGTACTGTGTGCTAACCTCGCGGGAACCACGTCGAGTTTGCGTGTAAAATGGATGTAGCGAGGATTTCCTTTTCTTTCTTCTTTACTTTCCTCGAAAATTCATAGCGAGACGCGTTGGAGGCTTGAAGGTGAAAATGAAATTTTTCTTTTTCTCTTGAAATTTTACGGAGTCCAAAGGAATGCCGGGGGAAAGTATCAGGTATATTTAAGTGTAATTGTCTGAGAGTATAAAAAGATATATTTCATTATCGAACTCGTGGCGCAGCGATAACACGATAACTCGATAACGTTTATGTAGTCTACGTCGTGTCTTTTCAATTATTAGGTGATACCTTGCGTGTTCATTTGATTTTTTTTTTCTTCTCCTCCTTTCACTCGTCGACCTGTACTCCATTACTGTCGATCCCTGAAACGAGGGTAGCTAATGAAGCGAAGGAAAAATTTTGCGAAACGCCAGAAGATTGCATCGCGAGAAGAGGACGTCTGGGTGAAAATTTTGTTTATTCGATTGACGCCGGGGTGGCAGTCGACGAGCACTCAACTGGGGATCCCGAGGCAGAATTCTCTGGAGAAAATAAGGCCGAAGCAAATAAAAAAGCAAACGCCCTCAAGGAAACGTCAACTTTTTTATTAAATATCCCTATTTCACCAGAAGCGGGATAGAGAGGAAGATTTCTGTGGAAAGAAGTTAAATTAAATAACGCAGCTTCATGTTTTTCTATTACGCCAACTCTGTATGTAGCTCATATATATATATATATATCCTGGATAATACTATCGATCTGCCATATCAGTCCAATTGTGATATTCCAAATTCTTCGATAAAAAAAAAAATTAATAACCAATATCATCGGTAATGAAAAATAATTTATCACGCAGATTTATGAATTATCACAGTTACAAGATAATTAAGGATTATACTATACAGAAAATTGTAATCATGGTATTCTGGCAAGTAACAGCCAGGGAAACTTTTTATCGGCTCATCAACCGAGACGCCATTGATAACTATATTGTTAATGTCTATACACAGTGGCAACAGTTTCGCGGTTGTTCCTCTCGTTGTCAGATGGAAACAAATCACGAGCGCTGATAATAACGTCCCACCGTGTATTTGTGGTTGGTACGATTGTTTTGTCAGGTTGAGAATCCACAGAGCGCGGCGAGCGAATGGCGCACGATGATAATGGGAATAATTACCGATAATACCAGAGATAATGAGGAGTTGTGGCACAACTGACTTGTGTGTACGTATCCTCGTCAAAATTACGGCCTCGCTCACACGTAATTTCTGAAATGGTTTTCCATCAGGAGTTTACTTGGAAATAAAATAAACTTTCATTGAATTTCAGATCTTCGTGACTGCTTACTCGTGGATAATGGACTCTGGCAATACTTCTAAGTACTCGTGGCTCGGTTATAAATTCTGAGTAATACTTCTGAACTTTTCTTACGCAAGCATATATCATCATTAATTAAGGACGAGTACTTAATTT
Organism: Pachycephus smyrnensis; assembly: GCA_030142225.1. Classification (NCBI taxonomy): domain Eukaryota; kingdom Metazoa; phylum Arthropoda; class Insecta; order Hymenoptera; family Cephidae; genus Pachycephus; species Pachycephus smyrnensis. The sequence continues at coordinate 1,216,944 of JARQST010000309.1, read as the reverse complement.
ATCTTTGTTCCTTTGCATAGGGAAATCTGAAGTACGTTACAAACGAATATGGACTTTCTTTACTGTACAGCATAAAGAAATCCATGGGAAAAATTGTATTAGAGTTATTGTGAGTAGACTATAACGTATTTGAAAAATTTTTTGGACAAAAAAAATGATCCGGATGGACCCTGTCAAGTAAGGGATGATTGTTATTGATAACGAAAAAAAAGAAGAGCTCTAAGGAATATAAATCGTTGAGGAACTGATAGAAAATACTCTGGTAGGTCAGAAATGAAGTGGAACAGATTGGCGAAATGGACGATAATCGCAAAATCTCCCGTTCTCCTTGGCTACTTCAATATTTATTTTCCATTTGAAATACCAATATTAATGTTGCGCCGCCATGACGGCTGTCTCCAGGCTTAAAGTCCCTTCGAGGAAGCTTTCGTTCCTCTTCCGGTCGCTCGCATAGAAATCGAATTTTAATCCCGCAACTTTCGCAGTCATTGTACGCACTTATCTATATGGGCGCTGGTGAAAGCAGTTTTATTATCATCGTCGTTATCGAGTACCCACGCTGTCATTGGGGTGATACAGGCTTTTTCAAAGATCGTTTATTTTTTCAACAGTCCCTAGAATTTCAACGAGCATGTAAGCGACAGTCAATGGCTGCCAGTGATACTTTAACTGCGCACCTGGAGGAACGATCTGGCAAGTTTATGCAAATTATACGGAAAACCATGAGGAGCGAAGAAAAAGGAAAAAAAAAATTAAAAAAGTACCGGAAGTGCTGAAACGAAGAGAAAGAATCTTGATGCCAACCAGGGCGAAGGCGCGTCTACAAGTGCAGTCAGGTTATACAGTGCGAAAAAGCAATTTATGCACTGCTTCAAGTCTCAAGTAGGTATCGCCGACGCGATATTTCATGCAAGTCAACCTTTTCCAAGTACCTTGATAATTTTATGTCAATCAACCTCTACGTCGTTGATAAACCTTTAACGTTTTTAATTAGCAACAGTCAGTCACTGTTATACAGAGCACTTCCGTTTAAATGCAGATTTTATTAATGAACGTCAAACAATTATTAGGTTTAGTTGTAAAATATAAGTTATCAGGTTATGTTGTATTTAAAATCATTAATGTATTAATATATAGAATTAAATGATTTTAAGGATCAGTCTAAGTCCAGATCGAAGACTGGGTTCGGGATTGTACCACTAGTATAAATTTATTACGGTACATGCCAAGGGAGGATCCATACGTCCGACCCGGTTAAGGCTGAATCTACCCTGTAGGTACCTATCCACTGCTTAGTACCCACCCTTATTCTGAGGAGTGTTAAATTAAATAATTTATTATATACTGTTTGAAGCAGAACGAAGTGAAGCACACGTGAATACGGCTTTAAGCTGGATTAAATTGTGGGTTAATATACGAGCCAGTATTCTCGTACGAGTCCTGCTGATTTTTCTCAGGGATTTCCACTTTGTCTCTTTACGTGAAAAAGGCTGCTGGTTGACAGTTAGTACATAGAGTAGAGACTTAAGTTAAGGTGTACACAAGAAAGGCGACAGGAATCAACGAACTGTTGAAGGTGGAAAGGAGAGAAAACGGTAAAGAGTCTATAGATTTACTAAAAATCAGTAAAATCTGTCGGTAAATGATATAGGACAAAAACGAGGGTTCTTGTCTGAGCTAAATAATATTTTATTCGTTTCTTTAAGATCCTGCGTACTTTCAATACGTATATACGGTGTTTCGTTCTCTTCGAATGGATAGACCTTTTTTTTCGAAATTTCTATTAAACTCATAAAATTATTTTGAAATTTTTGTAAATCAGCATTGTTCACCTTTTTGCATAGTTTCTCTGGTTCGTTTCTTGGCGTCATTCATTATTTTCGACGACACGGATAAGTGATGATATAATCAAAAGGTCTTGTATAAGTCTTTTCATACATGCATGGTGTGCAAGCTAGTCACAAATATTGAAATGCTTTCGTTAGCGAGCTTTTGATAAGGCAGTAGCACCCAGTCGTAATTCCGTCGCCTTTGATAACAGAATCGAAATAGGATGTAGCTCCATAGATACATATCTGACTATGACGACTCAATTTCTTCGTGGCAATAGCCTGCATTTGTTTCCTCCTACTACAGGTAAACATACTTCATCTTCAACAAGAGTGTACTTCAAAGTACCAATCAATAAAAAATTTATGTAGCAATCGGTCCTTCGTAGTAATTAAGGTTCTTCACGAATAAATGACTTTTCGAATATCCACCATATATAATAATAGCAATATGAAAAATTCATGGAAAACACAGAGAATTTTTCATAATATTATTTCACCTCTCCATAAATTCTGTATCAACGTTATATTTTTATTTTTATTAAAAATGCCTATAGCCTCTTATTTATTTTTTATCTTGACTATTTCTACGTTTCGGTAGCCGAATTATTTGGATTCAAGTTACACGTTACATTGTCCAAGTTACATTTTTGGATGCAAATATACAATAGAAAAAGTCGAGAGATTCCAGATCGACAGTTGACCGAAAAGCCAGGTAGCAGTGACGTCACATCCGTCTACTTAATACGGTCGACTACGGCACGTTTGGCAACCGACGTCTTTGTGACATAAGAGGACATGAAGACGCGTCTTGAAGTACCTCGGAAGATTCGCTAATGTTTTACAAGTTTAATCAACCTTCCGCGCATTCCCACCTTCTTCGACAAACACCACCTTCAGCCACCTACAATCAGACTCGTGTAGCTTCCTGAAATACATTCCATAGGAAAATTCTAATTAGACCGGTTGTCGGAAAAGGTCGGGGGATGCCGAGTGGTTCGGGTAACATCCGGTGCGCGATGCTAATATTTAGTATAACTGTATGCATAAGGAGCAGAAGATATTTTAGTGATCTGTTAATTTATTCCATATAGTATAGAAAGTTAGAATTTTATTTAAACCATCTGGTTTACTTAAGAGAAAATTGCACTTTCTTAATCAAGCATTAGACTGTTTGTATTCGTACTGATTTGCATGTTTTCTAAATTATTTAATATATATTTTATTACAGCGTTAGTGGTAGGTGTGCGTTTAGAAGCTAATTCGCACTTGCAATATTGGGATACCGTGGCCTCTCGTGTAACGACATGAGAAAACTTTGGGACGCACGCGGGAGATTAATTTCCTGGTAGTTTCAAAGTGATGCCTATTAAATTCTCCAGTGGCGTCTCCGGAGATGCTCAAAGGAGAGTCGGCTCTTGAAACTGATACAGGTAATCGCGAGAGTTCCTAAGGTATACGGCTGCAGGGAAATTTCTAATCGGATAATATATCCGTGAAATTGGCACCGTCTACCGTTCATCACTTAAATTTACGTAATGCATGCCTATACTATATATATATATTTGTATACATATTGCAGCTACCGCGTGTCAGAATGCAATTTTCCTTTTTTTGCAAACGATGCAATAATCCAGGCGCATGCAGATCAGTATATAATAACTACCAATACGAGAATTGGCGAAATTCGCACGAATCCGTGAAATATGAACAGGCAGAATATTATTGAATAGAATATGATCTGGTTAAAAAAAAAAAGGATAAATCGCATTCAACATTTTATTGGCACAATTCACTCATCTGCATTTTTACAGTCTGCACATTGGTGCCTTATTACGTCATCGATGAAAAGCCAGTTTGAATATTTTCCCAAATATTTTTAGCCCCGTCTGGCCATATTCTATTTACAAATAGAGATCTCCTTATGGGTTTTCTTGGCTGACTACACAATCCGCCATTTTTGTTCGCTAGTAAGAATTACTGCTGTTTCACGCAGCCTTGGTTCAACTTATCCATCTATTTTGTCTAGCATCGTAGCTTCGCGTCTTGCTGCACTTCAAATTTATTTCCCCAATGTTCCCATTACGCAACAGCGATATTCGTTCATCCCCATAGAGTCCCTAGTAGTCATGGTCGCGTCATAATCAGCCAGTATTCTTCAATGGTTTCTTTTACGTCACACGACCTTTTCACTTGTTCCCCAGAGAAATTAACCGAAATGCATTTTTTTTCCCTCTTGTTTTGCGCTCGGTCAAGACGCTAGAGAATACCGTTCCACAAAATAGTATATATATACACAGAGGTAAACACAGAATATTCTTATCCAGTTTTCGACCCAAAAAAATGGTACCTTAAAACCGCGCCATATTCGTTCAAACCTTATTTTTCATTCTTATCAATTTCCTTTGTCCAAATACTACATCACAGCGGTTATACATAATGAGGTACACGCGACGTCCTTTGCCACCATTTTGCTGATTTTGCATTATTGGAATTTCAGTAAAAAACGTCCCTGAGAAAGAGGGTCGATTTTGTTATCCATTAACGTACTTTTTTTTTCTTTCAACTATGTCAATAAGGGATGGAGATTTAAGAAAGGGAAAATAAGCGAAACGAATGAAAGGAAAAAAAAAAGGGTAACGTTTAACGTGGTACGCGCAAGGGTCTCCTGGGGCCAATCAGCCATTTTTGGTTTTATTTATGATGACGTCACTAATACAGATCCAATGGAGAATGAAAGATAAAAGCCAGTCAGATAGGGTGTGCGAGTGTGGATTGGGGTTAAAAGAAAGAATCGGGGTTGATTGCGTCAGACCATAGTGCTTCGTCCTGCCAGTCTGGCCTGTCTGACTTGTCTGGCTTGCTCTCCTGCCTGCCGTCCCGACGGCCACTTATTTTATTGTGGTCCACCGCAGAGAAACTCATCTTCAAGAGAATCCATCTTACGAAGATTAAATGGATATATACTGGCTTTCTAACTGGACGGTGATCTTAGGATCCTTAAGAATTCCGGGCCAAAATAAAATGCCTATTCCGAAAGGATGCTGTATTTTTTTCTTATGGACCTTATAGTAGTAGTAGTACTTAATAGTAGTAGTTAATATTCGCAAAGGCTTGACGTCCTTACGGGATAGTATCTGGTTTCGATAAGAATGCCTGAGACGCGAAACCGAAATACTTCTACAATCTGGAAAGTATTAGATAGTTTTTAACCGTAAATGACCTTTATAAATATTTTATAAAATCATATACAATATTACGCAAGTATCTGATTCTTTCGCGTAGTCTTGATTGAATTAAAAAATTCTAATAGCATCTGAAATTATGACGAGTATAAAGATGGATACGCGCGTCAATCGAAACGGAAGCTGTCGAGTGACAGGAAGGTGATGCAATTCTTATCGATAAGTAGCAGCGTGTTAAATCCTCGTAAAAAATAAAACAACTTTCTTTTACGTTATATATTATAAATAATTGTTATCACAATTAAAATTCTACGTATCGCTCAATGCAATACCTACGTTAAGGACAATGAAATTTAAATGACACGAAACACGCCAATGCCCATCGACGACTCGATAAAATTTCGCATCAATGAAAATGTAATACACGATCTTGATAGTCCGCAGTGCGAAACAGCGATGGTTTCGCCCTATTATTCCGCTGCGATGGAAACTATTGCACGGCCGTTTAAAGTGCTTCGAGTACGGCGTTGCCATTTTACGATATAAAAAGAGAAAAATAATTCAGTAGGGATTCACTAGAGCAGACCTAGAAGATTCATAATTAAAATCAATAATTATCAAGACAATTACTGTAGTCAAGATATTCTAACGAGGTAAACGTCCAGAATTTAATTTATAATAAAATACCCAATTTTACCATTACACAGTAAACGTGTATAAAATAAAATTTTTTATCATAGGTCGTCGTAGTATCATTGATGATCTCTCTGTACGTTCTAATAGAATGCCTAAATAACGGTACAAAAAAAAGGTCAACAAACCTTCAGACACAATAGACGAACATAAGATAATTTCACCAGTGGTTCACTGCTAAACTCCATTGTAGCGTCTAGGCTGTAAGCTGGACACGCATTTCAGAATGGAGATAAAGTGACAGCAGAAACACTTTTCTCCCCCAGAATCCGCCAGAGGTACTTAGGTACAATGCTACAGTTACGAAACAGAAAGAATACTCAGTTAAAGTCTGCGCGTTGCTTTTCAGTTGGGTTTCTTTGAAATGGCAGTGCTAGGGCTCTGGTTTAGAATTACTGACTAATATGTCAAGCCATTTATACCAGAACCAATTTTCACTCCGAGCACGTACGGCCAGCAGCTCTAGAAGCTCCTACCCTCCTTATAAGCTAGTAGGAAATTTCCTCTAGGGTACCCTGGCTACGGTTGGTAAACGGAAAGGGGGAACTCCATTGTCCGGAAATTCGGTGGTTTCTTTTTTTTTTTGTTCCGCCTACAACTGCGTGCGCGAGAAATTTGAGTTACGCCAGCGGCACGAAGATCCTTATCCGAATTGCCGTCGACGTCGTCGACGTCGGATTACAATGGTTTATTGTGCTCGTTGTTGGAATCGCGGCATAGGTTAAGGGTTGAACTTGACATATCGGTTCTTGAAAATCTGATTACCGAATACTGGCGGCTCAAGGCGTTAGGATCCTTTTGGATTAGGATTTGAGTAGTACTCGGGTTGAGCATTCTGATAGTATTCTATTTATATGCTCGTGAATAGTCCTTTGTTTTGAAATTTGATTAGGTTTCGTTGTGCTAACCTTTGTGTATGGGTATGAAGGTAATAACGAGATTGTATAATATATATATATTTTTTTAGAGGAATTTTGAAATTTAGTAAAGCATCGTAATGTCTAAGGGATACTATGAGCTTTGCTTGATCTGTTTCGATGTTACGTAGCTTTTTAATGCTTTTCGGGTATCAATATTTCATCGTGAATTTTTATTTACATGTATCTTACTTTCCCTTTTACAATGAATTGAAAGTATACCCGGGCTTACAGGATCCCTGTATCTTTTTTTCATGAAATCCAACCCCTCACTCCTTTGTAAGGACTTAAGAGAAAGCAATGGCGGTGGAGGGTCTCCTCTCAGTGGATGTATTTCATGAATCCATAAAACTCTCGGTCTGACGTCAAATTCGTTTATTGGATATGCGTTACGTGAAGAAAACAACAATGGGCACACCGTGCGTAAACAAAATCGTGGAAACAAACAAAGTAATAGACATTACGATGAAATATCGTTAAATTCAAAGAATCGCAAGAATCTTTAGCATCGCGTCCTATTGAGAATATTTCAAATAAAATATATATTGTAAATATATAAAAGAGACACTCCATACCTTTCTGTACGAAAAAACGAATTCTCCCTTAAATATTCAACCAAATTTTTTTTTTCAATGCCACTCGTTCCTCCGTAACGGCAGAATGACACGTAGAAAAACGGAAAAGAAAGAAAAAAAAAAACAAAAACCGCTCAAAATATTTCTTACCGAACGATTCGTCAAAGAACACAAGAGTAGAGTAAATAAATAATATTAGACAAATTTCCTAATATTTCTTACGAATATTTGAATTACTTTTTTATCATCTTAAATTCTTCCTTTTACAGGTCTGATTACCCAGGTACCTCATCCACTTACGTCACGAATCCTCTTGCACGTATCTTCAGCGAGAGCGATGGCAGAAGAGTATCTAATGCAGACTAACAATCAGTTGATATACTCACCAAGAGTTGTAACCACTATGGACCAACCAATGGAGAAGCTGAGCTGGATAATGTATGACCTAATATAATATTCTTAGACGGAATGCGGTCTGTACCAGGCGCAGATCTTCATAGGAAGTTTAATAGCGGAAAACGCTTCCCGTCGAAACCGCAGATGAATAATAATGCAACGGCCATTGTGAATTCAGCCCTCAAGGCGTTCTTACACGTAGCTACAATATACCAGAAACGTAAGAAACCGTCAGTTGAATGATCGCCAATACGTTTACAAAGTAGATTCGTAATACCAACTTCGATATCTTAAACTGCACGTTAACCTAAGGACTTCGAATAACTTAAATTCTGTCTGACGACGTACATAACTTATCCACTCGGATTAAAGACATTTCCAACAACGAGATTTGATCATCTTACATTCATCCCAATGACGTCGTAAGCCATTGGTATTGATTCCAGCCAATAATCGATTTCTCTATACAATTTGAAACTGCGGATAAGTGAGAATAGCTGAAGGAATCGAAATTCCAGGAATCGAAATTCCAGGAATCGAAATTCCAGGAATCGAAATTCCAGGAATCGAAATTCCAGGAACACTCTACGTTTACCTGTCGCGTGTATATATATATATCTGTCATAGATTTTAACTTTTAATCTAAAACCAATCGCATATACGACAGTACATTTTTAACAAGGCTAATATCTATGAATAAGATGAAGGTATACCTTTTTATGTAAAAAGTAGTAAATTGAGATTGCTATTGCTTCGTATATACCTAAGGGTGTACCTATACTATATATATACGATATATATGGATATATTATATAATATAATATAAGACGACCGAACGATGAATATCAAGTTCGATAAGGCAATATCGAACTCTCGTTACACATTGATAGTAAGATTGGCCGTTTCCATTGACGGCTCCATCGAGCGCAAAGGATTATTCAATTGAATAATATCGACGTCTCGTAGACAGTTGGTGGAGCGTTTCTATGAATGAAAAAGTAAAAGGAAGAAAAGAAAAAGAAAAAAAAAATTGGTGCAAGGGAGAAGATTCGAAGGTGGAATTGGTTCAAGTAACTGTATAACCTTTATCTTCGATTCGACAGGGTAAATTTGACTGTTAGTTTCAAGTTCTCATCCTCCTCTATTCTACTCCTGTTCTTATTCCCTTATTCCATCATTTATTTCCATTCTTTCCTCTCTTCTCGTTCTACTGGTTTTATATCTCTGCGAAAACTTTGCGTATAATCAAGTATCACCTGGCCAACTTAAGTCGACCTTCCGCCATTGCCTGTAACAGAGAAGGTAGAGGAGAAGGGTTGGAAATCTTGGATGATTCGGGAACAGCAGGATTTCTACCCAGTTTGTAGAATCAACAACTGTCTTAGAAACGGGAGTAATTCAGTTGGTTACCTCGTCAGTTGCTAACTGTAAACAAGTATAAAGGATCTAATCGCTGCGTCACACAGTTGCCTGGAAATTTCCATGGAGTAAATAGGAACTGTGTGAGAGATACGTAATTGAAGTATATAGTGGTATATATGTATATATATTTATCAGGAATCCAGTTGGATAGTCACTGATCATTGTTATCGCATGATAACGTACGTGACGTGATACGTATTAAAAAAAAATGTTTCAACTTTTCTAAAATCTTTTTCCTTTTCTTTTCGAGTATCTTAGATCAGTTTTATAAAAACACAGTGGATCCTGTTTTTATATGAAATTGGATATTCTCAAGAAAACTTTTCGGAAATGTCTTTGTTCTTGTACCTGATGACATTTTCAGCTGGAACGAAGACGCAGTGTGTTATCCCCAATAGGCTCGAGCATGTTCTACTATCCATGTAAATTTCTGGAATTCGTCGCGGGACGTTCTCTCTCTCGCTCTCTCTCGCTCTCTCTCGCTCTTTTATTCTCTCCTTCTTTTATTTCTCTCAATCGACAAGCGACTGAGGGCGGAATTCATTAAATTCACCCGCATCGAAGGAGGTATTAACGTTTGGAAATTGAGGGGGCAAAGGGGATGGGGGGGTAGGGGCTAGTGAGGAGTGTGTGGCTGGTGGAAGAAAACTTGATGGGTACCTACGGGTCTGGGCTTAACTGAGGTCAGAGAGGCTGAAGCGAGTTAGACAGTCTTTGTAGGGTTGGAACTAGGGGTTGAGAGGTTCGTGGGGTTAGGATAGGGTGAGCTGAAAGGGGAAAGAGCTGTCTTGGTGAAATCGGTGGAAACGGGAAAAATAGACCTGTCTTCGTCCTGGGGTTCCTTGGGCTTTAAGTCTTTGGACGTCTGAGCGAAGACAGGGGATCGTGTTAGGTCAGGATGGGAGCATCGCTCCTTTTCAGAAACTAGGACACGACGTTGCTGTGAAATCCTGTGAATCTTATAGATTGGTACACGGCTCGCCCTTCCGCGATTACATTTCGACCAATTTTTCTTCGCGCTTTGCAAACGGAACGCAAAAGGATCGTTAACAATTTTCAGTAAGATTCGTGGTAACTTGACCGCGTCGGGAGCCAACGTTGCTGGTAGGTTTAAATTCAGGATGAATTTTATTATTATTCTTTTTCTTTTTGAAAATAAAAATAGGTAACGAAACATTCACGGCAGTAATACGCGAAGAAATGGATATTCCGTGTTATAGAAATTTATTATGCAAACTTATTTCATTGTTAATATATTTTGCGAATACCATACTGGGATATGATTATTATATTTTTATTTCGTTATGCAATTTTCCTACGACCGTATCAGGAACGGTTTGCTATTTTCCCTTTATTACTTTTAACACGTAGCAGTGTCCCCTTTATTAGAAAATAGTTGTAACGCTCGTTCCAGGTTTTATCTGTTTTATCTGCTAAAGAGAATTGAGATTATCTAACCAGAACCCGTACGGTCACGTACGTGCTTCTATCTGTTAATTATCTTTTAATTATCTTGTTTATCTTGGCTAACCTCCCGGTGACCGTCTTCTTGCGCAATTACAAGGAAAAATTTCCGACTCTGGCTGACGACGCTTCTACCGTTTCTACTGTTGGCTCTAGAAACCGTAGAACGGCTCTTGTACCGGTAGAAAAATTCATAACCATTTTTCACTGTCCTCGTGCGTGCTCGTGGTATAACAAGTAGATACAGACCTACCATACGTATTGGTCAGACATTTTACGTGGAATAAACAAGAAATATTCAAATATTCATTGCGAGACTGACAGTTTCATTTTTTACTAAATCAGTCTCTCCACTTTGAAACTCGTAAATTTCACTTTCAAATTTTTAATGCGCTTAACAGAGGACGTTACTTTGCATTTTTCGCGAAAGCCAGAAAGTCGACGAGTCTGACGAGGAAACGTGCGTGCACCACTAGACTCCGTTACTTCCAGACACGTAAATAAGCCAAGAGAAACTTCCGGTGAGGTTATCCGTCCAACCTTTAACTCTTCTCGTTTTCCAGCAAGAAAATTGCAGGTTAGGTAAACAGAGTATACCGAATCTTCTAACTTTCCAGTCGCTTTACTTCCCGCTAAATCTGAATTTTCCAACCGTCCTAGAACTCCGTAGTAACGGTACTTAAGAAATTTTTCTTTAAAATCGTCAAGTCGACCGAGAATTTTGCGAGAAATTCAACCAACCATACAGGCGACCTGTTCCTTTTGCAGTTACCAGCGTTTCAAGCGAATCAAGTAATCATCCGTGGATTCTTCACCGATTCAGGAATACCAGAAGGACTTTAAAAGGGCTCCAGTACAATTTTCTTCTTTTACAAATTTTAAGTCCTTTCCAACTGCCGGTTATAATGAACCAATCAAGTCGCAAGGATACGTAAACGTGTACGTAAGAAAATTGCACTCTTGAATTCCGGATTCTTTTTGCAATCCCCTCCGCTCGAATTCGCCATCTTCTTTTTCTACCACGAATTATCTATACACAGGACGTACACACTATAGTCTTGGTTCACTATGGCAAAGTCACGATCTCGTATACACATAGTTATACACTATTATGCTAAAACTCATTTTTCTCTTTGACAATTCGCATGCCAATGTCTTCGTAAGTAACGTTATACGAAGGTAGGTATAGTGAAGACTATATCGAACAACTACCCTTGCTATAGTTTCACGGTAGACTGCGCCCGGCTAGAAAATACGCAAGGAAGAAATATGAAAGGGGACGTAAGATCAAGGCAGTTATCTCTTTGGACCATCTATCGGAGCATCCCCTATTTCGTATCATCTTATATTTAACAGCAAAAAAATCTGTCAAGGGACTGTCTTTGTGATTACGCAATTTTTTATTATATACAATTTTCAGATTTAAAAATCTCCGTCCTTATCCCGTATAATCAGTACAGGGAACACTGTATGATAATACGAATTACAAACTGGTCCATCGATTAGTGTAGATCAGTTAATACAGGCTCTTACAATTTTAACTACGGCTTAGAATTTTCATACAATCCAAATCCCTGCCAACTGTTATTCAATTGGAGACACAAGCAATTCGGTGCATCGTCAAACTGTAGGAAAGTCATTAGACAAATTATGTATCACCCTGTACTATCCGTGTACTACCCAACTAATTCGGGGTTCAGGCAAAATTTAATCCTTTGATTAGTACTAATACCGAGGTATGCTTTCACCCTATACCGTAGTTAGCCTTTTGGACTGTACTGATAACGTTGATAACGTTTACTGTATGTATTGTAGCTACGCGCATGTTATATCCTGAAAACATGTTACACAGTTTGATACGGGAGACCCTGATTAATACGTAGAGTTTAGTGAAGTTACTATACTGCAGGATGATGGGTTTGTGTATTCGCGTGAACTAATTGCAAAAGGTGTATATATATATTTCTGAGAGGACTGCAGAATCGAATTGATTATCAGTGCAGATTTCATTTTTTTATTTCATACATCCGTCGCTTGGAAAAATTATATTATGGGATTGATTCAATTAAAAATACGGAAATTAATGAATTTTCAAATTACGTTAAACTAGGCCTGACACTGTTTCAAATAGCACTGATCATTATTAAACGCGGCTATTTGAAAATTCAAAAATTTCTTTATCCCGTAAAATGACTGTAATACGGTTAACAAAAATTAATCAACAATCGCGTGTCATAATCTGTATATATACTTATATAATACAGTTGATAATCAGTGGGTTTCGTATTGACACGCAAAGCATTGATTAAAAATCAATGTTTCAATTGGACCAATGAGCCAATTTAAAGGCAAATTGAAGGCAAATACATTCCGCCATTAATCAATGTGACAAATGGAAATTAATTTCAGTACGCCTTATCATCGTATCTTCCTCCAATTTTTTTTTCGCACTGGACACTTTTTTTTCACTCGATCCCTCCGATCCTTAACGATCTCACACGCATGCTTAAAATCCCTAAACTGTAATCAATGATAAATATCATTCAGAAGTGGATAGTATCTACTAACTCTAGTGTATCATAAAAAAAGAAATTTTTCAAATCCTATTTTTACTATTTCGGAAAATTTCAGCTCGTCCCGACCTGATGCATCCACTTTGTTATGCCTAGACGATAAGAGAATGTCAAAGTGATACGCGAAAGGCAGTGAAAGACGAAGGAATTTTGAAAGAATTTTTTTTCAACACAAGATCACCCGGTACATATTTTAAGTATAAATCTAAACAGTACAGTTTCGAACGATTTGTCGGCTAAGAATATTTTTCCAGAAGATTTTGCATCCATATGCATCCGACAGTCTTATCAGTGAAGATCTGAGAGAATCTTGGTAGAAAAGAGATCAAGCACTGTATTGGTCAGACTGGAATGGAAGTGACAGCTGAACTTTGCCATGTATGATAACGCAGGTGCGAAGGAAGTGCAGGTGCGTCCAAGGCTTGAACGCCGTAAAAGCTTACGTCGATGCAGTCTGTGTTTGGGTCCCTATATAAAACGTGGACTGTGGCTGTACAAGGGATGCTGTAGTGAACAAGGGTTGCCAAGTGGATGCAAGGGTTTACAAGTGAATGGCGTAGCAACGTCCTACAAGATGGCAAAAAGATATTTATTACAGCTATTAGGAATAAATCGCGCGGATATAACTCGCGCCGCGGGTTAGCGTCGCAAGAAAATTCACTCAGAGGTTATGGCGACGCCAGGAACGAGATCATTCAGAATGACAACCTGAAGGTTGGTTTTCAATGTTGGCTATACGAATTTTTGACAAATATAATATATACCTGTTCAAGTATATTAAAATCATAGGCTTATACAGGTACCATACGTAAAGCTGAAGGTTAGGTAGTACCTATAAGCCAACATTGAAAATCAGCCTTTAGGTTGCACCTCTCTCATGCATCTTACTTATACGCCCTGAGCGACAGAAAAGTTTTCTCAAATAGAAAAAGCGTCGTTGCTGGAAATACAACGTGGCCGTTTCTTTGGCATTCTCTTTTTTTCTTCAAACTTTCTCCTCCATTCTCTACACGCTTTATCATTATTACGGTCCTCCGCGCTTCGTTCGTTCTTCAGCATCTTTTACCTCTCTGGTTCGCGTGCTTTCCTCCTCCTCCTCTTCTTCTTCTTATCTTTTGCCAGTAACGTGACTAAGCAGTGAGCGACCTCAAGGTCGACCTATTCCACCACGACCGGCGATGTTGCTTCACGGCCAGTCGAGAAGAATCCTTAGGGCTGAATCGCAAAAAGTCTCGGCATTAATCATTCGCGCTAACGAACGTGCTAGAGACAGTTACCTAACCTCAACCTGGGAGTTTTAGATCGTCCTCGTTGCGTGGCTTTTATTCAGGTGAAATTGAGTCGCTTTCCTGATCTCATCCAATCCTTTGCACCCCAAGGCGATAACTCGCCGAGCCGATACCTAAGTTCGATAACGTGAAATTTTTAATGGGGAAAAATTGTTTTCCCTATAGCTACGTCCAAGGGTGATAATGGCCTTTTTGAATGGCCGATGTCATTCCTCGGGTATTAATCATCGTGTTTTAAGCACTTCCTGTCGCAAGTGCCTCTATCTATCCAACCCTTTTTTCGTCAAAAGAAAGTAATATCGTTGGGTGTGAAAAATTCACGAAAACTCCGCGTCACGCAACGAAGAAAGTTACTTTCACTTGGTTTTTCAATAAATCGTTGAAATTATGAAATTTCGTGAGATTTCTGCGTCCCATGCTTTTTTCATCTTCTTTACGTGATAAACGTTATCATCTGTTTATGTTTTTAGAGAAGTGCATACTCCTACTGTGCTATGGAGAAAAATTGTCTTCATTGATAATGCATTTTTATTGCAACTGGATATTCGTGATAAACGGTTTTACGATTTCTTTTAAGTTATCACGTGGGAAGAATGCTAATGCACTTTCTAGTATAGATGTACATGTATAGTTTTCTATTTAATAACGGGGACCCTGCGTTAACCTTAGTTAACTTTACGATTTTCCTGTCCAAAGGGGTGCTGTTAAGTTTTATTACAACCCCGAGAGATAGAAAGGGTAGACCATGTATATATATATATATATATATATATGTATGTATACAGATAGCAGGGGGTGAAAGTGAAATTTTACTCTGCAATGGGATTGGTACGATTGGCGAGAGTCCGGCCATTTTACTTTTACGAAAATTCATTTGATTACCGATCTAATTGAATCCTCTTAACGATATGCAGTAGCCAAATTTTAATCAAGGCGCGCGAATTAATTAGGATTATTAAATGGGATATTTATATAAAATCTAATTATTGGCGATTGTCAATACACGGGGGTTGATTTAGTTTCTTTTTTAAGTATATTAAAAATATTCATTTCTTATCACTCTGTATAATAATGATTGACAGGATATTTTTATTCCTGCTGTTTGACCTTTGAAAAAAAAAAATTATCGCGTTCGACGTTTCGCGTTAGAAAGTAGATCCATCATTTTTTACAGGTTAGGTAAGAACGCGAGATGTCAGGGATCGCATAGAATTGATTTTCTCGTGGAATACAATGCCTTTATCTATTATCTGGTATATATATATATATATAGGGGGATGCTGAAATGGTCAGGGAGGCTGTGGAAATAGCCGTGACGCAGTCGGAACTGTTTTACGCCCCTGGACCAATGAGACGAACTGTTAAAGGAATTTCATCTTTGAAAGAACCAGGATTCAATTTATCCCAATACTCCACGAGATTTTCTATCTCTTCTTCTTCTTGGATCGCGATAGGCTTAATCGTTTGGGAATTGATCTCATTCGATTGGATTGATTCTTCCATCTGAGATACCGTAGAATCTTTTTTTTGGGAGGGGGGAAAAATAGGGGTTTCAAGATAAAGAGCTCGTCGATAATCTTTAATGACGCTGCTATGTATTCTGGTAAGAGTAGTATGATAATTCTGTAAGGTTTTTTTTGCACCACGTTGCAAAAAGAGAATCAATAAAAATCGTACTTTAGAAAAATTCATGGAGGAGAAAAAAAGCACCCTTTATCCATAGGCAATGGCGAGGGGGGGGGTCTTGGTACACGTAGTGATGAATTTCAGGATGATGCAACAAAAGAAGCGGGGCAATTAATTACAGCATCCTAAATCAGTGTCGACAAAAAAAAAACGAATCTTGGATGAAACGAGGGTCTTTTCAATGCATCACGGCCTTAAGTGTTCGAGCTTTTGGTTATTAATTTGATACTATATACATATAGCATCGATTGATTATCGTCGAAGATCAATGATGGGATCCAATAATTTATTATCATATTTGCTAATCATAATTTTGGCCGTCAAGTTTGAAAATCTGTCAAGAGTAAAACTACCACCAAGTACCAACCCACCCCTACTTCATCTCTTATCAGCTTTCATTGCATTCCCACTATAATTTGTCTGATCCAAGCACCTTATTATCACACGGATATACTAAGCTGGATTCTGCGATTATCCGTCGGTATTAAGGAAAAAAAAATAAAAACAGGGAATAAAAAAATTTCTAAGGAATTCTTCAAAGATGACAGACAATAACTGATTTCAGAAAAACGAAATAATCCGAGATCCAATCTCGCGTAGGGGGATGGTGGAATACGGCAGCTTCAAAGAAATCCGTACAATATAATACGGTTGGTATATATCTTGGAATTTTCGATTATTTCCCACGACATTTTCACTTTTCTCAGCCATGACAGTATTTACGTTAGATATTGCGCCTGATGGAATTTCGCCACGGGGTTAAAGGACACTTATGTACAAGTAAGGCTCCAGCTGTCTACCGTAGGAAAATGCTCCCTTAACGACGAGGGATGAGGGTTTAAGAAGACTGTCGTTACGATGAGAACGACGTTACGTCGCAGAGCACGTTCTATGTTATTAATACACGTCTAATTAACGAGAGAGAAGCTTCAGACCTCCGAAGCGGTTCTCAACGAATACTTTTACTTCTTTTTCCCAAAAATACTAAAAAAAAGTCTTACAATTTTCGTCGAAATTCAATAACCAAAAATTTGAGTCGAAGAAAAACGAAATAGACAAATATCGGTATACAGGGTTAACATAGAAACAAAAATTTTCACTGTCCAGTTAAACAAATCGAAAGACTGTTTTTAACAAAATGGATGTCTTCGTAGTCCCAAAATCATTGAGATTGTACGATTCAAGAATCCAGGGGTCAAAAACTGCAAAAAAGCTATAAAAACGAGAAACCCGGTATTCGACTCTTTCTATTTCGTACTTTAACGAACATTTAAAGATAATTTTATGACAATAGACAAATATTTTATGCGTTCCTTATGTCTATATATAAATTTTCACATATTTTGTACTCGCGTAATAAACAATAATTGAAGATTTTCAAACACGACCTACTCTAGTACACTGCGCCAACGACGTCTCCATAGAAACAGTCAGTGCATCTACGTCACACTTGGCAGTCACTTTTCTTTATGCAATAACGCAATTTTTTGTTCCAATTTTCATCTAAGAAGTGCACTGAGTGGTTAGACTTCCTTCGTTAATAATTCTTATTTTTTTTAATCACTCAGAATAGATATTATTGATTAAAGTAAAAAAACGACCAAAAGGGTCAGAAACTGGGCCATTTACCTTACGTATGTACTTCGCGAGAATTACGTGCCACGGTTGATCTTGCATTTCGTGGAAGCACGAACCATTTCACTCTTATATGCATAACATTAATGTTTAAAGATTTTTAATAATTCATCGACTGTTTCAGACGTGCTGTCTGGGAGCCACTGGTTACTTCTATTAGAGTGTGTGTATGTATATATATATATATTGCAACAATCCTGTATCCGCACGTCTAACATCCTGCAGTACAAAGTCAGCACTAAGTATAAAAGGAGTACTCTTACTACTTACCTCCCTCTCTTTCTCCCTATTTCTATTCTCTGTTCTCTCCCGCCTTATTCCTCGTAGCCGACTCTCCACGTTGGCTTCGCAATTACACCAGACTCCATTTGAAATGGGATGTGCCACGTTCTTCAGGCATTTTCACGAACCCGAAGACGCGTCAATCCGTTCCCCGGAATTGTTATGCCGGGCACGTGTAATATTTTAGCGTTCCGGAAGATGGGCGGCGAAGGGGTGAGATGGAGGGGGGGTTGATGACTTCGGGGGACGCAGCCTGGTAATTTCTATAGGGGTTGGCAGTGCCTACCCTTGGCTTCCTATTGGCGGTGAGTTTTCATACAGGGTTGCGGCTGAATAATGACTTCCTTTATTCTTTCTCTCCTTTTTGGTAAATTGTATCCCGCGCACCCCTTTGAGAAGTTTATTTACTAATTTATAACTCATGGAGATTTTTATTCAGGGGGCCAGGGTGGCTGAGATCCTTAGGGTCTCTGTCGTCATTCTAGATATACTCGGCCATCTAATTTCGGGAAAGATGGCAGCAGCAAGCCGCCTGAGCAGTAGCGAAGTAAAGGTTGAAGGAGTGCTGGTTCAGTAAAGGGTATAAGGACGTGTAAGGGTGGAATAAGAAGAAGGGTGGTTCGAGGCTGGTCATTAATTTTAATTAAAATGTTTAAAAGTGTGGAGAGCCCGGAAAAGTTTTAGTTTCAAGACTTTCTGACTTGGCTAGTCAACCTGCGGTCTTCCTCGTAGCTTCCGGGTATGAGAGGTGAACTTTGACCTTAATAAAGAATATTCATGCAAAGGGCTCGAAGATTATCGCTGATCTATATAAGATCCATAGAAAGTTGATAGACGATAAATCAATCCGCTCTTTTCATCCCTTAAGAGAATCTATCCATATATTGATATTTTCACTTTCACCTAAGATCTTGACTGTGCGAACTTCTTGGTTCACTGTGCTTCAGGAAAAATGGTATAAAACCTCTTAAGCTCTTTTATATACCAGGTTACCGCTAACTTCGTAAAGCTTAACCTTAGAAACACTACCTTTTTTTCCCCTATACCTACGAAGCCAAGTCTAAATGATTCCGTTAGGTCGTTAACGAATATTACGTATTAAAAACAGGGGTGCTCATTAATTATGTAATCTTTTTTCAAATTTCCATGAAACCTTATACCAAGTTTGCGAAAACAATCTTCCGAACAGATTCGTGATCGTCTTTAAATTTTCCCACGATCTTCACCGCGGTTAGGTTAGGTTTATAAATCCTAATTAACGTAAGTACAGCGCGAAAGTCTTCCCCGGCTGTGACGCAGCAATGTCAATAGAAAATGGATGGTTAATTACGTAACAAACGTAAAATGTATTACCGCCGTAGGAAACATTCTCGTTAATTGCTAGTGCCAGCATTAACCACGGCTACGGATCAAAGGCAGGAAAATTTTGCCGTAAAATTTACCAGGAAGTCACTGCTACGTTGTTAACAAAAAAAAAAACTAACTAACGGCAATACCCGTTTCATTAGTCCTTTCTGGCTTGTGTATTCCCTGATAACGTTAACGCGAAACATAAACAATAAAATGAGTCATACCCCGTTACTTATAGAAAAATATCTGTCACCGGCATCGTGGCTATTTCCGTTTCCGGTCGGTGCGCTACTTTTGTTTTACCTTCACTTCCGGTTCGCTTTCCACTCTAGAACAACGTTCTAGGCTGCTGCCTGACCATTTTACATTTACAATACAATTCAAACCACCTACCGTATACACAACGCGTGGTAGGTTGTAGGCATACAGCCTAGTGACGTGGGGAATGTAGGTACATTCCCACCTAGAACCCTGACAAACACCGGATATGCTACAATGGGTTTACTCATACGTGGCATGGGGCATGTAAAATTTTTGCAATGGTGGCTTCCCCCTTTTTCCTTTTTCAAAATAAAACACGTTCCCACCCCTTCCCCCCACCTTCCTCGCTCGTCCTTTACAATGCGTCGCGGCGTACCCCGTCGCCGCTCCCTTCCCGTACGTCTAGCCGTATCGGGCAGACACAGATAGAGGGCGTGCGATAACAAAACGGCAGCAGATAAAGGGTGAAGAAATAAAGAAAACATAAAAATCTAATACAAGCATAAATTGTCCCTTCATTTTTGTAACTTCGATCGAATCATCCCCTTGAACTGTCCGTTTTGTATATAAGGGACAAAAACGGAATACGCTACAGAGGATAAATTTCTAATGACGAAATCCAAAAAAAGAATAGGTATTTCGAGTAATTTAGCAATCTACGACAAATTACTTCGATAAGCAAATTCGTCAGGAACCACTCATGAGTCGTGTACGGTTTATTCATTCACGGGCAATTTCACCCTCTGTCGGAGGCGGGTCAATTAGGCTGGATGATTGTCAGCAGGTACCAAGTAGGTATATAAATGTACTGTATATAGTACACATAGTATATAGTACATTTATATATATATCCAAAGGCTTATATACTAGAAGTATATTACATCGTACATAGCTATATATATATACATATATATAACGTCTGTCGCGAGAGGGCAAGTTTTCGATTTAATATGTATTCATACGTTCTCACATGGGAGTACTTCGCCTTTGGGGGTAGGTTAGGCTGAGGTCGCAGTTAGGTGTGGAAAGGCTATGAGGGATGCAGGATAGTCGCTGCGATGGGGATTGCCCTGTTCACTCGAACCAATTCTCATCCCTTTGAATAGTCTAAGCTTCGAACCTCCTGGCAGGATGTTGCATTAACCACCCCCTTGATAGTGTGACCATATCCTGCTTTAATTATGCCAATAGCACCTACCATCAGTGATCCTGACAATGTTATTGCTCTGTGTCATGGTATAACCCCCCTCCAATTCATCCCCATATAAACATGCCTACCATAACAGTGTTCAAAGCGTCGATTTACCTGCTGATTTATCTTGAGATAAATTCATCTTCGATAATCAGCTTAATCGTATTTGATTGATCTATAATCTTGTAGCCGTAGATGAATTTTTTTAGGTCTGACTAGTTACTGGCTTCTTCTACTGAAATGTTACGTTACAAATGTTTTTAACGCATTTCACTCTTCTTTGGCATTGTCAACGCGCCGAATCTCCTGGGAACGAACACTCGCGGCTACGTCGACGTACATAGAATTAGGGTAGTTTGCTTAACGAGGTGTTAACGTATAAACACGCGGGGTAAACTGTATTTAGCCGCCGCAGCTGACGATTGCGTCGCGGTTGGTTTGTACGACATTGGCAACGTGTCTGGCTAGTACTATTCCACTGATGTGTATCCAGCTAGACACGTGTTTCGTGCGGTATGGAGAGTTTCGTTGATTCGTCATTGGCTGGTTGTTGAGGATTAATGAAATTTCGATAAAGTCAGGTGAAAGGGTTGATCAGATCGATATTTTGGGATTTTAGGAAAATTACGATATACCGTGGTCCATGCCTTAATATAACTTTACTCCATATTAAATAACAGAGATCACCCTAGATTTACAGACAGTCACCCAATTACAAATTGAGGGGCCATCCTTGTGTATCGATCAACGTAAAAGAGTCCCCTGACGAAAAAACTGATACCGTAAATTCACGTATCTTTTTCCACGCTTACGTAACCCTGCGATATTATTATCTACGTGACAATAAAATTCTAACAATGTTAAGTATAGATTTCGCGGATTAAAAAGATATAATTAAAATCTAAGATCCGAGTAAAACAAGTCTTCGTAGTCTGTTGAGATGATAAACAGATACGAATCCCTTTTACGTAAGTTGTACAAAGAGGACGGTTATGTCATTCAGCGTTACAGCTAAGGGTTAACTATAAGGTAAACATTCACGGTAATGGGGTAGCTGAGTCCCACTTTCTGTATGGACTATGCACTACAACCCGATATTGCTAACAAGGAAAGCTTTCCAAGCGTCTATGGAAGTTGATGAATGAGTCACGCTTCGGTTATTTGATTCTACGCTCACCGACGGACCTCCCTAGTCTCCGGTTTCCGACTGCTCTGAGAATTTCGAGTAACAAGCCATGGCGACGAGGTAAGAGTTGAGAGGGAGGAAAGGGGTTGAAGAGAATAGTTACCACGCTTTACCCCCTCCCTACCATTCCTCACGCCCCCACCTTGCTAAAACCCGAGGAAAAGATCGTCTTCATCACTCAAAGGTAATAACCCAACTGGCTCCCAAAGGTTGGATCGATATTTACAACAGTCAGATTAACCAGACGTAATCCTCGAGCGTTTTACGAAAATCCTGAGAAATTTCTCACAGACCCCAACGAGAAGACCCTTCATCGACAGCCCTGGGATATTTGCTTAGGACGGAAACAGCCTTGTGCCATTCGGCGGGATCGGCCGCGAAAACGAGCACAATGGAATGCTTGTTCTTCGGACAGATGGCAGAGAGAGGAAGAGGGAGAAGAAGAAAGAATAAAGCAGTAATATAAGGGATGGAAAAAAAATTAGATACCCTAAAAAAAATTATCATTGCTCAGCATCTATTTATATGGCGTGTAGGTATCGTTTTTACTTTATCGTTACTAGAGTGTTGGTACGACTGTTTTTTTAGGGATATTACGTAACGTTAAATTTGATATCAAGCTTTCATTGTATCCTGCAGATTTTACAGTTGATTCGAGAACGATAGAATTTTATGTGAAAATGCTCATTCTCTTGTTCAGGGATGCGGCGCTACCCTTGGACGCCCTATTTTGCATTGTACGTACAATATAGGTTTAGTGTTTTTGTAATGGCGTTGAAAAACGTTCTGGCGGTAATTTACTAATGGATTGGTACGCGGTTGTACCAATGTCATAAAATTATCTTGAAAATCTACTGGCGATACGAGCGCTTGATGGTTTTATAAGATATATCAATCTAAGAGACATTTATCTTGGTGTTTCTGCGTTTTTTTTTCTTTTAATATATTCTCCAATCGCCCTTCGCTCTCTCTCTCTCTCTCTCTCTCTCTCTCTCTCTCTCTCTCTCTCACTCTCTTGCAGAAAAATCGGTAACGATCGCCATAAAGAATAACAGCGCTTCCCTATTGACGAGGGTGTCGGAAATAAAAGTACCTATACTATTCGTTGACTGTTGCGTGATAGCTAATGGATTAGTTGTGACAATAGGTATGGAGGATAGGATTGGATATACTTATATATCAATAGGAAAGTTTATTCGATTTGGCAACAGTAGTAATGAAGGTATAGAATAGGACAGATACAACTAAGGGTAGTTTTTTTTTCGAGAAGAATCCCTCACCGTTATTTGTCTCCTGTCTTTTTCTAATGACAGTCAGGGATGATTAGTCCCTATTAACGAGGATTGTCTATCGTGAGAAATAATAAATTAACCCTCGATACGGGGTGGCGAGGGATGGTTGTCAAAGGGTCGACGACGATTCGTCCCATTTCCGACCTCTAATAGTCGCAGGAAATTAATCGAATCGCCAAGCTTAATTTCGGGGTGACAATTTTCCGGTTAACTCGCTCCTTCAACCTGAAGTTGGTTAACAGCGGCTTTTCGGGGGTGTTTTTCAGGTTTTCTCCAGATCCGAACAAACGGAGTAACTGCCGAGCTGGAGAATAAGGTTAAAGGAGTAGGAGTATAGGTGGAGAGAGTGTATATATATATATACTCGAGGCTTGTATAAGGGATGAAAGGTAAGGGTTGAAGGGGCATCAAAGGATCCGCATTTAATCAGCCCTTTTCATCCGACATTCTAGACGGAGTCATTTGAATGAAGCCTAATTTTGATTTAGGTTCGGGTGACGCGTTTCCGAAAAATACCCTTCTTTTGTATCTACATTTTTCCCAACCCCTCCCTTCCCCCCCTGAACCACCCCTATAATACTTCTCTCTCATTCTCCCGCTCTTGGCCGTCACGACGATTCTTCTTTCCTTCGCTTTTCTTCCCTACACCCCCCACCCCATCCCCCTAATTCTCCAGGGTATCTCGAACCACCTTTGACCCACAAAAAAAAAGTTAGCAACCCTCGTCAGTCACAGGCCTCTTAGCCAACTTCGACTTGCGGTGATCAACTTGTTTGCGTAACGAATATTCAGTTGTTGCCTTTTGTCCGAAGTACCGTGTTGCGTAAGGTAAACAAACAAATATAAGCCGTCTTCAGTTCACGTACTCGAAGATATATTGTACCATGGTCAATTTTTCGTAAAAAAAATTCCCTATAGGCAAACCATAAGTATCGTTACTCCAGTCGAAAATTTCCTAAAACCCCATACGATATATCGCGAATAAGCAGGCGTTTTACAGAATGCCTTTTTAACCCCCAACTTTGAGTATCACTGATCCCGTGTCTCTGGCACGGTCCGTTCTTCCAGCATCCAGAGTCTGGAAGAGCGATCGTTTTGGAATTGAAGGAAAAAGAGGCGAACGAGCAAGTTCCACATATGAGAATTAATTATCTAGTAGTCTCCGACTCCCCTCCATTACCTAAACATCACATTTTCGCATTGACTGAAAAACTCTATACGCATATACACACGGAATTCGTTATAACAAGTTTCCCGGCTTTTACAGCAAAACCGAATATCATGCTGATAAGTTATCAGTGATAACTAACTTCTGGTCCAAATCAAAAGTTTATATCTCGTGCGCCTAGATAAGGCGTTTTACAAGCTGACGGACTGTAAAAAAAGTCATTCGACCAATCGTACGAGCTCTTTGGAAACTTTAATGACGATCCACTAGAAAAATCTTACAAAAGATCGTACTGTATAAATTTTGTTAATTCTGCATGGATCATCAGCTATCTCACTGCGACTTCGATCGATGACTATAGTGTACTTGACTGTCTACTTGTGCATTAGGCGTGGCGCACTATGGGTACTTGCTCGTATATCTCGCGAGATGTCAGTACTTTGTCTGACCAAATAAATGGCTGTGGCGGAACGAAGCGCCGGATGCTGGGAGTTCTGCAGGACCAGTGTAGCAATAAAGGACAGGGAGAAGTGTTGCCGAATGTAGTATACAGACATACCGGTATTACCTATGCGGTGTATATACGTTATACGACATAACTCAGCTTATGGTATATACAGATATATATATACACGTTACTGTATCATATTTGACGTACCAACGAAATGCCGCTTGGTAATCTCATTTTCTAGGGAATTAACTGGGAAAATTGTTGCGAATAATTTGGCAAAAGCGTCGAGGATCTCTGTCGGTAGGCCTTGGTGTAATCTATAACAGTGACGCGGTTGTGTTAGAAATTTTCAATGACTAAGCTTTGCCAATAATTTCGCACGGGTTGACAACGCCGCGTGACTGATGTCGGGGAGACACTTGGGATGATGACGTTATATAATGGTCAGACTGTGTCTATTGGTAGTATTATGATACGAGTATCTATGCATATACGTGGTCATCGGAGGTTTCACGAGTGTCGACAGTTGACGTCACTGGATACGTCACCCTTTACAATTTGCAGATGAAGATAGGGAATTTGCAAAGGGCGACAGTAAGCTAATTGGATTTCGGTGATTGCGCGTGCGACGGAAGAGAAATATTAAATATTTTTGGCATGTTTTAGATATTTTTCGTAATTCGGTTTTTTGTTGTAATAAAATATTGTACCTTCTTTTTTAGATACGGGTCACTGTATATTAGAAAGAAATAATTTGGGTGTACGATTAAAATCGGTGAGGATTGATCTTTTTTTTGGTACCAGTGACGTCACTGAATCCCAACGTTACGCACGTGGTTGATATTGATAAGCTTATCTACTAGTATCGTGATTTGAAAATTGGACATGTTTAAGCAATCTGGCACTCGGCCTCATAGAGAGGGCATAAAGCCATCCAAGGTTCACACGTGTAAGCATTCAGACGTATCCATAAAAATCTCCCTTGCCAAAAAAAGACTTAAGCTCCGTTCACAATAACTACTTGTGCCTCAACATTCTATATACAGTATGATATTTTCTAGCAATTAAATGTCTCAGCTCGTCATGAATTTTCTCTTTCCGTCATTAACCCCAACGAGAGTCTGTCCTACGGTCGTGACTTTTAATCAGTACGATAACCCTTGGCGCCCCCTTTATTCATCCCCCAGCCCCAACGCAGCTAGCTGAACAAATTTTATTTACTTCAATAATTACACGGATCGCCCATATATCCATAAAGTACCCAAACCATCCCCTTAATGACGCACCTGGTCAAGGTGATAAAAAACAAATTAAATTTTTTTCCTCAAGGGATGAATTTACCCTGACATTAAGAAGGTCCAAACCAAGGCACGTGTCGTACGGTAAGTCGCAACCCGTTATTCAGCGTTAATGAATAAAATGTAAAAAAATTGTTTAACAATAAAATCATAAAAAATCATCGGAAACGAACGAACAATCAAAAAGCCACCGTCGAGCTACAACTGTTGGACAAATGATTTTCGATGACCGATCATTCAACTTGTACGTGACTATTGAATAGCCAATCGATGACGTCTATCAAAACTGAATGACATGTTGCGACTGCATGAGGCGCATAAACATAAACCACATAGGTAGTTGCATAACACGTGCCACGACAGTATATCGCTAATCATAACTTGATGTTCCAGCATGCAGGCGCAACATAATCGTGCATAATAATTACGACGTCATCAATTAGAGCGCGGCCCCCTGACATTAATGCGAATCCGCATGACCAACGATATTTCCCAAGGTCGTAGAGGGGATTCTGGATGAAGTCGGGGCAGCCGACAGTCGTAAAATCTAATGTAAAGCGAACTAATGAGTTTCGCCGGCAAAATTCGTCGGATAATATTTGTCGAAAAAGTTTTTTTACGCAATGACGCGTCGCGTTTCTTATGTATCATTCATGTTGTCTTTTGTAAATATTAATATTTGCTGTGTAAATATTATGATATATCCATAACGATTGAGTGCTCGTTATATACGCAACAAGATCCTGTAATGATGCAATATCGTTCGTGACAATTTTCCAGGCATCCAGGCTTCGTCGTACAGCCAATTACGTAAGACTGTAGTAAAGTTGTAAATTTCTAGTTTGTAAACAGCGTTCGTAAAGGTGGATGTAGAGGTTCAGAAGTTTGTAAATATTCTGAAAGCTTGTACGACGCGAGTTACGAACGTGTTATAATAGTTGGGGGAGGGGGGGGGGGGGGGGGGGCGT
>JARQST010000309.1:1154642-1189822 GCA_030142225.1 Pachycephus smyrnensis | reverse complement strand
CCCCCCCCCCCCCCCCCCCCCCCCCCCCCCCCCCCCCCCCCCCCCCCCCCCCCCCCAGTAGGTCAAGATGGAGGCGATGAGACGTAGTTAATTTAATTTTTACTCCTCTTTTTTAATTAACTCCCAATTCGCGTTTGATTCTTTTTTATGCTCTTTGTGTTCGTTAAGTAAGTTCGGCGACGGGGGAAGAGCGGCTTAAGGTTTGTATTCACTGACGCGACTTTTACGTTCATTTTGAAGTTAAAAGGCTGCGCCTGCACTTGGCGTCGGACTGAATAATGACAGCGAGAGTCTGGCACGAGTCTGGGACAAGTCAGGGAGTTTGTTTATGGCAGTGGAAAATAGTGAAAAAGACAAGTAAGACTATCTTTAGGCTCTCTTTGTTATTTTATGATTCGTTCGGGATGATCAATTGATTTTTAATTGAATATCTTTCACTATACACTCACAGCTGTCTGTCAAGCTCGGTTAAAGGACTTTCTCATGGAAACTAAGTCTGGCAGCCACTAATGCCGGTCACGGACTCGATTTCTTCAGAGGAATCGATCAGAGTGGCTGGTTCGGAGCCAATCTGTTAAATTCAACCAACTAGAAAATGTCCTAGAAACGCTGGAGTGTCCTGGACAGATTGACGTCCGAGGAATGGGTCTTGTCGATCTGACCACGTCGCGACGCCACAAGCTTGACGATAATTCCGTATTTGTTAGCATTAGGTGGTTGCGTAACTTGCATGTACTTTGATCCTATTGATCTGGTGACCGAATTCCTCATATATATATCTATACATATACATAGACACACAGGATCCAAGAAGACGTGAAAATGGAATTTTGTGCAAAAAATAATAAACATAATTTGACTCTAAATACAGGTTTTTAGGTAAATTTATAAGATCGATATCGGTGGTACTACATTTGTCTTGTAGATTAGATAGGCTTTGTGAAATACTTTTATTTATAGTTTTATCGATTTCCGGTTTTTTTGTTTAGCGTGCGTGTCGTATCTCCGCGCGAGGTTGATCGCGCGGGTCACGGAAGGATAATCTAGGGAAGGTTTAAATAATTCTAGAAGGTTCGAGGGATCTTTAGGGTAAGAAACCCGCCGATATGGGATTATTACGATTATCAATATGACTGGTACGTAAACGTATCTGTACAGGGGATAAAGAAGCGTAAGATAAATAAAGGTAAATATACAATTTTTCAAAATATTTTCCTCCGTTAAACATTCCTTTAATCGAATCCCCCATTGGCGCATGTAGCACGGTATTCGTAATTGGCTGTAATAATTAAAAATGCTTCAGTGAAAACAATAGGAGCATTCGAGTGGTCAATGGAAAATTGCACAATTTCCAATCGAATCATTCTGCCTATTAATTCCCACGCACGTACAATACGAATCCGTAAATACTCGTATCGAAAAATTACAAAATTGAGGTAGATATTGAACCGCACAGGAAACACAATTTTATGTTAAAATCGTAAAAAGAAAATTTGTACAGTCGATAATAAAATTTGTCAAATCCTTTTTATCTTTACCCTAGCCTCGCAGCATCTTGAGACTGTGTGGTAACGAATAAAAAAAAAGAGAAGAAACTATACAAAGAGAAAAGGGAAATGGAGAGTATCCGAAAACAATCCATTGTACTCTGACTGTCTGGCTAGCCACATAAATATCTACTGGCGTGGTCCAGTCCCGGCATGATAAACTGCGCATCTTGTATTCCTGGACCTTTGCTAGCTTTGCCAAATCTCGCCAGAGGTTTCTAGCAGCTAGTACGAACCAGTTCGACGAATGTTTTCTTCATATAATATATATATATATCAGCCACAAATAAAACCATAACAACTACAAAATGGACGTATAGACTAAAGGAGACTAGCCCGTAAAAGTCATTGGCGTAAGAAACGTCGCGGTTTACCACACGGATAGTTTTGCCAAATGCAATTTGATATACTGCCGTTTCCGTGCCGATATAATTCGGAATGTTATGCGCCGTTGGAATTTCGAATAAAATACGTTTTCATTGGAAATTGAAGAGATGCGAAAGATGCGAGAGAGACAAAAATATATATATAGATATAGATATCTGGAAGAATCATTTATATAGATGCTGGAAGAACGCGAAGGAGATAATTCAGTGCATATCTTTCTGCAATACCGAGAAAGTCTAGTCAGTCGCAGAGCGACGTGAAATCGTACGAACAAAAAGATCACTGTGTATATATATATAGAGGAAGGGATGATAAATCTTGGTGGAATTTGTAATTTAATCCAGGACAGAGGAAACGCCAGCATCCGGTACGCGATTCACGTCTCTACTGACAATACGGCCTATACCGTAGTGTACGAGTAATGGCAGTCTGTATATCGACTGGGTATAGCCTACCATAAATAATTCAAAATTACTATAATACATACTGATTGATATATTACGCAAGGGAGGGAGAGTAAAATTGTTAAACGAGTACGGTATACGTAGATACTTACCCCTTTTGGGATTACGTAACAAGAACAAAACTAACGTCGTTTCACGTGACACGCGACGCGACCCCGCGAACCTAGAAAGTAATGGTGTCTAAATTTTCGTAAATATACAAGGTGTTAGTTTTGAATCGTATAAGAAAAAGGATACGAGATAGTCTAGCAAGACTCTTCTACCCGTCGTACGTTCAGCATCGCATTAATCTGTCGGTATTGTTTAAGGGTTGTTAAACGGGAAGTATGGGGGCCATGGGATTTCTGGTCTCGTAGTCAGAGCTCCGGGCGGATTCGAAATGAGAGAAAATAAAACATTCCCCGGAATAGGGTGAACGCTGATACGGATGGGTAAAGTGGAAAGGAGGGGTGTTGCGAGGGGGCGGGACTCCGTGGCACAAGGGTTCGAAAATGATGGCGTAGACGAGGAAGTTTTTAAGGGATAGAGTGACGAGGGAGGCTATCCCGGAGAACGAAAGGTACCCTGCCTACTATAGCTCTTCTCCACGGAATAAAAAGACACCCCCGGTGTGCACGACCGTCGTAATAAGGGAGGTCTGTATCACGTTAGGTATAGGATTTGCGCGCTATGACTTTTATTACAATGTTCGGAGAAGGAGCGAAGGGGGGAAGTAGGTTGGTAAGAAAAAAAAAATGTTTTTATCGTCGTTCTAACCACTGGAGTCTCTTCTTACATTTTTTCTCACCCCCTCCCAACCCCCTCGGTATCATCCCTTGCTATTCGTTACTTATATTAAAATAGAATTCCAGCGTTGGGTTATGACGTTTCTGGTATACCGTGTATACGTAAAATTTTTATTTTTTTTTCTTTAAATTCAACCCCCCACCCTCTATCTCTGAATGCTAATCACCTTCGAGAGATCTGATAAAAAAATACAAATGCAATTCGGTGACGTAAATATATTCCAATCTCGTACCGTCCTCTTTGTCATCCCGATCACGTCTCTTCGTAGTCCTTAATTTGCCGATGAGGATTTTTCCGATAAAAGTGGATTCCACTCGGGTAACCGTCGAGGATTTTTTTTTACGGTCAAGTGGATCTCATTGTGGAATGATTATCAACGTGAAAGTAAAAGTCATTGGGTCTTGTATATCTATTAATTTATATCGATACCTTTATATCACTTGTCAAAAGTATCCTGGGTGTAACCATCGATCAACGATGTTACTTAATGGACATTTTGCCTGCCAAAAATTAATAGGCGCATCCACGTTGGGACGATTTACTGGCGGCCACTTGCAATCCGTCAAATTCGTTGGCGCGCGTGTCAATTATAATCTGTGACTCGTCATCGATTAGCCAATGGGGTGCGAGGACCGAGAAAAAGGAATAAAAAAGGTTTTTAAATTATTTATAAAAATAAGAGGATAATTAAATGAAAAATACGTATCAACGGTAATTTTAATTAATATAAATATACATATACAGGTATATTCGTTCAATGCTCCACGCATGGTACTGCGGTATTAACGTTACGTAATCTCGTTAACCATGTCCACGATTTTTATCAGGTACTTGCAATTAATTAAATGGCGGTACAGCTAGTCCCTGTATACATATAACACAGTGCCAGTTGGCAGTAGGTAACCGGTAGGTGGTACCGGCACGATTAGCGGGCTGTTTCGCGTCGTGCAAATGTAAACGCGATAAATATCTTATCAACTAATCCATTAGCTGGGTATATTCCTAAAGTTGTCGTTACGTAAGGTCCAACTTGAAACTAGGTTAAGCCGACTATCCGATAATTCTTAACTCGTAAGTTTTGGCAATTTAACGCAGTTAAATGATCCGGGAGGTCGAAGCTGTATAAATCAAAGAAAAAAAAGAATTTAACGTAATCAAAACAAGAACGAATAAACAAAAAATATAGAAAAGGCTCTAACTAAACGTTTAATTGTTTTATTAAAAAAAAATAGATAAAATTTTATCCTTTCGCTCTCGTCCTCTTTTACGAATTATAAAAAAATTGTAATTTTTTTTTTAAATATTCGCAATATTTCTGTCAATCGATCCAATCGATTGTTACGTATCAAATGAGATTGGTAATCGCTTGGCTTACGTTGAACGTCAATTTGACAATGGCTACTTTTGGCATGGCGATTATTTTTCATGAAAACACTGCATTAATGGTCGCCAGTCCGGTATCCCTCTTGGCTATACGTTACACTCATTGATTCAACTTAAGTCGACGGAAACAGTTCCCGTGGGATAGTTTTCTGTTCAAACGGCGCTAACTGGTAGTCTGCTTATAGACAGATCTCTAATGAGGTTTGATAACAGATACTTGTGTATCGATAACACGAAGAAAGTATGAACGGTGAGTAAAAATTTGTTAAAGTAGATAATTGATATCACTGAGATAGATAACTAGGTTAAAACAGGTAATTGGACTTGTAAAGGATGTTAGGGAAGGTATGCCTATATCTGCCAAATAATTTGTTCGTAATTAATACTGAAAAGATACTTTCTAAATGAAAATATCGTACTGTGATTATAATTGAAACAAAGTTAACCGTGAGTAACTTCAAAATGGTTGACGAGCAGGTAAATGCAATTCCAGACTGAAAGTGATACGCTGTTTATTATTTTTTCTCTTCCTACGTACTAAATATTGCATTAAACTTTATATGATTTTATTATTACGAAAAGTGTCACCCGACACTGATTTTGCTGCTGTGCAGATTTTGCAGTGATTCTTGCGAAATCGCAATGGACGTCAGGTGGATCGTAAGGATTTTTATTCAGATGGAAATGGGCAAGATTCGGTTTTCTTTGAGCGTCGCAGGTAATTTGTCATTCTTACGAATATACTTGGATGGTCCGCCATTTTTTTCCAAATTCCGATGAGCGGTAGAGTCACGCAGAAAAATAACGAGATACTAGCCAGAGGAAATATCTACGGGCCACGTAGGTCTGAATAAATATACTCTAGAGGAGTCCGTGAGTTGAAAGATTTATGAATATCAAACGACGCGCGAAAAGCGACGGGATTTACTCTTTTAACCGAATCTTCGAAGAATCGGTGAGTTAATACAGTAGAAAATGGCGATAAGAAAAAAGAAGACGATAATTCCTACGCAAAATCTCAGTACTTCGCGCAAATACGTGATATTGCGAAAATCCAGTTTGTCGGTAAAATTGAAGGAAGAAAAAAGGATTCTCGCTACAGACAGGTACTGATGTAAGAGAACGAAGGAAACGAACGAATAAAAATCCACCCTTAAAAAAAGAAACACAGAATGCAACATAGAGCACGGTATCCTTTTGAAAAATAAAAAAAAAATCCCATCCTCGTGGCATTAGTTCAGCGATCTCGTTTATTCTACCATTTCGCAGGCTTCGCCAGTTTCACGCGAAGGATTTTGGCGTACGAGTGGATTTGCCACAGGGTGAGTTCACAGCAAAAGGATAAGGCAGCCGACCAGACACAGGGGATGAGTAGTGTACCAGTTCTGGGGAAGTACAGAGATACGAAATGCATGCGAGGGAGATGAAAAAAAAAATAGAATAAAAAGAAAGAAAAAAGAATGACATCAATATAGATACGAGCGACCTAAGGGATTATGGGATTGGTATATTTTTATAATGCCATTTCCCACCCAAGGTTCTACCTTGCTTTATCGTATATCAGTGGCAACGCCTAGACCGAGTAAGGGTTGGCGAATAAAAATAAAGTCTGACCGATTTGTTAATTTGCGAATAACGTCGTAAAGGGTCCTACGGGGTTAAAGGAGAAAACTTTCGCGAAACAGCATCCCGGCTACAGCGACGGCTTCGCTGTGAACTTTATGGTTTACAAATAATGGAGGTTAAGTGCTTTCTCCGCAGGCGGCTTGCGCAACGTGCTCCTTTCCCTGCTCCGTCTACCAGCACAGCCATTTCTCCTATTCGGCTCTTCGCCCTCCGCCCAAAATTCACCTTTCATCCCCTTGATCCTCGCCAAACCACCCCTCCCATATCCACCACTCCTCATCGCTCTTATTGCATGGGTATATGCACTTCCGGTTGCGGATATATCTTCGCAAGCTACATTAGGACCTAGGGCGATATATCGACGCCATTGTATACCGGGTGTTTGCTTTGAACACACTCGCCGTTGATCCATGCATCCTTTCGATGGGGTTTGAATCCCAGCTAAATTGTACAGTGGTCGTTTGCTTGCAATAGATTAAACAATTAACATTCTGATTAATCGATATTGATTGGTTCTAAGGAATTTTTTAATAAATAATTTACGACTCGTTAGAATCGAAGGATATATCTGCCCTTTGTATTATCGAGTAACGTATCGACAATCGATTTGATATATCGAAAGATTCTTGAATCACGTTGGTTCGTGTATGAGCTATTTTATTTACGCTTGTTTCAATGCATTTTTCATGACAAAAGTCGATAATAGAAACGAATAGATTACACGCTCTGTACTCGCTTTATCTAACTGGCTGTCCTTGCTGCTGCACCGGGTGATGAATTATTCTCGAGAGAGAAATAAAGCCGTCTCTCTAAGGTAATGGATAATATACCGTAATAAAAAAAATAAAAGAGCGTATAGTCAAACTCGAGAGTTTCCCCACGTCTAGGTTAGATGATGCTGCGCGATGCTCCGCGTATACGAGTTCAGGTGGGATAAAGTTTGTCACGGCAATTTTTAATGTGCTCCACATTTGCACGTCTGGGAAAAAGTGCACTCGACAAAAATGACCTATAATACATAATGGACGAGACCCGTGAGTAATCGATATCCGTAAATTCGTCTGGCAGTCAGTAGCAGAATTCTTGAATAGCTAGTACATATAGGTATATATCTACAGTACGTCGTATTAAATATATATATGTGTATATATATATATAATATACGAACATTTACGTAAGATGCAAGTGTTAACAATGCACTTG
The DNA here is from genome assembly GCA_030142225.1 of Pachycephus smyrnensis. NCBI lineage: Eukaryota > Metazoa > Arthropoda > Insecta > Hymenoptera > Cephidae > Pachycephus > Pachycephus smyrnensis. The sequence goes on along the minus strand of JARQST010000309.1, from coordinate 1,182,426 downwards.
TTATCCTAAATACTCGTGCCACCTCGAGAGGCTTTATCCTAATTTCGTGTCTGCCCGTATTCGCTGCAGATGCAATTACGATAAATGCATTACGAAATTTCAACATTCATCAGACAGCATTACGGACAAAATGCAGCATTGTTCTTCGGATATGTAATTGCACGTTTATTATGTAACATAGAAAGAAAAAAAAACAGTAACCTTATAAAGATTTGTTATAGTTATCCTCGCGGAGGATTATAACTAAAAAATTTAACGTTCTCATCCCCCTGCAACATGTTCCTCGACTTTCTTCCCTCGTAAAGTCGCCGAGTCCATCCCTTGGGAGATGAATCAAATAATTCAGCTGATTCTGTATCTAGAGATTCTATATACTATAGACGTGTAGTATGTATATATATATTTGGATGAATCAGGAATAGTAGATATTTTAAAGAAATATGAAATTTCTTAATAACCGAGTATGACGTCATTATAAAAATTATTGATACGTAAAGTAATTATAAAGCGACCTGAATGTCACAGGGTATCTTCTTAACGTTGATGGAAAGTATCCCTTAAAATCTTTCACTCGTTTCATTGGATAAATTTACAGAATTCCGATACAATGTTTAAACGACGAAAATAGTCTTTACGCGCATGGCGTTTACGTAAAAAGTAATTAATGAGACTCTATTTTGACACGGCTACTCGTAAGAGTGATGGATAACGCTTTGGGTTATCGCTGGGTCAGTGACTATATCCATGAACGCGTATAAACACATTTATAAAATAGTCGAAGTTATCCGAAAGATCTTTAGGATCTGCTCGTCCTTTCTGGCCTTTGGATTAAATTTTCTGGATCTTTCTCTCGCTGTAACTTAAATCTATATATATATACACTTCTAGCTAGCCACAACCGCAAACCTCATTCCCATTTCGCTGAGGTCGCTGTAATTTTGGCGTACGCGCGATATCCCAGGCTTCAGGTCAGAGGATTGCTCGTGCTGCACCACGGCACGGCGAGTTCAAAACTTAAACACGTGAATTTGTCCGGGAATCCCTTGAAAGCCGAGATTGTATGTAGCGGCTCAGGAGCTCACGTAGTATGGACTCGACATAATGCCTGAATCAATTCTGAGCTATAGTAACCACAGATTTTCGAAAGGTTCTGGGGTATGGATAGTTTGGTATAACGTTACTAGTGATATTTCAGTCTCGATTAGCTATAGCGATTACGTATGATTTTTAATAAAGAAACAGAATAATGAAAAACAGAATAATGAGAAACAGACGAGAGCTGCTTAGGATGTTTTAATCGAGAGGAAATGTTTATATTGATTTTTGTACGAATGACTGTTAGGTAATTTTTTTTTCATGACTGTCGTATATGGCTCTAGTATTTCCTTTGTTTGCGATATTAAAGAACGACGTAGGCTTAGGCAAAAATATTTCTGTAACTAATCGTATCCTACGCTTCGTTGCCTCGGTGTGGGATGTATGCTTTAGACATTTTTTTGACATTTCCTAATTATATTCGAGATATATATCGTAAGAATGACGTTTCGCGCTTTGACGGCGTTCAAAAGTTTCAAATGTGCGCGCGCACCCTGAGTGATGCTCGACGGGACAGTAAAGTGTCGGTGTATAACTGTCAAAATAGAAAGGGGCCTTCTTCGCTCCATCACCGTCCTAAAAAACGTAACGCAAATGCTAATGTACCTCGTAGAGAATTTACGGCGTGGCAGTAGCATTTCTTGTTCATTAAACGCCGAGGAATACGCGCGGTGGCAAGAAAAACGAAAACCCTCGAAACAAGCAATTCACGTCCGATACACGATTTGGTTACCCCGTCGGTCAAGCAGATTCCGTCATAACCAACCGAGTACAGGATAGCGATCAGAGAATTTAAATAAATAAATAAAGAATTACCGTGTCAATTCGTATCTGACAGGAAAAATAAAACAAGCCAGCCAATTACTTCTGGCGAGTATAAAATCGACAATTCTAACGACTAATATCTCTAGATTGTCAATATTCCAAAAAGTATACGAAAAAATTGACAGCAATAAACCGTAACTGCTTCGAGCGAATATTTTTTGGTATTCAAAATGGTCGCTGCAAAAAAGTCGACATTTATCTCTGAGTATGAATACATGGCGGCGGACGTAGGATTTTCATACCAGTTACTAAACTGTCTCACGGTACGTGGGGAATTCTCGTAGCGTACGCTTTAAACGTATATTAGAATACGTACTGCGACTCGTGTTTCGGAGTTTAGATCTGCCGTATATACGTTAGCAAGTAACAGAGAACTACAGGATGGCAGTCAGTGCTACTAAGAGATAGAGAATACTATTAAGTGACAGGGCTATTTTGTTCCTGTCCACAGCAAGAAACAAAAGCCTCTGTCGTGTTTCGCGATAAAATGGAAATGTGTAGGCAGTGCTGGGAACTGTTGGTATTGTGTAGAACTCTGGCGGTCCATGATTAACGCCGAAAGACCGGAAGGAGCTTTGCTCATTTTCCTACAGAAGTCAAAGTAGCGCATAAGATAAAATTTTCTTTGTATTTTTCTTTACGTTCTATCGATTCTCCGTTCTGGTCACAGGGCATATTTATTTTTTTTCGAATATCGTATAACGTGTACGAAGTTCGGGCGGGAATTTCAAAAGCGAATATAACAGTTCAGGCGGATAGGTAAATTTTTATCATTGCGATATTACTTTTTTCATCGAATGTACGTTCATTGTGAATTTATTTTTATCCCTATCACGTCATCTCTTCTCTATTGACAGTTCGCAAAACTTAACAGTTTCCCCTTTTGACGTTCTCTTTATTTTATTACTTCCTGTCGGTCGGTCGTTCCGAGGCATTTTTTTCGCGTCGGTTTAAAGAGTGAAATGTAAAATTGTAAAAATTGCGCGACTGACACAACTGTATCGGGAAACGTTAGACTTTATTACAGACATTTATTTTATCCGATATCGACTGGCAAAAGCCCTTCTGTGACAGTTGAATAAAAAGAGGGCGCTCAATGTTTCCGTACAGAGAGAAGGGCGAGACAAAGAAAATACTGTGTTATCAGCATCGATGAGATTAAAGAATTAAAATAGAAAATTTTCACGGTAACCACTATACGTCCTATAGTATAAGCTTTTCAATTCCCAATTGCTTTTCCCGCCATTTCACTCCTAGGAAATTACGTTATCAAGCTAGCGCGTACTCGTAATACTAGATGCATATTTCATCTTGCGTAACGAATGGCCACGACGTCGGGAGACCTTTAATTAAAATTCAGACGCCCTGCTAATCAGGAAAATAATAATTTTTAAGCGAACCAACCCAACACTATGTATTATCTCTGCAAACAAAACTGGGTGGCTAGAGCATTTACATATATAGCGTAAAATTGTATGCACGTGATGTGTCGCTCGGGTGCGACAAAGCCTTTTTACCTTTTGCTTTTAGTTTCTACGACCTTCTCTTTCCATTTATTCTCTTAACTTAATTACACCTGGAGCATGCGCAATGGACGAATGAAAATCGTATTAGAACGTGACGAACAATACTCGTTTTACATGGAATCTCTCCAAGGTATATATTCACCTATGTATACGTATCTACATAACCAGACGTCTACATACCCACGTCTAGCAGCTCTCTAAAGAAAGAATTTAGTGCCGCGGCAATTAGAGACCCTTTTCGCTTGTTCTCACGAACTTTTTCTTACTTTCCTCCACTTTTAGCGACGACTCCCAAAATGCACAATTTTCAAGGTCGAGCATTGACCAATGACATCATCGATACTCCAGTGACGCCAGAAGAGTGTATACACAGTATGTCTACTGAATCAGAACCAGTGAAAAAGATCGATAGGAAAATCATACAAAGAAATAACAGCGTCGGTGGGTGGCTGAGTGGGTGGCTTGATGGCGATACAGACGGTCGGATGATCGCGGTACCAGCTAACACGGTTAAAACTGAAATTTGCATGCCGAACTTTGCGAATAAATTTCGCATTTTTTAACTCGAATACCAAATTAATCCTGCCACCAGGCAGACAATACCTCTTTTTTGCCTTAATGCTGTGTTATAACATCGTGCCCGAGTATAGCCGAAAATCGCCGAAGGTATACCGGAAACTTTTATCCCGGTATCTAATATTATTATCAGGCTTAGTATTAGACACCCAATGGCGTATAGTCAGTGAGAATTTTTAAATGGCACCCTACTTTCTCAAGCCCTGCTCAATTCCTCCAGGTCGTCTAATCCTAATTGACGTCTCGCGAAATCTAATTCCTCCGTTTCGCGGTGAAGTAATCCGTTCTCAATCCGGAAACGAAGGAAGTTCCCTGTGGGAGAGTATTATCTCGTCTAGAAGCTCGTTCCGAGAAAGCTTCTTCTAAGTTGAAGTGGTATAGTGTTATCAGGAAGGGTTAGGACAGAGTTGAGTGCATTTCGAAAGAGTTTTGTGAAATCTGTATTAAAAAATATACTTTGTACAACTTAGCTTACTCAAGCTACCGCGCGTTTTAACCTATTAGCTGTGTATGTGTATTTGCGTGTCGGTAGCAAAGAGTTCAGACACGGAAAAGGGGAAAGGGGAATCGTTCATCTGTCAGTCTAGTCGAAATCTCGTTGCGGCCACGCAATGGCGTGCGCGTTCACGGCATGCAGTTAATATGACAGATTGCGATGACTTTAGATACGTAAGGATACGAAAGAACTTTTTAATTAATTCGTAGGATGCTGGTTCGGCGCAGGCAATAGGTTTCCATCAATAAATAAAAGGTACTTACCTACGTGAGGAAGGCAGGTCCTGTCGCCTCGTCTCTCACTTCCTAATACTCTTTCGCTCCTGCTTACTCTGTTAGTCTCCTTACACTGTGCTCGCTCTTCCTCTCTCTTTCTTTTACTTTTCACAGGACTTTCGGGTTACTCGCGCACGTGTTGTCGCTCCTCGTGACTTCGGAATAATGCCGAGTCCCCGCTCGGGTGTTTCCGTAGTGATTCGGTCGGGTTCGGGAGAATCCGTCACGGCTCGGGGACCCTCGGCCGGGCAGGACCATAACAAGGTGGAGGTCTCGTCACAATGGATACAAAAGTCTTGGAATATAGTTAGAAAAAATTTTATCAATGTTTTTAATCTCACTAATCCGTCCAGAAGCGTAGCTGTTGATAGAAGATGAATAAAAAGAAGAAAACCCTTGTAATAAGGTATAACTTGTTCCTTTTTCAGGAATTATCAATGTTCATTGACACTGAATCGATACGCAAATTGAACCTGTGTAATAATCGAGATAGCCCCCCAGTCTCCCTGTATTTTAACGCAATGTAACAAGCTCATGACCCCAGCGTTAATTGCATCGCTTCGAAATAAAGCCATAGAGCAAATAATAGATCTAGTTAAACGATGCCAGGACCGTGGACCAACCACTCGATTCCAGTACGTGCAGCATACGGAAATGCTAACCCACACTGTATTATAATCAACGCGTACACGCGTAGAGACGTGCGTATTAATTCGCTAATATTTAAATAATTATAAAGCTCCATATACAGTCTGCCACTATAGTGAAAGAATAGTGTGTAAATCGGTATGAGCTCGTTGAGCCTTCACACCATAGCTGTAGACTCTAGTTGTCATTACTTTAGCGAGAAATCCAAACGGCCTCACCGTTCTCCGTCCATTCGATCAATTAACGAATTATTCCCAAAGGAATACGTAATTAAAGCAATTATCAAAGTTCTTCCCATTTTTAAATACAAATTCTCCGATACCCATACCTTTCATGAATTCGGCTAAGTTCAGAAAAGCTTCCTGCGATAACGTAGTTTGTAAAGTCTCGATTGGCGTTGGGGAAAGGGTGCAAGGATGAGGGAGGAAGGGAGGACGCAATTACGTAATTCGCAAACATTTCAAATCGAGCATCGAGGTTAAATTGATTCGACGAAGTTAAAAAAGAGGTCGAGAGGTTAGTTTGTAATATGTTTATGAAGGTTATAACCTCAAAACTAAGTACGAGTAGGGTGGAAGTGGATGAAATTCAGTGAGATTTTATTTTTAGGCTTTATTAATCACTGACAGCTGATAACACTAATTAAACTTATTCTTCGGCTATACGTACGTTGCTCCTTGTCCACTATCAATCTTACTTGAATCTAACAGTGACAAATAACGTCAGGCGGAAACTCTCAAGGCCAAGTTTTGCGTAGTGCATATATTGAACTTTCGTCCGGAACCGAAAGTCAGGGGACGAACCTTTACGTTACGTAATCTGGAGGGTCGTCGTGGGAATTTCGTCGTATTAAATTTTCATGTTAGATACTACGAATCACCTTCGGGAACGCTCTTTGATAGAGGTTGGAATTGACATCGCCGAAATTCTAGGGTAACTTACTTAACCTGCTTCCTGTTATTTATATATAATTTAGTCATTAAGCGTTGATAACAGGTGCTTCATTTATTATTGAATACGCTTAAGAGCTTTGGTGTATCGCTGTACCAAACTTGATGGAAAAAAAGAAATGGTAAAGTAATGGTAAAGGACGAGTGAAAGAGTCACTGGTGGAATCGATATCCGCGCGCAATTACTTCCGTCCAATAAAATAAGGATGACGTATTATTAACGGTTCAACGAAACGTGGGACAGTCGCCAATTAGCCTAGGGAATTTTACTTGCGTCTTTTTAATGTCACCAGAGAGCAACGAGCATTTTCTTGCAGAATTTAAAGCACGTATTACGCTTATATGCACAAATATATATATATGCATATACATTCACTGCATACTTAAAATTGTTATTATTTACTAGCTCGGCCATTAAAGTTTAATGTTTTCCTTTTACGTATTACTGAGTATAATAAATGTTCGTCTATCTCTACCCATCGACCATTTTCTTCTGTGTAATAGAAACCGAATCGCCACTTTTATGCATTTTTGTCTTATATCACCAGAGTCATACGTGTAAGTGCAGTGCTATACCTATTTCCTCTAGGGTAGATACGTATATAGTGTATATATATGTATATATTACACGTATACTGTACTGCCCTTTAGATGATACCGCAGTCGGTCCAATTATCCAGACAAGTACGTTGCAATTCCAGGCCGAGAATGCATTGGTGGGGAATTGGTGCAGAGGAGGATGCGGATGGATGAAAATTTATGGATAACTTGAGAAGTCGATCTGGTATATCTGATAAATGTATCTATAGTTTAGGGAGTATAAGTATGCATACAGGTAGCGTAATATCGGAATAAAAACATTAGCGAATGTGTTTACGTAGGGAAAAATGAGAAATCCTCCGAATCGGGTTACATCAAGGAGATATATTATCTCGGTTCGATAATTTTACTTGGACGTATAAAAACGTGAAAGTTTTCCTCTTTCGAAGTTACCTAGTATAGAGGTTATAGTTGGAAACGTCCTATATATCAAGATATATATTTCCCATGGCACACATAGGTTGGTAACGACATCGGCAACTTTGACTTTCGCTTTAGTTTTCTTTTTTTTTTTTTCCTTTGTGTTTCACCAATTTCGAAGGTTACTTTCGCTGGAAGTTTTGTTTTTGCGAATCTTTGAATCTCATTCTTTTCTTTCTCTGACTTTACACTGATTCCTTCGATCACGCAATTTTTCTTATCGATACGCCGCTTTTAGCCTCGAGATACTTCAGTCGGTCGTGTTCGGTTGAGATTCGCTTTGAATTTCGAAGCGCTTTAATTGGATTTACGAAAGACAAAGGACCTCCCCGTTATACATTGAGGGTACGGCAAAAGAGTCCTTGGCTGGCATTATTCTTTTATCGTTCAATTCATTCGACGGGTTCGCAAGTGACGATACCAGTCGCCCTCCTACTTTGTCGTCGATGCAGGAAGCTACGTGGCGCGAGGCCATATTGCTTTTCGTTCACGTGAAAAGGGGTAATTTACCCTTTCGTACTTGTGTTCTCAAAGCCGACAAAACCAGCGTAGTAATCGCGAGGCTTCCTCTTGTTTTCAACTTATGCTGCGGGTTGGGGAGTTAAAAATAAAAGATACATAGATACAGTACCAAAAAATAATACGTATCCTTCCGCGAGTGCAACTGCGGTAGAAATGCGTCATCGCTATAGGTGAGCTTTGTGCAGGAGAAAATAATGAAACAGACAGGAGAGTATAATTTTTTTTTTCAATTTCAACAACCCTTATACAATTTCTAGTATATCTTTATCGACTGTCTCTCTCGTCTCGTGGACTAGCGGAATATTTTTGCGAAAAATTACGTTTCTATTCCAGTTACCCCCGGAACGGATTTTCTGCTTCAGATTCAGGAAAGCCGTGAGAACGTAAGGAAGGGTCAGTTATCGTTTCCGTAAGGGTTGACGGTATCGGGCGGGAAACTAGTTTCCAGCAATGGCCATTTCGAAAGCGGAGCCATTCGTCGTTCAGCAGCCAAATGTGGTTCGTAAAGGAAAACCGATAGAGTGCCATTTTCCTATCGTAAAATAAAAACGGAAGCTGACGCATTGACGTAAAGTTGGTGCATTGGCGATTCGTACATGAACTATATATGCAAGTATGGTACTATGGAACTGTATAGTATATAGATATAGTGTGTTTGTGTATATATATATATATATATATATATAAATGAAAAGCAGAAACAAGGCATTGCAAATGGCCGAGTATCGAAACAATGGCGGCACACGCTCTGGCTAACTTGTACATTGATAGTGAACAGTACCATTTTCAATAGGTACGCAGATAATGTCTGATTACATGTACTGACCATTGTGTCTATAAGCTGAATATTGTTTTTCTAGGTATTAAAAATTTTTTTTTCCATCCAGAAAGCTTCGTTAATACAGCTAAATGTTTTTGAATAGACGAAATGTATCGTGATCGTCCAACGACTGGATGACTGAGAAGAATTTTCGTTTTTTCCTTATTTTTGAGTTTACTGCAACTTTTCAAACGAGAAAACTAAACTCTGCGCTTTATAGGTATCCGGGAAGAAAACGCGCGGATTCACACTGAACTTGACGCGATTGTCATCGAAATTAATTCGGATGAAAGTTTCGAGTGAAATTATGGGAGAGTCTTCTTCGTTTATCAGGCGACTGCATTCTTAGGTTAAAAAGCAAGAAAGATGACGTATTTGCTTTATTCGTGTCTCGAACGTCAGAGGAGTAAAAATGAAACGATAAAATATTGAAATCTTGCGAGCTTTTATTTTGAGTAATATCGATATCGCAACTTGCAGCCATAAAGGTATGTGGTGTCCGTGGTCGTTGGTTTAGCATGTAAAAATCAATAATATATCGTATAGTCGATACTGAAACCGATCTGCAAGTTCGCGCTGCAAATATAAGCAGGAAAAGTCGGAAGAAGGTAAAGCCGCGAGAAAAATCTTACACTGGTAACCACGGAGAGTCTAGTAGTAGTTTTCTTATGGTGTTTATCTATCCAATATACATTATACAATACGAAACTTTAATATCGAAGAACGTAAAAGATTCTACTCGGTGTTCCTCGTTGAAATTCTACGGTATATTAAACGTAAAGGGGACATAGAATTTTTTATTTCCTTTATTGCCTGTACCTGTACTTCCTTTCCACGAAAGGCGCGTTACGTACGGCGAAGCGAAGAAATATATTTTTACCGAATTCCTTTGTTACGTCAGGCACGAGATTCTGCGGGCTGAAAATATTATCGAGTGACGTAAATTCAGGGCTCTTGTTCCTTAATCCCTCGGGTCTCGGCTGTATTCTTGACTGCACGGTCTGATGACTCTCCAGTGATTTTTCGTCATCGAATATCGATCATCGCGTGATCTATAGAGCATACGAGAGTCGCGGAGAGGTCTGGCGAGAATAGCTGGATCAAAAAAAAAAGGTCTGCCAGAAGGAGGGTTAATGTTGGTGGGTGATTCTTATCGTGGCAAGGGGAGGCGTCGGGGGGTGAACGACGGATAACAATTGAGCTTCAGAAATAATGATGGAACATCGGTGGCAATTAGTTCGGCTCAAGTGGATAGAAAGCCCCGAGTCTTATTAGTTCAGCGATGCATTATTTAACGAATTCAACCAACCAGTCGCCCCAATATAGCATCGATATAAGTGTCCACCCTTTATATAATTTTTCACGTATTCCATAACCCAATAGTTGCGCAAACGTGACTAGTCAGACAGATATCTAATAAATAAGTCTAACCGTACTCAACCGATAAGTCGGTAAAGGCGGGAAATTCAAATTTTCAAAAATCCATACATTAACCGTAACACGTCATTTTCAATGTACCACTGTCAACGTTGTAACGTAACACGAGTAAGATGGTTGAATTTTTCAAAAATTTCTATCTCGCGAAAATTAGTATACATCCAGATGACTGGAGGCGCTTCGCGTTCGCGTGAAAGAAAAAAGGAGACAAAGTAGAAAAATAATTCAGAAACCGAGTGAAAGAGAGAAAGGAACATCGGCGCGACTGGTATGGACCGCGCAAATGAAATGAAGCCCCGTCGATTTTCAATTTGCATACTCCAATATATTTTCCACGCATCTGCACACGGAATATGGAATGCGCCACTATACTTGCTTTTCCCATGACGGTGAATAATTTATGATGCGATTCTTGACGCAGCGAAGCACGCGAAAACCACTTAAGATCAAATAATTCAAATACGTCATAGATATCACGTGTGGCAATGCACGATCACATTTGTTCAATCAGATATATAGGATCTTGGCTTATATAAATTCTCATACCGATATATCATAAATATATCCACATAGAGATATACCTCTATTATATATAGGTATATATAACGTTTATCTAGATCCTTGATATACAATATGTAACAAGGTACCTAGCTGTAGTCATTAAATGGGAAATACTCAAATAAACAGTATACGCAAATGATGAAATACGGGACAACCCCTCGATTCAACCCCCTTAGTATCAAACAGCTACTACTCCCCCTTCCCTACTAGTATTTCTTCCTTGCCAGACTCAACCCTAGCTTTCAAACTTTGAGAAACTTTGCAGATTAGTCGTTCGACGAAACTAGCTCGAGTTTGAGTCGCCGGTGATTTTAATCACGGAGGGAGGAAAATGTCGTCTGATATTTATACCTAACTTTTCCACCCCCCTATACTCTCACCCTTCAAGTTGCCAGACGCGTAGTAATTTCTTTCTTTTCAAGCGTAGCCATCTTCGTTTTCTACGATTTATAGGTGCTGGTAACTGTTATTATAACAATACCGCCATCCCCTTTCGATTCATTCGCAATTTAAGGGATGTTGATATGCCGCGCGTATATATATCTTCATGACAGTTTCGATGATATCGAGCATCGTACTTTATAATGATAGCATTTTAAGGGGATTAAAAGTGACTAGAGGATTTACAAGCACGCTACGTTTCCTGAACGTACTAACCAGTAGTAATAGCGCGACATAGTCAGCCTTTAATCTGCTCTACAATCCCTGGACAATCTATACTGTCACGGAGTAAATAATCTGCAATGCAGTTGCATACGTCCTGTTAACATACGTCGTATAGTCACATCCTGTTACTAATGCTAGTAGGGATGAAAAAAAAAAAGAAGAAAATAATTCAGGAAATATTTTCTATCCAGTGACACGTGTACGTACATACGTACAATAGTACATACGTACATACGTACTATCGTACTATACTACATACGTACGATAGTATAGTACGTATAGATACCATCGTACGTATGTAGTATAGTACGATAGTACGTATGTAGTATATAGTCTGTATGGTATATCACCATGGTGTTTCGTGGGAATATATGGCTTAATGGTTTTTTTTATCAATGCCTTTGAAAATAATAACAATATTTTTACGAATCCTTATCAATTGCGTATAATGATATATGTAGATCACGATAGTATTGATTGATGATTTTTCTTTCTAGACCTATATTTCAGTCTCGAGGTCATTTCTTTATACGATATCGAAATCCAGATTACAGAGACAGAAAATTCAATCGATCTGACGATCGATCAAACGAATGGCGAACGAACGTTGTGATACGCAGATGGGGATTTAAATTAAACGGAAATAAAGTCCACACGCGGTTAATTTAGTTACACGTTGTTTTCCTTCACGCAGCATAGGGATACGTATGCTACTTTATGGTTGTTTTTAGTCTCGTATAGGACCGTGCGAAAATTTATAAATTTTTTATACGTCACTATAGTACTATTGAGTATGTTACATGGAGGATACGTGCTCAGAAAACGATATAGCTCGATCATTGACGAATCTGCAGTTTACTATTCGCTGTTAATTGATACAAGACATTGATCCAGGTTCGTAATTGGTCACAAGCGGAAGTGATTACAGGATTACAATTAGCGTCAGTCAATCAATTAAGACGTGGAATTCGATAAGGCAGGAACGCTATTCCGGTATCGGTATAGGTGACGGGATCGATACTTCTTATGCAATTTAGTTAGACGTTACGTGGACAATCTACTCGAGCCAGAGAAGCTTCGAGGGGGTTGGTAGGGGTTAATAGGATGATAGGTTATCACCTGTATATATTATGTATGTGTGTGTATATATATACAGGCGAAAAATTATAGATCGACGGAGTTAACGCGCAATGCGAAAACCGCGGGAAATAATTGGTCCACGGGGGGTTGTTACAATTTTTTAACGTCTTACATAGCATTACGTCAATCTGTCGAGAAGAGAAATTTAGCCGTGATTTATTGTACGGGAATGGCAGTAATTTATTTTCGCGTAACGTTTAATTACGTCCTGTATTTCAAGTCATGCCCCGGGTATCGAATTAGCCGCTGGCGGTTACAGGGGAATTCCACGAGTAGGTACGCGCGATTTTACGCGAATTCACTTCTATAACGTTTCGCGAATTCCTGCAGATTATTCCCATCCCCCTGGTGTGCGGTGGCTACGATTTTTTTTTGTTTTTCTTCACATTCCTAAGCATCCCCTTCGGATTTTTCTTTCTCTCTTCACACATTTCCGGTAACCACCGTCGTTCAGGATTTAGCTCGATCCATTTTCTACGGTTAATGCGTTTCGCCGCATGGTTTACCGTTGGTCGGTATAAAAGAGACAAAAATTCAAAATTCAAAATATATAAAATAATCACGTCCATTCGTCTAAATCCTTTTCATTTTACCCTCGTCAAATCAGCCTTCAGCAGCATCCTTACAATACACCATGATCCAATTACGCATATCCATATTTCCCATAGACGCAAACAACACGTTAATCCTCCTCCGCCATTTTCACGTATCGATAAAAGCCGATAACGTCGAGTCAAAGAATCATCCCTTCAAATTTACATAAGCGTACCATACAACACTTACAATTTTTCTAGAAGAAGCCTATAACAATGTCCAAAGGGGTGGTTAAGGCGGGTCAAAGGGGCGAGAGGAAGGATACGTATCAGAAGTATGAAATTTTTGTTAAGAATTTCCAGGCGTCCCTCAAAGAAGCGTCCCGACGCGTCAACGTTCCTTTTCCTACGATTCAAGGATTTTCCCTCATCCAGCCACCCCCTCCTTCTCCCGTCACCCTCCACCAAATCTACCAGCAGTAGTTGGCTTCCTAAACTGAAGCAGCGCGATCAATCATACCACCCTGAAGTTGCCTCCGCATAGCCGCTTCGAATTGCTGAAGTCAGTCACGTCGGTTTCTCACGAATCACACATTATTATTTGCCACATAATAAACCAGGCTTGCCAAAAGTTCAATGGGTCTTGACTGTATCCACCTATGTGTTGACTTAATATATGAAATATATAGATATACGTATATATTATATAAATATATAGTTATACCGATACCTATACACCATACAACCCTCTTAACGTGGTATCTACGTATGAATGCGTTTCGTCGCATCATTGCGTACGGGCGTCCATTGTTCCCCGGATATCGATTGCTACCCGGGTAGCACTTCCGCTCAGTGGAGGGACTCGGGACAACAATTCTCTGGCTGCTTTACTTCCTTCCTGTTTCCTTCCTGTCCCTACCCGTCCTTCCTATCACCCTGGATATTGCGATCTGATAGTAATGGCATTATTTTCCGATGTTCAGGGCGCCGTTACCGTGCGTCAAGCTACTTCACTCCTTTTCTCCTTCGGGGCTTCTTGTTCTTGTTCCTCTTTTTCTTCTTCTTTTCTTTTTTTTTTACGGGTTTACAACTTTCCCCAACAACCACGGACGCTACGCAACGCTAAACTTTCTTATCTCCTGGCTCAACGGCCTGTTGATACAATATTCGAACCACTCCCCCATCTCAGTGACTTCTTCAACCCCTTTTCTCCCTTACCTTATCCAACCGCACGCTTCTTGGTTAAGGGATTCTTTGCCAGAGGCGAGATATATATGTCTTCGACGCCTTTTTTCACTTGGAAAAATTTCGAACTTTGTGGTCTCACCTTTTCCACCCTGCTCCCCATTCCCGAAATCCTCCCCCCAATCGCTCACTCACCTACCCGCATTTCTTTCGGTGTGTGGGGTGGGGGGTCTTCCTTTTTCACTGTTGCGCGAGAGTATTGGCAAGTGGATAAGTTAAGGGGGAGCAAGCTATACTCTTTGTTTACTCAGCTCGTGAAAACTTTTTCGTCGCTGACTGATCGTTAAAACGCGAAATGCTGATAAGAATTCGAGATCTTCGAATTGCTTGGCTTGCAAGCCAGGTAAAACGTAGTGGAGGATTCTTTTTGGAAATTTTGTCAAACGATTGGTGGATCTGAAAACTATTCTATAGTACGTACTGTCTTTGTTAGGGAATTTTTTATTAGTACGATAGAATATTGTAGGTGGAAGTAACACGTGATATGGTGATATCGATATATTCAAGGATCGATATAACAAGTAATTCTTAATCTTAAAATCGTGCTCAAGTCTACCCGCTAGTTAAATTATTCGTGCTGAAATTTGCGTTCGATTCAAAGATTTCGTGCGGTGAAAAGTCAAGCTTGGGGCTGTTTGCCAATGACGGGTTTGCGTTTTACGTTTGCGATAACTTATCACGATAATTCCATGGAATTGCTTTAATTACGTGAGCACTGACCGAAGAATTTAGAAAAAAACTAAAAACGGATATTCCGGGTAAAATCATGCAAGCTCGCACCAGAATTTCTTGATTATCCATAACACAGTCATCTATACCTGCTACAATTCTGAGGGAGAGACATTGGGACGTTTTCACTGATTCGTTCCAGCCCAATTTCAATAGTCAGGCGGACTTACCTGAAACATAAAAAAAAAGTTCGTTTACAATTTAAAAACACTCAATACCACCACAAACAAAATTGCTCTTTCGTCAGAATAATTTCATCCTCACTCACTACCCATATAAATATACACACAGTATAAGCCGAATAGTCCACCACAAAGTAATCACCACGTATAACGCATTCCATTGGTCTAGGTACTTTATAATCGGACCACCAAGCATACGCGTGTCTTATCAGTATACTTTTATACCAGTCAGTTTTGTATCGGAACACGAGGATCTTATCCGTAGGGATTCAAGCGACGACATTCTTTTCACTTGGTGGTATGAGAAGGGGTGACTAAGAAAGAGAAGAGAAGAGAAAGAGAAAGAGAGAGAAGAAAAAAAGATGTCCGCCAGTCGTCGATACTCCTTGTCCTGCTTTTCGCAAGAAAAACAGCTAGCGGGTTGCAGCCTTTTCAATTTCTCTTGAAAAGGGGAAAAAAAAGAAAACGCACTGCACAATCTCCTCCTATCCCCTCTCCCTCCCCCGGTCTGTCCCCCGCTCCACTCAGGACTCAGTGGTTTCTTTATAGATTAGAAGACATTCTCCACCACTCAGACTCAGGCTGACATAGAGCTCAGTGTTACAAATGGAGACCTTTTTTGTCGCCTGACACGACGAATCTGTTTATCCTTACTCCCTCTACCACTTGCACCCTTATTCTGGTAACGGTTCCATTTCAACTACCTACCCTTGTGCCTCCCGCCGTCCCCTCGAGACCCTTTTGCACAGGCGATTCACTGTTTCATTCGGTTACGCGATACAGCATCAAAGATTCCAGCTGATGCGAAACGTAAATACACTGGCAAGCCTTTATGACACGCAGAGAGACCCTGGCAGATAATTCACAGCTTTAACGTGGAGATATACCGTCGCCCACATGGAGATGCATTCTTTGTCTGCCGTAATATTACGTAATCCAACAGCGCGTAGGAAAGATTTGTCATTCGAATCCTTCAGGGTTTCCTTGGGCGAGTACTAGACAATGTCATAACAAAAAAAAAGGTAAGAGGGTAAAATAAATAACAAAATGGAGGAGAGTGAATAAAAGGGAAAAAAAAACGTCTCATTCGCACTTTTCCAAGTACCCTTTACTTCGTCTGCTTTTCCCTTTTTTATCGGTTACTCGTGGAGTTAAAAAAAATTTAATAAAGAGCGTACTTCGTCTTCTCTCTCTCAACGAGTTATTATTTTGATAAATTCTCGAGAAAAGTATCACGTTAACTATCGCTGTTATAATTATAAATATATATATATAAAATGTGAAAAAAATATAAAGAAAGACCCTAAGCTTCTGCCACCATGAATCTGTCCGGTTCACAATGGACCCTTATCGTTATACCTTTGAAAGAGAAGTTACGTGTGCACTCGCCATTGAATTTTCTTCGAAAATAACTACTCTTCCTTCTGCTCTTATCTATAGATTGTGTTTCTACTATGGTACACGTAGAGCAACGTGGTATCCTTAGCTTAGGATAAAGGGCCTTCCCCGTGGAATGGCAGTGTCCGCGGTAGGGGTAGGAATGTAATATTCGGTCAGACAGACAGAATGAAACGAGGCTTGTTAGGGGTTGGCCAGGAGTGGAAGCATATTGCCCAGTCAGCCTAACCAGAACAGACGGTGCTTAATCAGAGCAAAGAGATAGGCTATAGGATGAAACGTTCCCTAAGGGCTGCCAGTGGTCCATAGGAATAAAGATTTTCAGGAGCGGCAACATCTCGCGTAGAGAAATGCTCCTAGGTAGTTATATACCATTCCCGTCATTTTAACCAGAGCCAATTAGCCCAAGGGTGGTAATTAGTCTATCTTCCTACATGGACATAACTTTGGCCACTGATGAAAATTCATTTATACACCCAATACAATTACGACGTAACGTCACTCTTCGCGTAACCATTGTTAATCATGGAAAAGCGAACAATACTATATATATATATATCAATAAATTTACCAGAGAATGATGCGCCCTGTAAGCCACTGGTGAATTTAGACATTCAATAATTATAGCCTAATTAAAGTGCTTGACCTAATTTCATATCCTTGGCTGTACGAAATCCTTCGGGACATTTTACGCCAAGTGGCAGCACGTGTCATTCACGCCTGGCAGACATGTTCGTTTGACGGTATATTATCAGTGACAACCAACACGCGCGACCCTCGACCTTTTCTAAGAAGCAGTTCTCAAGTGGCGACTGGATTGCGCGTGGCGAATGGGAGTAGGAAGGAAGCGACGACAGTAGGGAACGAGAAGGGCGGCTTACGTTAATAAGGAGTTAATTTGCACAATTTCACGGCTAAATCTCGTTCAACGATCCCGGCTACGAAACAGACGGTTGCCGTCAAGCAGGGGCCGTTTAATTTTGATAAAATTTACTTTTATTTACAGCAGCTAAGCCACGCTGCGCGGAAAAGTGGCAGGGCGCATTCACCTTAGCGCATAGACACACACAGTCCAACCAACCGGGCAACTAAGCAAGCACGTTGGGACCCTTTTGCTGTGGGCCAACTTAATTTAAGTTGGAAAGTCAACCTACTGTGGAACGTAATTCAAACAGACTTTACATTCGGCGTAAATATACCGGGCTCTCATTGGCTCGTCATTGGGGTAATCGTGACTGTCAAATCTGTCGGTAATTATAATCCTTAAGGGTGGGCTTTGATGGGCGAGCTAATAATTTCTTATCGCGTCGAAGCACGTTTATCTTTTTTTTGGTACTCTTAGGGGATGGCTAAAATGATTTATCGAGGTTATGCAAATGACTGTAATTTTTTTTGACAAATATTATATATATTTGTCTTTTTTTATTATTACGTAGGCTCTGTATGTTCAAAGGGATGTATCTTGGGTTTGTTTGTATAACGGTCTTTGGAAATCTTCTTTATCAGATCGCCAGTAGACAATACTAACAACTATGTGGGGAATACCCTTGATCAGATAAGATTCAGTGGAGCGTGATAACCTTTGATAGTAACAGCGTCCTCTGCGTTGTCTCTCCTCACTTGTAATCGGAAACGTGGTTTATTCCTGTTTTGGGATAACGAACTCTCTATCGCCATTGGTGTTTCCTGAGGTTCGACCTCGTTGGGTTTGTAGTTAGGGATACAAAGAGCGAGGTCGATATCACGACTGTGCTTACCCGTTATAAGCCATTGATAGGAAATTCGGTATGGAGCTTCAAGATTTTTTCGTGAAATATAGCAAAATCAGGATGCAATTTTGACAGACTTTTTTTCTAGCGTCATTCTCATTTTGAAATACTTTTAAGGCTCTCTCGATTCATAGCTTAAACCAATCACGAGACTCGCCCATAGCAGTACCTTAGCTATGAGCATGATTGCTTTCGCGGACGTGCAATTTGCTGCGACGCAGCATCCCTTTCCGGGTCCAAGATTTAGAGATAAATCTTACCAGGCGCGAAAGTCAGTAATCACGTTTTATCAGGGTACAGTTTCAATTTTTATGGTTTCTTTAGAAATCGTCGGTACCTCTGTCGTCGGATTGAGGAACTAACTTGTTAATTGTAAACGCTTAGATACGTCACTGTCAAGTCTCAATAGCAGCTGGATTAATTGAAATTTTGAAAGTGATAAAAGAATTCTTTTTTCATATAAAAGTCCATATCATTTCCGCAAAATATCATACGTGAAACATTGCATTAGGTTATAGCAGGCTTATCTTCGGTATTATGCAATTTAAGAAAATTTCGTTCACTATAAAAAATTGGATAAGCTCAAAGAAAGCGTTCGGTCTTAACACTGATCCTAAGGGCGATACAGAACGAACGGTCATTTTATAACGCATAAATCTAGATTAAAGTGGTACGTAGTCCTTTGAACGGGTCTTGTTATCCGAACGTCAAGCCGGACTCCGATTTCATAGGCCTGTCCTAATCCCATGGGTTCACCAAAATCTATCCTAAGCCTGAAATACAACCTTGACGGAGGTCAAAACCTGAGCTGTTCTTCAAGGGACGGAGGTCAACACTTTTCCGGAATGTCTTTACGCAAGAAGAGGGTATAGCGGGGGGTGCTACTTATGTAACATCTAGTACCTACTATATGCGTATATAGTGTATATACTATATTTACCAACGTCAAAAGGGATGCAAAAGGGGTTGAAAAGCTATTCATGGTAATTTTTATCTTAGCGCCTTTTTACAAGTAAAGTCGAGCTTTTCTTTATTCAAGGGATTAAAGCTTCAATACGAATTGCAGGCGCAGGGTAGCGGCTCTTCGTGCACTTCATCCGCTGGACGAGCTAAAGAAAAATTCTTCTATCATCCCCATTTGCCATTTTTATGCAACGTTTTTTGTACTCACGTACGTTACGGTTCTTGATATTTTTCAACTGTCTCACGGTAACCTGAACTTTAAAAATGATAATGGAGTCTCGAGACTCCATACGAGGATTCTTATTTTTTTTTATACCTTTTTTGGGCTTTCTTTTTATTCCCGTCACTTCAATCCCTTACACGTTACCTTTTCTCCTTTGTCTTGGCTCTCGTTAACCCCGCAAAATTTCACATTGGTTTCTGGATAAGCAAAACTTTCCAAGTGCACCGGAGCCATTGCGAAAGGTGTTCCGTAATTTTGAAACCCGACTCTGCCGCTGCTGCGAAAAGTTTTGCGAAAATTTCTCGACTACCTTCCGATGCCAGACGAAACTACGCGAACTACGTCTCGTCCGCGGATACGCTCAGGGCTCTATATTCGCGTCGTGTTATTCTGAGAGTAACTTCGGCCGAAGTACTACAGCCCCAGACATTTCCCAAGCGAAATTCCTTACGTTACATTTATACTTGAACTACCTCGAATTCGACAATTTATAGATGGTTCTCTGTTCTGACGTAATAATTACAAATTTTTTCTCAAAATACTCGAATTTCAATTTACAAGGACTAACCTAATTAGCAACGTACGTAGTACGCGTTTAATAATAATAAAAAATTTTTAACGAATCATATCACACCGTTATCGATAACAATATAATCCTTACGTTATTATTAATTATTCGGTACAATAAAAACATTCCTTTTAACAAAGCTCGTGCGTTAATAGGGGATGAGAAAACGTTGACGGAGGGTAGATACGTATGTGGGTAAATGTTTTGCAAAAAATTCACTTTCGATTACATGAAATTTTCGCAAACGAGTCAATGCCAGAATCACGTAATCATTGTCACGTCGTTATTAAGCCCGAATCGAATAAGCGACAGGTATCGCATATTGAAAACGCGACGCCAAAACAGTTTAATACGCATTCAACTCTTTCCATCGATCACAGACGTATTGGATCATCCAATCCATATCTGTAACGTTAATTCAGGCCAACTCGGATCTCCAACTCGATCGTAATAAAGTGCGTCACATTGGAACGTCAATTAAAATAGCTCTGTACTCGTATACAGCTCGTCCTTGTCCTTTTAATTTGCCGATACGCCATTGCCGTTCCGAATGTTCTTAAGGGTAGGAATTCCATTGTGACAGACATTGTTCCGTCACCGTCATCGTTAATTGAAATACTACACGATCTATGCAATTTTTATTCAACGACCAAAAAGCCAATTTCATTCCTCCACTTAAAGGCCCTTGTGCTCGTTACCTTTTCAACGTACAAAAAAGCACAAAAATTAATTGGCAGTCGCCCCGACGCGACATCTGTCGTACAATTTCATCAATTTTAAGAACACTTATGCTCCTTTTCAACTGTTACTCGTAACTTCGCATAACTTAACTTACGTAACGTTGTCAACTTGATAAATACAAATAAATTGTGAGACATAAAAAATCTTGGAAATAAAAAATGTTTTTAATAACTTTCTTTTGGTATGGATAACATAACATAGGAGTCCAAGTATCTCTGGGTATGGGGATACGTGTATGAACATTATTTTGAATTTCTATGGCGTTACTATCCATATGGATTTACAATATTATACTATATACAGGTATACACTCTACTGGTTGTGCACTGAACGCTTTAACGTGCCCTGGTTACTGCATTGATACGCTAAGCGATCGCGCTACCCTTAAATAAGGTCATAAAGAACAGCACTGTACCGAAAATATATATTTCGCGAGGATAAGTTTGTTCGCTGAAAATGTCGATCGACGTCCATTTGACGAGTTATGGCTAAAACGACGGGAATATTCCTTCAGCCATATTTTTCTCTGGTGAAAATCTTTAATGCAGTCAAGGCTTTTAGTTTACTTTTTATCCTATACTCGTTTTTCGCGATACGATTACGCAGTACGGAATGCCCGCGGTGCCTGCAGGCAAATATTAGATTTTACAATAAGTGCAACGTAATGGATTTGCAAATACGTAATAAATTTTCAATGAAAATTCACCAAGTCCTTGCACGACTTTCGCTAAGGTTTTTTTCTTTAATAATACATTTAATAACAGCAATTTTGATATTTTTATTTTTCTATTATTTACTTGGCTATCGTTAATTATCGTTTATGTTGTATTCTTGTTTATCTTCGTTTCAGGTTAACTTTATGTATTCTCTCGGTTGTCTCTATTTTAATTGATAGCAGTTTGTATTATTACCGTCGTTACCATGGCAATGCTTTGCAATTTCTTTGTAATATCCGTCACCTCTTGACCTCAATGGATTTTCATGAAATATCTGATCGAGAAAAGGTCCTCGCGTAGTAACGGAGCAATGAAGTACCTAGAGGAAATATTATTTCTGTACGTTTGATAACGCTGATATGACGTATCGACTTTTACGGGTTTTACCGTGCCAGAGTTTTTGTATGGTGTGCATCGCGTGATTTATATTTTCCCATATGCATATAACCCGACAGATTTGTATTATCAATCGTGTTCTATTTACCTATTGTTCGTGAATACTGATTCCTTATCTATTTCGTATAACCTCATTTGCAATTACGATGCGTGCCACGCGATATGACTTGTTAATATTATATATTATTTACGACCTTGAAATGACCTTTTAGCTGGCTAATGGTAAAAAAAATCATCCACTCGATGGGAAAAAGATAAGACAGGATATTCCGACTAGAATAAAGTTCATCCTGTTAACCTGTTAGGTGTTATAATTCTTGACCCCGACGCAAGATGGTGGCAGGGCACGTTTGAAACGGCCTCTGGAGACATTTCGTTTTGCATCACTTTCATCCCCCAGTTTGCGTGCCCTTAAAACTACCCTTGTACGGGGTTGTGCTACGACACGGACGGGGCTGTGTAAAAGCAAGAACAAGATAAGCCTAAGAGTCCTCTTAAAGAAATACAAAGTGCGGACAAGTCGTCCGTAGCAGATACTAGAAACAACCCTGACTTTTTCGGAAGATATAAAAGAATTTGTCCCATTTGTAAACACGTGGTTCAAGCAGATAATTCCTCTTTTTCTTTTTTGGTAATAGCCTGTACATTTTTTATACGAGAATACGTCCCCTGATAATAAGCATATATATATATATATATAATGGAATGTATATACAGTGGGAATTGTAATTGCCTAATTGAAAATTGAATTATCTCTATTGGCATTCAATATGCGCATACAATATGGCAAAATTTCTATCAGCAGACAATTTGCTACGAATATTGCGCCTTTCGCGTAAGCAGGCTGCTTTTGAAAACAGCCATTCTATTATCGAATATTGTTTTCGTCACGGCGGGCGGTACCTCACTTAATTTAAAGCGCCCCGCTGTGCGAGTACGAATAAGAAATGGTTTTAATCTCGAGTGCAATCGAAAAATAACATAAATATTAGACTCGGTAATATTGCGACCGAGCTGCTTCAAGGTGGCGTATTTAAATTTATAACCACAATTCTTAAATATTCTCGTCTCTTACGTACGCGTTACACAGCAATAAGAGTCACTCACTCAGACTATAAAAGTGAGTTTAGATAGTTGTGAAAACGAAGAATCCGAAAATTCGCAAATTACACAGACTGCATCTCCCTCTGGATCTGGACCAACATCTCAGGGTTCTTTGGTTTAGAATTTTCCACGTCATCCAAAGATCGGAAGGTGCGCAAATGGCGTTTAAAACACGTTCCCCAGCATCATATCTATTTTGGCAGATAACAGAACTATACCACGGAAGATTTAGGAGCATAATACAGGGAGCGTCAATAATGCCCTGAAATTGGGGACCGTTTTCAAGCATCGATCGGTCAACATCCTCGTTCCAGGGCGTCGTTTATGCTTACTGTAGAAATTGTAATTGAAAAATTTTTCGTAGGAGGGCAGCCCTTGCCGATCAGTACTCTAGTGGGAGGGGGTACTGACTGGTATACGGAAGACTGTATTGGTGCGGAGTTCAGTCTTCGGAAAGCCGATTTTCTATATCGAGCTCTTGGACCCCGCGTCCTTCCGTTCTTCCTTCCTTCCCCCTCTCTCTGTATCAGTAGCTGTTTCTCTTTATTGTGATTCGTCCATCGTTTCTTTATCTTCTTATCTCTCTTCCAAGGTATATTCTTCATCTGCTCATCTACTCTTCTCTCTCTCTCTCTTTCTCTTTTTGTACTACCTATTTTTCTTATTCCTCTCGCCAGAGAAAATATGCCAAGACGGTTTGAATGATAGGGAGTCTCGGGTTGACAGTAGCATCCCTTACTGCGCTCTCTAGGGGGGGCAGTCTCCTTCGTCTGCGTTCGCTTGTACTACCCATCATCATCCATTTCCTGAGACTTTTTACCTCGGGTTTTCAGCCTATTTCACGCCATCTCTTCCTATGCTCTTAACCCCTTATCACCACATCCGAAAAGACGTAACACAGTGAATCAGTCTATTCAAATAACTGCATCGCGGTCAGTCTCTATCGCGCAAAAATCCGCGTGTTAATCTAATCATCATAAATCAATAATTAGTTGATTTCCGAAAGTGCGCGTAAGTGCAAAAATAATCGTCAAGTTTGGAATCGTCGAGTCGTCGCGCCAATGGACCTTGAAGTCTCGAAGGACAGAGACTGGACCTGTGAAGCATCGAGGAAAATTAAAAAAGAAAACGAAGATCCTATGGTAAGTCACGTTTTCTTTTCTCTTTCTTTTCTACTCGTATAACGAAGTTACGTTAAACATCCATTAAATACATTAAGCGCTATATCCATTAATAATATTTCGACGTCTTCAATAATGCACGCGATGACGTAGGACGAAATACGCCGAGCGGCATTTATCGTTACTAATTAACCATCTAATTGGAACAACAACACGGAGAAACGGGAAAATGGATATAACGATAGAAGACTGCGAAATATTAAACTGTGGCAATTATTTCAACGCTTATCAAATATTTGTCGTTCATAGAGTGTTACCGCATTTTGGTTCGCTTTTGGTCTCAGTTGAACAATGGTTAATTGATCCAGAGGAAATTAAGGGTGTTAGAGGGGGGCAGCAGAGGGGTTACGAAACAAACAGAGCTTTATGGGACATACGTATATATATATATACGTGTCACAAATAGATATAAACAGATTTATACATATATAGGGTTATTCACGACAAAAGCACCACCATAGTTGGTGGTTCAACCATAGAAATCAAATGGCAGGCTAATTTCAGGTGGTGCGTTTGTCGTGAATAACTCTGTATACAGAAGTACCCTAACGTAATATAAGGGTGTCATAGGATTGTAAATAGCAGTAACGTAATCGACGCCGTAGGGCACGCACGTGAAATTCTGGCAATCTCGCAAGAGGATTTCCGCGATGGTAAATGGAGAAACGGGAAGGTCGTATCCTAGAAAATAGTACGGCGGGGATGCCTTTACTCGATGATACACGCCTCACTTTGGCCGAAGTCATTTGCGGATATGGTCGTTCGGATTTATAGCCGTGGAGTTTCCTTGGGCCTCTGCTTTTACGCATTCGCTCGAACTTCAATGAATTACGTCACTGCCAGCTATAAACAGTCCGGTAGCACTTTCACTCACAGTGCTAGGATTGGTATGTCCTTGTTGAAAAAAAAAAATAATATTTGTACACTTTCCATACCTTACGGTGACACGCATAAGAAATGACCTTGAAACATGAAAGTTTCAAGGTTAAACTGTGAAAATTGTATTTTTCGAAATTCTTTTCTTTTTTTTCGGCAAAATTTTATCGTCCCTCTATGCTCTGCTGGTTTCGCGCGGCTTATCCGTTTCTCCGAAGTTACAACGGGGCGCAAATTTGTAAGCTCGTCGTTGCAAATGAGGCGGGACACGTTGTATAAAACAAAAGGTGTTTATTCCCACGATATTTCACACGGCCGTGACGTTGCCGCGTAAGCGCGAGCCCCTTCCCCCTCTCCCCCGAAAGCGTGTATATTTTTCCTTTCGACCCCCGGCCCATAAACAAACATGATTTAGATTCAAACCACCCCATATCCCACACCCCGCGTATACCCCATCACCGACAGAAGAACTATCGCCGACCGAAAGGTGAGCGTGGGGTGGGGGGGAGGTAGGGGGTGAGTGAAAAGTCCCGATTTTCTCGAGGGCATAAATTTCCCAAAGGCTGCACCTGCTCGTGTAAACAAGTGCCGATCAACGATATTGGAAAGCACGTCAAGCCAAGATCCCATCCCCCAGACCATCAGACTCATCCATCCCCATCCCCCAAACCCATACACCCGGTCATCCCTTTTGGAAACTTCTCGACGACAACAAACCAAGCTGCTACTTCAACAGTAGAGGTAGAAGCAAAAGCAGCATCAGCCTCATCTCCCATTTTCAACCCCTTTAACCGCCCCCTAGGAATAAGATCGTAAGACAAGCCGATGTTATCCGTTATTCCCTTACGAAAAAAAAAAGTAAGATTTCTCTCCTTAGTTTTAGCAAACCTTGTTATTCCTCCTAAACAAATAGGAATGCTGTCAAGGCGTCTCGTTAGATTCCCTCTGTTTCGTTTATCTAACGCCGCGTTACCAGCTCGAAATCTATAGATACCCCCCACGGAGACGGACAGACGTGAAGCATCGTTGACGAAGGAAAATAAGATCGTAAAGCCAAAAGGGATACGAGATTTGGTAAGGGGAGATTGGAAACGAAATAGGGCGAAGGGGTGGAGACGAAAGGGCAAGGGTCGATGGAAGAAACGGAGAAAAGCAGATGACTCGAACAGGCTTAAATGTCTTTTACTGAAATTGGGTACCTACTTTTGCTAACGACCCAAGATTTCGTGACTTTGATAATTCGAATTAACCCCCCTTCGATTAAAAAGGTCACGGTCGTTCTCCTTAAGCAGTCGAAGGAGCTACTTTGCATTAGTACAGTCCTTTTAAGAATTGTTCAACCTACTTGTATACCTGTATACACGGTACACTCGGATAGTTGTTAAGTCAAGAGTAATTGGGTACACTTACGGTACAGCGGAATGTGATGCTGCGGTTCGTTTGACCTAATGTTACGTAACAATGAAGTCGCTGCAAATTGTTCGGCACGACACAAAGGGAAAACGTGTTGCGAAACTCGCAAAAGGTGTGTATGCATATAGCTGACTGAAAGGCACTGTACACGGTCGCCAAAGGAGTACCTAATTACTTTCGTTACTTTTGAAAAGTTTAACACACGTTGTTACTATTTACGCGCAGGTGTTCCCACGAGCCACGCCATTTCGCTCTGACGTCTTCGCCGGGTCGTTCCCTGTAATTACTTTAATTAATACTTACATAATTCATTAGGATTACTCGTTCCGCGGTAACGGAAGACACACGGAATAATTACCGGTGTAGCGTAAGCGCGGCGCTCTTGTGTACTTCATTTTCGCACCCCACCTGATTTTCATTTTATATGTATACCTAGAGATAGGATAATTTATGTGCACGGAAAACCCGTACCGTAAATTTGTCACGTGTCCTACGTACACCGATAACGAAGTATACTGCAGTTGTCGGATGAAATGGCTTTTTTTATTTTCATTTTCATTTTTATCCCTTATCTCGATGTTGATAACAACATTTTGTGCTCTTGGAATTTATGGTCAGCTGCATTTACAACCATTCGAATGTAGAGTCGGTGATGACGTTTATCTTATCTCTGTGGCAGTGGCATAAGTCTGGAGTGACTTTTTTCTAATAGGAGTTTATTAGAGGTGGAAGTGCATTTTGGGTAGATACATGAACTATTACGTGTAATCTGAACAGTGTACTAGAGGCATATTCAGCGCGTGTCGGACAAGCATCCCATAAAGGAATACAATTTTTTGTATATTTACATTTCTAGAGCAACTGTAACATGCCAAACTGACTGCATGCCCTGAATACGAACAGCAAGCGGCGCATTCACACGTACTGAACGACGATAACGACGACTAATCGGCATCGCAGGAAAGGGACAACAATACCTACGAGATATTCTAGAAATGCGGTAAATTCATTTTGACATGGACATAAGGGATCGCTGGGAATCGCTAACACGCTCTAGAACTCACCGTTTTTTGTGTAGGCCTATCCGTTCGAAAGTTATGGCCGAAAAACGAATTTCGGATCCTGCCTCCCCATATTGCAAAAATGGTCGTATCGCAATGAATTTTTTTTTCAAATTGTTGGAAATCGTT
>JARQST010000309.1:846670-1148501 GCA_030142225.1 Pachycephus smyrnensis | reverse complement strand
GGATCGGTAATGAAATGCTGAGGGTATACGAGAGCAATGGTAAAAGTATAAATAAACTTTTGATATCACTTTCGAAATTCCATAGATAGATTATCATAGGCAGTGCATGTTACATTGGATAAGCTATGTAAAATTACAGGTTCCATAAATCGTCAAAGTCTCTTATAACTGTAACTGTACGTTCCTAATGGCACGTGGAGCATATTTTGCTGAGAGTTTTTTTTGGTGGATCTAGGATTATCTTCACAGTGGAATACGACTAATTTTCAAGGTGCTACAGTTAGGGATCGGATCGGTAATGAAATGCTGAGGGTATACGAGAGCAATGGTAAAAGTATAAATAAACTTTTGATATCACTTTCGAAACTCCATAGATAGATTATCATAGGCAGTGCATGTTACATTGGATAACCTATGTAAAATTACAGGTTCCATAAATCGTCAAAGTCTCTTATAACTGTAACTGTACGTGCCTAATGGCACGGCACGTGATACCTCAGGTCGATTCGAGTAACTTTGAGTGTTGTTGCCACTTAATACTTACTAATTCGTCTTTTTTCGATTTTCTTTTGTGGCGAAGCTAGCTTGAAGTAGTTGGTATTTTACTCATGGCGCTAGTGTCGCCGGTTCGATGTCTTCACGCGCAGTGCATTGTGGGGGGACAGTGAGTGCAGTTTATTGTAGGTAAGCCGATTAATTGTCATTGTAAATAATATTTACGACGTTTTAAGGATTTTTATCGATCGTATATACGTAATAGCTTGTAGTGGTGGGTGTTGGGCGGGCTTATTAAATCTTTAAAAAGACTCTGGCATTATTTAGCGAATGAATAATTCTCGGTATTGCGAGCGCGAGGAGGAAGTTGGCGGGAAAAAAAAGTGATAATTTACGCGAGGAAAAACTGGCATGGTTATATATAAGGCATGACGCGGCGAATGTGAAAATATACGGTAATACTACCGTGGAAGTATAACGTGGCAGGTAAATGAAACTTCACGCATAAACAGTGGCGATTATTCGTTTAATCTATGAATATCATACGTAACCTAACGCTCTACCCGTTTACCTGATCCTGGTGAAAAATCGTCTGAATAAAATTTTCTGCTCGATCGATGGGAATCTTCTAGATTTCAGATAACAACCGACGTATAACCCCGTAGACGCGATGTCCATAAAAGAGAAGACTCTACGGATCACTGTAAAATCTTCGTAGAATCGTATAGATTTTCGTCGCGAGCCAGTAGGTCCGATTTGCATAAAATTAAGGGGGGTATACGCATAGGCCGGAAAATGGGAAACGCATAATCCGACAAGAGGCGAGGGCTCGCGCGACCATTTCGCAAACTGGTAATTGAATATCGTATTTAAGATTAGCAAACAGTCCCATTGGCTCAGCAATTTCATGGCGGAATATCGTTATGCCAAAAGAGAAGGGACGTCGTTGGGTTGGGGCACAGGCGGGATGGGGAGGCAGAAGTGGTTAAAAGGGGATGAACACGAGGAAGAGGATTGTCAGAGTGCTAGAAGAGTGGTAGGGGGTGGACGATGAATTTTAGATGAAAGGAAAGAAGAGAGAGAGAAAGAGAGAGAAAGAGACGGAGACGGAGACATAAGACGAAGATGAGAAGATGGAACCAGCATCCCTCAACTGTATCCATCTCGGTCCGAGAACTAACAAGTCTGCACTAGTCAGCGGTTTTTATAATTGGCCGGAAGTAGTTCAATTACGGCAGCAGGTTCTCTTATACCCTTCCCCCTCCCCCATTTTGCTACCACCCATTCTCTCCCACTCCCCCCCTTAACCACTCTGTCCCTTTAGATCCCTCGGCTTCGTCCCTGTAAGGAAAATGCTTCTGGGGCTGCCATTACGACGGCCGACTGACGTCTCCACTATGGTCCTGTAATCAACGGGCCATTCGGCAAGAGGAATCGCGGGGCCGACGGCGCCATTATTTCAAACAACTGGCGCCCCCGCTGCTGCCTCTCCTTGCCACAAGAGATAAAAGATATCATGAGGTAAAATCCGAATTTTCAATTTCGGCAGATATATATATATCCTGGGGGGGTGCTTCTATTATTCAGACCTATACAGATTTCGTATTTCCTGTTCGAATCGATGGACGATAAATGGAACTGGTTTCTTGCGATTGCGTTTCTCATTAGCGCACATTATGGAAGATAATTGTCGGACTGTGGACGAAGGGGAAGAATCCGTGGCAAGGACAGAGAGGAACGAGGAGTTAGTGACGTGGGAGGGAGAAAAAAAGTAGTAATAGAGAAAAGAAAGAAAAAATGTCAAAGACCCAGAGAGATACGAGTGGGAGAGGGACGGAGAGAGTGGACTCGAGACGTCGGATCAGAGGGGGTGAAGAGGATTTTCTCATTGGAGTTGGGGGAGGATTTATTCGCACGGATTGCCAGAGAGAGGAAGAAGAGGAGAAAAAAACGAGACGGAGGAAGCTTCAAGTGTTCCCGAGAAACGGAACAATGGATTTTTTATGTGTACGATTACCCGACAATGCCATCTTATCCTGACTTACGTCTTCTTTGGACGCGGAGAATCAGCCGGGGGGAAGTTTTATCTTGGAGTTGCACGAAATTATTTTTCGTGATAAAAGATAACAAACGTTCTATGGTCATCTGCGAGCGTGTCCTTGTCATATACGCACGACCGTATATCGGGTGTCGAAAATAAATGATGAAATAGATGAAATAATTATACCCAAGAGCACTTAATGACGGAGTGATATCGTTATCTCGTTACTTTTGCACGGGACTATACGACATAGAGAAAATGAAGGATGACGTCACGATTTTGAATTAGATATATTTTTTGTGTATATCGGTTTCTGGTTTGCTTTTTGTCGTACGCAGGTCTCGTACGATCGATCGGATAATGGGAGACGAAGAAAATTGAGAAACTCTGAATTATCCCTCAGGAGGTGGAAGACCAAAGAAAAAAGAACAGGAAGGGGTTCTCTTTTTTTACAGGCTCGACGGAGGACCCGTGTTTCCTTCTGTTTCATCATTCGTCCTGAGATAATTTCGTTTAGGGACCCTAACGAAATTACAACGAGTTGAAAAGCGGTTTTTTTGCTTCGGTTAAGCATCAGTTACAATGTGGAAAAAAAAATTAGAAACCCTGTAGATATTATATACGGTACCGTATATAACTCTGTAAGGGATGCTGCGTGACCCTCGTATTTTATCATGAAATATAAGGGTATTCGGTACATTATCATGGATTACAGCTTCCAGGAATCTGATTAAATTTCATTTGTAGGCACCGTCTACAGTCTGCAGTCAAATCAGATTCTGTAAATAAGATATACAGGAGACAAGTAATTTTCGTAATTTGGAGTTTAATAAAAGAAAAAGATTTCTGCGGTGAGATTCGGGCAACGCTGAAATCCTTGATAATCACGTCGCAGCATCCTTGCGAATTAATACGGAATAACTGAACGTTTGTAATGGAAAATTTACAGTAATTCCGACGTTAACCCGTGCTTTGTGAAATATGATTTTTGCACGTTAAAAATGACGCAACACGCGAATCAACGTGTTTTACAGGACGTGAAATACACCCGGAGAAGAATTGATAAAGATGACAATGCTTGATTAGCAATTGTAATGCTTATCTGACTAATGCAAAAAGGGCTCTGATGCCAAGTTAATAAATAAATAGGCAGAGGATACACTGGATAGGTCTTTGCATTTTGTATTTCGAAAAGCGAAAGCATCGGGAGAATACCTTTATACTTTACACGGTGCCAGCTGAAAGCCCTTCACTTGAAAAGGATTTGCCCGTGTACTATTCATTCGCCAAAATTTACAAGGGACTCGATTCTGAACGTACACACGTCGAAATATACCTGCCCATCCTCGCGTTTGCATATCATGTAAAGTACACGTGAGAGAAGGAGACGAAAAACCTTTGGTCCTTTTAAAAGATCCGATCGATATAGATATACGCTTGACACGTGTCCCGTAGAAATGTTTTCCGATGCCATTTTTACAATGGCAGGTATCGCTTTAAAAAATTGGCAAGTTACATAGAAATTAAAAAAAAATGATACAATTTATTTAACGCATTTACAAAGCTTTTAAAGTGCACGAAAAAGTATGCTTTGCAAATGGCAAATGCCTGCAGAAAATAATTTTTAAGTTTGCATCGAAACTTTGTAAAATTTTATTTCAACAACGATATATTAAAATATCGATATTTAATTATTCGTGATATATCGTTATCGCATATCACAGGTTCGCGCACGTGTATTTACACACACGTATATATATATATTACTATTTCGATTTTTCGATCAATTAAACTCCTCTTCTTGAAAAGCCTCAAGGTGAAACGATTAATTGGCAGTTCCATTGAACCACGATGCTCTTGTCTGTGGCAGCTGGGAAGGCTTCATCGATTTTTCGACCAACAACACGTGCAATGCCGATGGCTTACGAGCGATTAAGCGTTAAGGGATGAAGCTTGAGCGAGAGTCTCTAATGGATTTGGTACACAAAGTGAAGGAGGAAGCTGTAGCCGATGCCTGTCTCGGCGTAAAAGCGTTCGATCTCTGTGAAGTCTTTGGAGACATTATACATTTCTTTAATCTTCATTAGAGGTACGAATAGGTTGTAGATAAAGTTTAGTGAATGAATGACGGACGAGTTGTTTAACAATAGGTATGAATTATGTTGATATACCAAACGATATATATATATATATATAAAATATCAATGCAAACGCATTCACCATAGTGCAATATGATATTTGATAAGCGAGTGTTTCAAGCATCGTATAAAATTTCAATCAAAAGCGTCATCGTGCTTGCAACTAATATTATTCGACGCGCTCGATTCTATTTAACGTATCCGTGCGATTGCAGCGAAGTTGAGAAATACAGTGGATAATGAAATAAAAAGAGCAATAACAATTTCAGACTCGTTATATTGTCGAAAAAAGTAAAAAGCTTCGAACGTATATTCGTGGAGGGCGATTTCTTTTCGAAATTGCATCGAAAAATGAGAGGGCCGTACACCGAATCGTATATGACGGTACAATTGTATTGAAATCGAGAAAAAAAAATGAGGGAAAAAACTTAAAAAAAAAAGCTAGACGTCCCAGCGAGTCGACGACGTTAAGGGAAAGTACGAATTATGCAAATATTTACTTCGTAATCATCCAAGAGCTTTAGGGTAAAATGGAATGAGAGCTTTAACGTTGGCATCGCGCCCATCCATTTCCCTGGAGGGTCCTAACGAGTGTGTAATTGGTTTTTAAAATTGATTAAAAAACGATTATTTTCGCTTCGTTCTGGAATGAGTGACAGCCAACGTATCCCCCCCCCCCCCCAACCCCCCCAGCCAGATCGTCGATCGGAATTAGAGTGAAGAAGTATAGCAGGGACCAGCGTGCGTGTATGGTATACTGGTACAGTATACTATGGCATATACTATGCCATATACTATAGTACGTACGATATACTATAAACGTATAATCTGCCTGCACGTATGAAATTATACTATATCAATGTACACGGTCCCTGTGCCCGCAAACACCCCTTTCACTCTGGCACCCATGAACACTCTCCTCTGCGTCGACGCGATTATCCGTCGAGAACTACGGGCGAGCGCTTTCCCCGGAAATTGGATGTGATTTTTCCATCTCTTTGGCCAGCTCTTTCTCTCTGTCGCATTTCTCTCTCTCTCTCTCTCTCTCTCTCTCTCTTTCTCTCTTTGGCTCACTCCCTTTTTCTTTTACCTCTCTCTGCCTACCGAAATGACCACTATTCACTTTTCGGGGTTACCATTCCAATCCTACGCCGCGGGCAGAAAGCACGAAATACCCAACAGTAGCGTCCGGCTTGCTTGCTGTAGATTTTCGTACAGTGCCGATTTATACAAACGTTATTCGAGTCGGTGGGTAATTAAAACATGGACTGTACGATAAGCAATGTATATATTTGTGTGTATATATATACTATATATATATAAGAGTGTATGTATGTATTATACAGGGGAGTTGCGAATTTAAAGAGAATATTTAAATTGTAACCCCGTTCGCCCCTTTTACTCCTCCTTCTCGAATCGTCTATGCCACCCCCTCCCTCGTTGCAAAAGTGTCGTTTGTAACGAGCGATTGAGAGCTTTCGTTTTTACGAGAATCTCTGCTTTCCGTTCAATTATATCCCAAGCACCGGTGCAAATTGTATTTGAATTTTACATGGCGAACTTGTAGCTACCCCCAATCGTAACAATCTTTACCCTTGCATCCATGAATCTATATGAGTTACCTTGCCGATACAGTCTCCGCCGTAAGGGATGAACGAAAGACAAAGAAGGAATAGAATTCCTCGACCCTTTGTTGCTGGCTTCGACGCTGCGGTTCGAATTAGCAATTTATTTTGAAAGTCGAGTCAGGTTGAGCTTCCGCAATGAGATTAGGGATGCAAGCAATTCTACTGTGGTATATACATATATATCTATGTATAGCAGTGCGTCCGTACACGCGTGGTGGTTGAAAGAAACGAAGAAAATTCAGGATTTCAAGGGGTGCCGAGGATTCTTCTGAAGATTTAGCGTCGATTCATTGCAATGAATAAGGGTGCTGTAAGTACAGGCAATGGTACGAAGAGGGTGGAATAGAAAAAAAAAACCATCCACTGGATCGAATCTGCTCAGAGCTTTTCACCGTGCAACGTTACGAGTCAAAGACGCGTGTAACAGAAGTGGCAGAAGAATCTTGAAAATATATCAAGCTATGACAGCTGGGGTTCGGTTTAATAACGGTGGCTGAAGCTTCTGCTAACCGATTAAATAAAGTCGAGCTTAAAAACTTGAATCAAAATAAGAACTTCCGAAGTATTATATATTCGGCCGGATTGCAACTAAGCGATACTCTATTCGACGGCTTTAGAAAATATAAAAGCCTCTTTCTTCCCTTGGCTTATTTCTCTTCTTCTTCTTCTTCAATTTTTTTTTTATTTTGCTCTTCCACCTCTTATCTGTCTTTCTCTCCTTGTCTTACCCCTCTTCATTCTTGACTTGATCCTTTGGATAATTCGGATAATGTAAAAGAAATACAATGAATGATTTTCTTCCTTTCTGTCTTTCATTTTGAACTTCCGAACCTTCGCGTCTTCCACCCTCTATCATCCACTGGAACTTACACCCCTTATCCACCTCCTCGAGCCATCTTTTTCCCCTAGAAAATTCCACTGCGTCTTCTACCTTTTTTCCGGCAACACGAGAGCTTTGGTATTCTTTTTGGCAAGGTACTCTCTTGTACTATCTTCAACCCCCCTCCCCAACCCCTTGCCAAATATTGGAAATACTGCTTGACGGGTTGCGATGTGAAAGGTGATTGACGAAGGAGAGCACTGGAATCATCCTGACCCCAGACATCTCCACCCCAGTTTGAGAATGTTTATTTATATGGATTTTTAAAGCTCTAAAAAGCCCTATGTATTACTTCGTCTGGTTTATAATGAAATTCTTTTTTTTAATTACCTTAACTCAACCCTTACACTCTCGTCATCCCCCTTTATCAAAATATTGAAAATACTTGCTCAGCGGGATGCTACGTGAAATTTGACTGATCAAGAAGAGCACCGAAATCATTCTATACCTAGCCACATTCCCATACCGGTTTAATTCTATTTATTTATTATATATGGATTTTAGAAAGTTTAAAAAGCTCCGTGTATCGCGTACTCTAGTCCGTAATGAAATTTTACAAAATTTTTCTTACGTTACGTAAACGTTCGTTTGCTTTTACTTCCTATGGCATTTGTAGTATGTAGATTTTCTTTAGGAGTATCCACAGTATACCTGTATCGTGACCTTAATGGTCTGTAGAATTTCCTCGGGACGCAACCAATTTCGCGGATGTTTACCTCGGCACGAGCGGTTTTAGTATATGTGAGATGTAATATAGGTCGAGCAAAATTGCGCTGGTCAATTATATACATATATATGTATGTATATAAAAGAATTTTCAAATTATTCTAAAGGAACTTGGCACGTAATATAAACTCATTCATTCCGAGCATACAGAGTATATACTGATCGGAAACGTTTATCGAAGATGATGTTTATCGAACGTGACGTAGGGTATAGGTATCTATTGTTCCCTACGTTCAAATTGATGGATGGCCGATCATTACGGATTTATTTCTCAAAACGGCCTGCAGCCAAATCGACGTGTTGTTGAGCGATTGCCATGATATTCTGGGTGGCTTGTAAAAAATGACCAAACCTCCACGCGCCAATTGGTTCTTTCGTTCCGACCTTTGATTAACGATTCGTTGAATTGTAACGAAAAGGGTACACTGTACCCTATAAGTGTACCTGTAGGTACACTAGAGCGTGAGGATGTACCGATTAATCGAGAATTAATGGACTGCCATTAGTATCAAGAGAGAAATCAAATTTGAATTAGCACTTTGAAATTAATTAGAATTTTTTTTTAAGTTCAAGTCGAAATTTATATACGGTCATCCAAATCTACGAGATAAGGGTAACTTATTGGGGGGTTTTTATCTGAAGTTTGGTATAATTTTTCATTATTTATTTTTTTTGTTGCACTTTTTTTTTAGTCAGAAAAAAATGGAGGATCAATTGCGACTAGGGAACGCGTACACAAGTAGTAAAGGGGATGTTTGGGAGACGTTAAAGCTGGTTGAAATACCGTGAGAACAATTCATCTCAAAGTTTCTCTGTCCGATGTTGTAAGTTGCAGCTGACCTCGGAATAGTTGTTGGTCTTCTCACTGGTGCACCCTTGTGCTTACTACCCCTTTGGATAGCGACTTTGTCGGTGGAACTCATCTCGTACTGCATGGCGTGAACTTTTGAAATAAATCGAGTCCGACCGTGCGGACTTGTCGTTATCTCATATTACTTGACGAAGTTTTAACGTTTTTTCTTTGCGCTCTCCACAGTCCTCATTTTAGCAGGAACGAGGAAAAAGCAAGTTAAGGAACACGAGAGGCACGCAACTTGTTAGTTAATGACGAGTTGGGAGCGCTGAGACTCGCGACATGTTGTCCGACCAAACTTTTCTTTCTCTACTTTCGAAAAAGTCCATTGTGAATGCTTGACGTGGCATGTGTGCTTTATGGATACTTTTCTGAATTGAAAACAAGAATATGTAAAAAAAATTTTTTAAAGCATAATCTATATTAATCTTGTATTTACATCCATAATTTACACCCTAAATTTATAATCCCTAGGATCTCTTCGTTGAAGGCGCGAAAGTCGGTCGCGCGTAAAACCGCGGGAAAGTCAAATGTAGAAAGTGAAAATGAAATTTATGAAAATTGTCTGTGTAAATACAGAGAGCACACGGGAAGTCAAGGCAGCTTGCGCGCTTGTCTACGTATAGACGGTACAGTAAAAGTTAGTACCTTGCGGTAGGAGGTATTCGGAATAAAAGTGGGGCGGGGGGTAGAAACGCGTGAGAAAAGTCTAAAGTTGGGGTAAGGGGTATGAGGAAAACGAGAGAAATAAAAAATGACTGGGGGGAGGAGGAGGGGGGAAAGCCAGGCGAAAAAATAGAAGGGATGAAGGAGATGTGAGAATGGGGGTAGAGATCCGTCATTCGAGGATTTAGTGGCCGAGGATTTAGTGGAATATTAAAGGCAACGAGGGTTGAAGAGGCTCGATGCACGGTGCAGCTTCCCAGCTCTTTTCCCGTTAACGGACATTTTCCACGTAAAACGTTAGGTACCTATAGCATGTACTACGTTTCACGTAAAACGCAGAGCAACGCATTCGACAATGAGCACTTCGGGATTGGTGTGAAAACACGCCCTACACTTTGTACCGTTGCCCGTTTTACGGGATTTTCTCGTTTTCGCAGGCTGCCGGTAGCAGCGTCCACTGTCAGCAGACGGGAAGTTACGCCTTTCTTTTTGCCCGTACAAAAACAAACACCCAGTACAATAACTCGACCCAATAGTCGAGATTTTCTATGCTGACTGAAAACACGTTAACGGAATCCTCCAAAGTCCAAATATATTAGGTCAGAAGAGACGCAATATGCGTAGGTCAAATTAGAGAGGTACATGGACGGAAAATGCTGTAAATTTAGTAATTATGAAAGGATCTTTTTTTTCGAATTTCTAAGACAAAATTTTGTGGTAAAATTAAAAAAATGGGACTCGGTCTATTTTATTGATTAGAACAGGGCGCGTGAGACTGTTTTTTTTTTCAAATTACGGTAGCATTTTTCGTGTGCGAATTATTAATAGAAATCGATGTAGCGTTATCTTGATATATAGTCTGGATGTTGATTACGATTGGACATGTGAGATATTTTTCATTTTCATTATTTAACATAAAAGTGCTTGAGAGTGGGTCAGGTGGTGTTTTCTGTAGTCTTTTAGCCACCCTCTTAGATCCTTTATCGTTCTAGGTATACATATATGTATGTGTCAGTTTCATCTTTTACCCTGAAGTACCAAGGGGGATGGATCTTAGCAAGCTGAATGTATCTTGGCGAAAAAAAAGAGAAGAAACCGAAGAAATAAGGGTGCGTTTTTTTCCTTCTCCGGGATGGAAAACCCTGGCCGCGACTTACTTTATTTTCAGTACTTGTGCAGATATTTTCTACGTAGTGTGGTGTCTAGGTATTGTACGTATAGGAACTACGTAAAGCGTGACGTGGAGTGGGTGTAAAATGAAGGGGGCGGTATGCAAAAATATTTCGCATGAGCCCGTGAGATTGCAAGGTAGCGATATTGAAAAAGGTGTAAAGAAAAAGCTGAGTCTAGCCTCGGTTTTCAAATCAGAGAAATATTCGTTTAAAATAGCGCACAAAAGGAATTCCAGAGGTAGATGAGGAACGGCTGGGCCCTCGGGTTAAATTTTCGAAATGAAAAAAGTCCGAGACATTTCGTTGCTGCAGTTAAGTGCTTCCTTTCCCTATTTTCCAAACAATTTTCTCTCTCTCTCTCTCTCTCTCTCTCTCTCTCTCTCTCTCTATGTCTTTCTCTCTTTAACGTTTCTATCCTTCTTCACTTTCGGTATTTCCACGCACCTCCACTCCCTTCTCTATCTCCTCGTTATCGCCATTCTCATATCAGCCTTGCATGCTCTCACGAACTCTTCCGAAAGTTCCATGCTCGTGCCTCTCGTATCATCTCTTTGAGAAAAACGAGCTTGAACTGGGCGAAATTGATTTCGTTTCACCAAGAAAGCACCCATACACACACACACACACACGTGCTGACATAGACTCACGTGACATTGCAGCGCGTGGGAATGCATATAGTACGTGGCTATAGGTCGCCAGATGACATTTTTTTTGTTAGCCCCATATCCCATTTCACGGAACGCGTGAGATAAAGGGCGACAAAAATCATATCGTGAGAGAAGAAGGATGAGAAGCGTGAAAAATGCTGAAAAAAAGAGAAGAAATGCAAAAAAAATTGCCTCAAATTTACCCTCCAAACAATTCCGATTCGCATCCTCTCCCGAAATTCATGAAAAGCTTCGTTATATTAATTGAAAGTTGGCCTTATTTAATTGCCCCTATGTGATATCCGTTGCGTAAAAAATGTTGTTTAATACTGCCCAACTACCGTGCAACTTACATAATGACGGCGAAGTCTTGTACTAATTAAATGTCGAAGCTTCACTGCCTGCAAGCTTGTAATGCAAGTATTACAATAAGCATTATGCTTCCTCGAGCAAGGCGGAAGTGTTCGTGCGGAAATGAAGCTTTCATTAAATGTCTTCTTCGGCGGAAGTGCCCTGTAAGGTATTATATGTATAATCAAATACATGGCTTATGATATATATATATTGAAATACATAATACATAAGTATACCGACTGTGCATTATGTAATATTTCTAGAGATACGATTTCTCATCAAGAGCGGCGGTGAGATAGTAGGGAGGAAAAAAAGAAAGGAGTTCGCGCCCAGGTGAGGATATTTTTTTTCTTCGCCGTCTTCTTCGTCCCACTTTCTTCCAGGAGAAGCGGAAGCACCGCACGCGGAAACGGGAGGGGTGGCGCGAGTCGCGCAAGTAGGCGCTCTGTTTTTCATGCGGTTTTTCGTTTTGTTTGCTCGGGGTGAATAGTCGGTAATTTTTTCTCTCTTTCCTGCTGTCTCGACAAGAAGGGAAAACGTATTGCCAACCGTGAGAGTTTAAGGGTGTCTCGTTCCTTGCTTTGGCCGATGTCATTTTTATCCCTTTCAAAGGAACAATGGCCAGAGCGACACCTATGTACGCACGAAGTACTATAGTGCGTTTAAAGGTACATTATTAGATATGGGTATAGCACATAATTGATGACGTAGTATTTTGAAAATATCTGTGCAATCGATCGTCTCGTATTCTCGCAGTGAGCTTATTACGAATTACATGCAATTACGTAATTAATGCAAGAAAGGATTTAATACGCTCTACATTTTCGAGATTGTTCCCCTTTGTATTTCATTGTTCTCGTAGTGTTTCTTATTTTCTAGCAGGGTTGAAGCTGCGAGTGAAAAAAACAATTCAACTCCGGTACCACCGCCTTACAAATTTTATGGCAATTTTAATCTTTTGTCGCGAGGTCAGGCTCCGAGAGTTTCCTCCCCCCCCCCACCTGGCGTTCGGAGTTCCGAGCAGTTCCGAGTTGTTCCGACAAGCATTTCAAAAAAAGATACCTCGTTCTCTCTCTCTCTCTCCTTCTTTCGTTCCTTCTCTCACCTCTCAGAGCCCTCGTTCCTTCTTGCTTCTTGCGCATTCGTTCCATTTCTTCGTCTGGTCGCACCACAACCCCCTCCCCCAGCAACCCACTCAACTCTTTGCACCTTCTTTTCCATCCCTTTCTTACTACCGTAACTTTTCTATTTTTAACCTTTTCCTATTTCTTTTTCCCTACTGCTTCTGGCGTAGCTTAAGCTGCGCTTTCAAATGGCTCTGGAAGACCAGGAGATGTTGTACTGGGTTACGTGGAAATTTCTTATCTTAACTTTAGCTCCGTCACGGTAACGTATCTTAATCCGCGATGACGTCACTGGTTCACGTTTAAGATTGAATTATACAACATAGTGCTGTTCTGGTGACTTTTCTTTTTTGGTATTACTTTTCTTTTGTTTTGTACACACGAAGCAACGATACGCTGTAGACGTGTGATTTTTCAATTAAAATTGAAAAGAAAAGACAAAAGCAAGTGAAGACTTCTTTGTCACGTCCATTCTTGATAGCCTTTATATCACTGGGTCGACCTTCTTTTAAGTGAACGGATGAAAAAAAATTTTTTCACTCCCCTCCACCCCAAGTGTCATTTTTCCCAACTAATTACCACTATCGTTATTCATCGTCATCGCACCGCGTCGTGGCAGCATTAATAAAACGCTCCGACGTGAATAAATTCGCGCAACGGCGGAATACTTCGTTTCCGTTCCCTACGTAATAAACTCCGCTTTCATCGTTATTTCCGCTTTGAAAATATTTCCCCCGAAAATTGAGCCTCGTTACCGTGTGCTTCCCTCAGTTTTTTTTGACAATCAACGGAAAGGAATAGAATGAAAAAAAAAGAAAAAAAACATTAAAAACGCGTCGGGATCGAATGTAAAATAAAAAAAATCAATTTCCCATGTATCACATACACACACACACACACACACACACACACAATATAATCACACGCATAAAAAAATACTTAACGATTCATCTCGATGAGTAATCGAAAACTCAAAAATAAAATCCACTCGCGTACATTTTGAATTTGAAAATTCCTATCGAATATTATATCTCCGTCGTTATACCGTACGTTCGGTTTCCGTCATCTTTGTTAAATTTGAGATTCGTGCGTTAATTCGACTGACTAACTAAATACAATTGTCTCAAAGGCAGCTTCACGAAAGTACTGGACCACTTTGATGCTTACAACCTGGTTTACCCGTTTCTCTCTGTCTCCATCTAGCGGTCAAACGTGGCGGAGCGTGTTACACGATATTCACTCACCTATACGCCAATGTTACCACCGCAAGGACACTTTGACATAGGAGAACTTTCTTACTTCGTTCTTGACCATTTTCATCCCCTCTGATAACTACCCTTTTCTCTCTCCTCTGAGCTCCCAGCATCCACACCGTCAACCACGGTGAAACATTTATCGACAACTCTCAGTAACAAGGCAGCCCGCCGACAAGGATAATGACGTATAAAGAAAAATCTTGCGGCGACTACTAAATTAATTGCAACATCGTCCACTGAGGAATTAAAGATGAAAAATTCACTAGAATTCACTAGAATTCAGTGAAACGCCTTTCTCCGTTTGTTTCTTCTATTTTTTTTTCCAAGTTGCTAATACAATTCCGTTCGAGTCGTTATTTCCAAGACGACCGATTCCATTCAACACGAATGTTTCCCTTTGGTACGATTTTTCCGCTGTATTTTTTTCGGTTGTACCTTTTTTTTTTCCCCATTACTTTTGTTCCCCAGTTCTCTTCACTTCTTTTAATTTTCCTCTTGGCCAGAATGACTGTTTAATTACGATCGTTACTACTGCTCGTACCACCTGTATATATATATATCCCTCGACGCACTAACGATTTCACCGATGGCGTCTACGTCACTTGGCAATGTTTGAAATTACCGCAATTACTTGGAGCAGCTTGGAGTCGCCAGTCGAGCGTCAATTTTACCCTGAAGTTCGATAACTTTCAACGCTCCTTTCGTCCCTCTGTTCTTTTTTCTTTTTTTTACTCTTTTACACGTTCAGCCGTGTCCACACTTTTATTTTCGCTACCCTCAAGTACTTTTGCCATTAATACACCATCTAGTGAAGTTTACGTCAACGCGTAAGAGCGCATAATGAAATTGTTTACCTAATTTCTGTAATAATTTTACACATCAGATTACGCTTTTACAATATTTTCGTAATTACATTTTTTTTTCATTTTTAATTCTCATCAAAATCCACTCCATCGGTATCCTTCATATTGACCCGTGTGACTCATTCAACGTATACACACCCCCATCCACCCTCTTGTAATGCATTCACCTCAATATTAAATCCCATCCCCCAAGAGAGTGCACAAAGCAACTGTACTTACGTCAATAGCATTAATGATCATACACGAAGGGAGGAATGATTTACTTGGAATCATTAACATGAACCTTTCTGCGAATACGTATCACCCCCCACCCCCATCCACCCCGATCACGTGATACGGCTACAAGCTTCGCTTCGCGTGCAGACACAACGTAAACGTAAATTGGAGGGGGTAGGATTCTTGGAGTCTTTGTTAATAAATTTCGTACCTACGTGCAACCCCATTCCACCCTGTATGCACTTTGTTCCATACAGTATACAGTCTGCCTACGCGTCATCGTATCGGCGAACTGCAGTGTTATTGATTTCTTTTTTTTTTGGGTACGTGAACGCGACCGTCGCTCAACCGCGGAAACTATCCGCGAATTAATTTTAACGAGAGACACAAATCGACGTGTAGCTCCTCGACAGTTTTTTTTTTTCAGGAAATCATGTCGCTGTCCATATTGATGATTAACGAACTTGGATACTAGGAGAGAATTTTTTTTAAAATTCTATCACGCAGTCTGCATATTAACTATGCCTATATAGTGGTGCAACTAAAAATATTCCTGGTAGGCTAAATCCACCAGTAAATAAAAACGTTAAGAAACGCCTCCAGTGAATGGACACCCGTGTTAAAATCACTATATATAGATAAATAACTTACATGAACGCGTCCATTCACTGATGGAGTCACTCTAGAGTACTTTACTACTCCGTGACTATTTTCAAATGGGTCACCCGCTATATGGTTTTATTGTATGACCACTAACTATTTCCAATTTTTATCGACGCCCTTTTTTAATTTGCGGGTAAACCACGGTAATTTAGTATTTTGTATATATATTATATATATTTCTTTTTTACGTTCGACAAACTTTTTTTTATTTCTACTTATAGGGGACGATTGTACTAATTGGCTTTAATACTCATTACGTACATTTTATAGGAATTGCTTTTTAGTGTACGTTATAAAGG
The DNA here is from genome assembly GCA_030142225.1 of Pachycephus smyrnensis. Classification (NCBI taxonomy): domain Eukaryota; kingdom Metazoa; phylum Arthropoda; class Insecta; order Hymenoptera; family Cephidae; genus Pachycephus; species Pachycephus smyrnensis. The sequence goes on along the minus strand of JARQST010000309.1, from coordinate 1,132,480 downwards.
GAACGGCGTACCCTAATTGGAATTGTCACTTCGATGATATAAAATCAAATTTATTCGTCTCGAAAGATCGTTACGATTCGATTACGTAACGTAAATACAAGTACGGTCTTCCAAGGTATTTTTATTGCAAAATTATTTTTAATACAGCGTCCGTTCGAAATTATTGCAAAATAGAGAGTTCGTGATGATTCCTATAGGGGTTCTCTTGCGAAGGAAGAGATAGCAATTTCTCCGAATCTCCAAGGACTTACGTAACGAATTTATCGCGTGCACAATACGAAGTTACGTTTTCTTTATTTTCACTGCAGCGACCAATATCGCATACTCGTCAAGCTCATACCGACGGAAGGGCGCCACATTTTCTTCGATTTCTATTCCCAACAACAGATCCATCCCTTTCCTTTTCTCTCGAGCTCTGCCTTTTTCAAATCCGTGCAAGTTGTCTGTTTCCGCTTATCGCAGGTACTCATGCAAATGACAAGTGGTATCCCTGTAACGAGTTTATACTGCGCGTAGCGTTGGTACGCTTTGAGAATACCAGAAGAAGTCGAGCACGTCGCCTGAAGAACAAGAGATAAAAGGTGAAGAAGCGGCTGGGAATGGAAAGAGAAAAAAATATATATATAGCTAAAAGCCATGGTATAAGGACGAGATAGATAAGGAAGAACACCATAACAACGTGAAAAGAAAAAGAAGACTATATGGTTGAACCCTACTGAACCCAAAAGCACAAGGGCGAATTTGCATTACAGGCACGAACTTTTGATTGAATTGTTTCTTCGGGCGCAACCTTATTTTCGTGATGAAGTGACTTCGGGTTGCCGAGTGTGTCGCAGAGCGACTTCCGGAGGGGGGCTAACCGCGTCTTAGCAACCCCATATTTTTTTCATTTCTATTCATAGAATTTTTTATATCTGACCGCACAAGTACCTACTCTATATACCCACGTCAACGAATCCCATAGTTCAATACGATAGTTCATCGACTGGCATTACGCATTGAACCAGATACACAAGACGATCTTGCACCCTTATTTTTTTTTTCAATCCCTATAAAATATTTTTCTCGACCCACAAAACCACCCCTTTTCTCAGGTTTCTTTATCTCTACACTAAATTACTTAGTCCTTCGCCATCCCTTTAATTTGCGAAATTCGCGAATGACTCGGATGATCGTGGCACGCATACGTACAAGCTGGCAGATATACATGCCTATGTATACAGGAAGTTAATGATACGCACTAGAGAGAGACTATAAAAGCTTAGGCACATACATTTTGGATGGAAATCGATAAAAAGAAATTGCTTAAACGAACCGGATGTCCCAGGAGTATATAAGAAGTCTTGGGCTGTCAGTGACAGTCATCGCAATTACCGTGTTCTCGAAAAAAAGCCGAAGGAATGAAAAGGAAGAGTATATTTGCGTTACCGGATATGCTTGGTTCCAATAGAGAGGGTCGAGGGGATATAATTCGAGGGGCCCATTGACCGTTTATTTGTAGAGGTTATCGCGATACATGGACTCCAACGTCATTCATGGCGAAATCCTTTTTTACCTCCTTTCAACATTCTTTCGGTACGAGGAGGAGCGAATCGATACTTTGTAATTCGTCATTACGACATGGAAATTCGATAGCCATATTAACTTCAGCTTTTTTTATTGTACTGTACATGCTTTCAGCTTTTCCATTCTCTCTACCTCCCTTTCCCTTATTCCCCCTTTACTCCTTTTACTTTTACCTCCAACCACCTTATTCTCAGTCTGTGTCTTCCCACTCACTCTCCTCCCCCACTCATCCTGTTACGTAGCAGAGAGACACGCGGCTGTCTCCAAAATCAATAATTACGTCAGCAGCCAACGCGCCACGCCTATAAGACTCTGTCTTCGTCGTCTGCGTTAACGAAGCAAGAGATAACGGGTATCAGGCTTAAAAAAATAGTACCTGTAAGCTGTATCTAAAACAACAGTGGATACGAAAGGGATGTTCATGTAATCATATCAAGGCTAATCCATTTGTGTGCGATTTTTTTTTAAGCTTTCAACCTTAAAGCTCAATAATGATATATGCAATTATATATATATATATATATATATATATATATATATCTTAAGCTTTCAACCTTAAATCTCAATAATGATATATGCAATTATATCTATATATATTTTAAGCTTTCAACCTTAAATCTCAATAATGATATATGCAATTATATTTATTAAGCTTTTAACCTTAAACCTCAATAAAAGTGTATGTTATTTCGTATACCCTACTCGATTGTGTCGCGACGTCGCATGCCGGATGCTTTGAATTTATGGAATTTTTATGGAGCGACAAGACCCGTTGTCGTCGCCAGTGCAAATTCGTTACGGCGACCATACGTACGTGGTTTCGTAGTATATTTGCATTTCATAACAGACAATTCTCGCGAATCCTATTATATTATTTTCAACGATCCCTTATCCCTTTTTACTACTGTCTGAAAGAAGCAGGGCACTTTCGCTTAAGGGTCGCGACCAAACCGCTGGGAAACTTTGTTTATCCACAATGTACGACATTAGGTTATAATCCGAGGATACATTTCATTAAGCTTGTACTTCTGCGTTCATTTGCGAGAAAATGGACGTCGGTATATATGCTCGCTCGTTTCTTCGCATGGCGACGACAACAGCGGGGAAATCGCTTTGAGTAGAATTGTCTCGGCGTTATATACGATCTGTATAGTACATAGATATACACGTGTTTATCCTACAACGGTATATACACAGCTTACCCACTACGTACCATAGTAAACGTTTTAGTTTGCTTGGCATAATTGAGAATTCGCAACGGGCCATCCGCATCAGGCTCGCCAAGTGGTTCGCAACGCGCGACATCCGACGGCTGCCAAAGCGAAATAAAAGGAATAAAAATGTCAATTAAAATTTCTCGTTGTGATTAAACGTACAAGCTTTCGTAAGGAATGTAGAATTTTTTTTTATCATTCAACCCTTCCTTGTACAAAGATCGATGCTTTGTGTCGTAGACGTGTATATATATATATATCTTGCACTGGGTTACGTAATACATGTCTACCTGTTATACCCTATAAATAATATCTCTTCTATCAGGTATACCAGGTATGTACGTACCTTTATACTATCGGTATATGGCTGCGGGAGCCCTGGTGTATACGTGGCTATCGTGAAATTTTCGAAAGCTCTAAATCATAAACGGTGCACTGTAGCCAACGCATAAGGGAAAGCTCCTACGTGACGTATGGATGACTGTTATATTTTACATTTTTCAATTTAAAATGGCCAACGTGTACGATTTATCGTGGGTTAGACGAAAAGGGCTGTGGCTCTGCTTTTCGATCGCTCGCGTTCCTTGGTGGCTCACCGGAAAAGCTCGCGAGCTTCCTGCATCCTGAGATAAGGGCTCACGCCGTGTGTCTATGGGAGCTTCGATGTTAACCCAGTGAAAAAAAATACAATCCCAGTCGCGATTTGGGAAAGAAATCGAAGCAATTATTCACGCGGATTCTGGAAGGAGTGTCAAATGGGATAAAAACAGTCTTGACTGTGACTTCCTTTGCCAGACTCATTGAGCGTCGGGAGAGATCTTTAAAGGATGGGAGAGAAATAATGAGACGGAGAGAGAGCAGGGTCGGAGAGAGGTCAAAGCCTTGGATATACTTTACAGGGAGTGGAATTCTATGTTTTATAATTTTCTAACGTTAATTTTCAATGGACGAAGGTACAATGAGGTGGCGCGACACGAATGACTTCTCTTGTTCTTGATTTGCTTTTCTTTTTTTCTTTGTGTTTACGCGCTATTACAGTTATTTTCTTGTTCTTGATTTGCTTTTCTTTTTTTCTTTGTGTTTACGCGCTATCACATTTATTTTCTTGCGTTTACTTTTAATTTTTTTTGTGTATTACGTCGATGCGCAAAATGCCTTGTAGGCTACCCTCGGGGGTCAAGGGTTAAATTTGAATTTTAATATGTAAAGTCTTATTTGTTTAGCTTTATTTTATCTGTTTTTTTTTGGGGGGGGGGGGAGGGCTTTTTATTTATACTTTAACAAATTTTAATGGTTTTACGGTGGCCTGCATGCTGTACTGGTTTAATGGCTTGGCAAGCCGATAATTGTAGTACGATAGTGTTACTGATATTAATCAATGACGAATTTATGATCTGTCGTCGTTATTAGCAAGGGTCATAGTTCATTTGAATTACTGACTTGAACTTTACGGACGGATCCAAAGTTGAGCGGAAACTTTGTATCTTTGTACAAGTTGTCGTCCGAGTCGTAGCCGCTGTTTTAATGCATCGTAACTGTATCTCGAATTGATCTCGAGACATTTCAATCATTCAGACAAAGAAATTCCTCCTGCGTTGATTTCGTTCTTTATCCGAGCAAGAATAAGAGAAGTATGAAAAATGTGGGAAAATATGAAATATCAAGATGTGGGGATGCAGCCACATGAATATTTTAGTAATACCAACGAGATTTTATCTTCCGTGACTTCATTTCAAGCTCCCGATACAAGAGTAACGCTAAATCATCAACATAACGTTGCATTATTTTTCTATAGTAGGTATAAAACGACGTAAAACGTAATTTGGCAAAATTATTTCGGATTTTACGTATATACGTAATCCAGACAAAAAAATTGATCTGCTCCGATTAGTGCGTTTAACGTACTGCGTTATTTACAGAAAAATTTATCATTCCATCGAATCAAATTCGAGCCGATAATCATTTACGCGAAACACCAGAATGATTTTCCTCCGCCATCAGTATAATTGAAAACGTTTCAAATTTCAAGTGTGCTATCGAATTCCACTCGTGGGAACGCACGCTCGTTTATATATTTACAGGTATCATTTACCCCATAGACCATGGCGTATACGGTTGCACGTTAATTCACGTTACAAATATGCCAGAATCATGTTCGACAATTTTATATATTTCGTTCGATATAGTATTTCAAGATTTTTTTTTTATATACACGTAATAATGATTGTTTACGTAAAAAGGATTTGACTGGGATAAATGAGTAATCACAGTGAATGATGATTCAGACACGATGCTCGGTAAAGTGGATTCAGTTGAGATTGAATAATAGGGCCAGACATATTGATGGATATGAATTATTGGAAAAAAAAAGAACCTAAAAGCTAGGTAACTTGATTAAAGAATGATCAAAGAGTATCGATCCAGACCTCGTCTATTAAGTGGTTATATGTATGTATGCACATAATTTCAGACTCCCTAATGGACCGTATCAGCTACTGGCAGAGATGCGCATATTTTTCTCACTTATTATCTCGTTTCAGCGGATCACCATGGTATCGGCTCTATATCGAGGTTACCCAGTGGAGTTCTCTTTTTTTTTATCCAGTTACACGTTGCGCCATATCGAGGAAATATTTATCATTTCCCAACAGCTTCCGTGTTCTCGTCCAAGGAGAAAATTGAACAAATTTATAGCAGGGTTAGGAAGCTGATCCTCTTTGTGTTGTTTAACAAGTCGGTACCGTTTGGATGATATTGCTTCGTAGATAATAATATCTATTCTAGATATTTGTATTTGTTCTAGAATAGATGTTATTATCTCAAACTTAGTTTATCCAATGAGACCTTATCTAACTGTGAAGTCACTTTCAGGTGTTATCGTTACTTGTCGCAAAAATGGTCCAGCCGTTTATCAGGACTCAAAAATACCGAAACTCCATTTGTGTCTGTGAATAATAAACAAGAGAGAGAGAGAGAGCGGGGGGGGGGGGGGGAGAGAGAGAGAGAGATAGAGACAGAGTGTATCCGCAACACTATGAAAATGCAGTGAAGTACATTGCATAAATTGTAAATGTAAGAGAGCACAAAAACCGCGAGTACGGGGAAGAGAACGATTCTATAAAGAGACAGAGAGAGACGTATGAAGGAAAAAAAAAAGTAAAATTGGAACAAAAATTGTAGCAGAGTCGTGCCAAGGAAATCCGTGTGGCGCATTCAAGGGTGTCGAGGATGCCAGGACGCTCGTTGGATTTTCCGGCTGAAAATTCATTACGCCTAAAGAATTAGACAGTCGGCAAATCGCAAGCTTCCTTCAGGGAACGCCCACAAACTGGGGGACATGTTCATGCTGCTCCGACCACATTGCAATTTCTTGTAACATCCTCCAGCCCTCGAGCCTTGGTCCGCACCCGTTCGTTCCAGCTATCCCGCTTCGTTTCAACCCCCTTTTACACATAGCCATCCTCCCCCCAATCCCACCCAACCACCCCGTTCGGTCGGCGGACGCCCACTTCTGTCATGGCCGTACGTGCTGGCCCTGCACCACTAGCAAATATCATATTTAACTTCGTGATGGCACGAGTCCAGCGGCCTTTAAAGCTGAACTTTCTTCCGCATGCTAGCAGGCGACCGTATACTTTGAAAACACTGTGAGCTTTTACCACGGTCGTTGGTTGCGTGTCAACTTTAAGGATTAAAACTCGGATCGATCGAGCTAACCTAACTTTAATTGACTGTGGAATTACCGAACTGTAATTTAGAGTGAGCTAAAATTCTAGCAAGATACTTAAACCAATTTTCCCGCGCTTACGGATTCCGAAGAAGTATCGATAATTCGCTAACGATGCCAGCGCCATTAACTTCGTTCAAACCTCATTCAAATATCCCGCCAAAATCATTACCAAGAAACTTCGAAGTATCTCTTGAATAAATAAATCATTGAACTGAACTTGGAATCTAACTAAAATCCCGAATACTCATATATCTCAGTATACGTCATTGGTTACGTATTTTCTCACGGAAACCAGGCTGTATTTAATCTATCAATACCATCTACTCGTCCTTTATTTTTACTTTAAGAAATATATACACATACCATTCTATATAAGTACATACACCCGGCTTGGACATTCCATTCAAATGATTACACATACGGATTCGTCACGTATAAAAATCAATAGCAATAAAGACATTTTATTTAATTACAATTCGCTTTGTAATAAACTTTTAAAACAAAAAGAATCAATCGCCCATTTACTGGCTCTAACACACTTCTATTGTTGAGCCTCGTCATAAGTTGCGAGTTAAAATTTCGAAAAGCACTTGTGTTAATTGGACGATACTCGAGGTGAATTCAAATCGAGTTTCCCCACCTCGTATGAAATATCCATCTAGTGGACAAGCCAAGCAACCCTTGGTATACCACCCTCGGAACCTTTACTACCCTTATCTAGAGATATATTATATCATCCATACTGGAACATCCTCCAGCATCTCTACCTATCCTTTCAACCTGGCAGCGCAAGCATAATCGCCAGAAGTTTGTCCCACGTGTTTGAATCCATGAAAAGACTCTAATTATTCAGTAGCAAATACATTCTATGGTTAAATATCCCATGCTATGGTGTACTGTACACATATGGCTGTCATATATGTATCATACGGTTCATGCTAATGCGTATACGTGTCCTATATGTATTCTTATACGTATGGGGATATACGTATGTATACATAGTATATAGATATATATATGGGCTGCACTTATGAATGCTTCAGACCTTCAGACGACGTTAAGCCCTTCTGAATAGGGGATAGTAACTCCCTGAAGCCTTACCTCAACTACCTCAACGTCTCTCGTCACTCTTATCACACTTTCCTTATCAATGGCGATGGATATGAACAGACGCGCGCTCCATTTAAATTCAAAACCCGTCGCACCCGTGGGCATTCACACTTACAATCTGAAATTCACTTCCGGCGTGATTCTATCCAATGGCAATTTCAATACTTTACTGTCGCTGCTACAGAAATTATTATTATTAATCGTTTATAGGAGAATTAGGGTTTTTGCTCTCGGAGTCGTTATTTAACGTGAGTGAGTGAATTTTGTATATGTATTTTATTGACGATTACATTTTCTTTGGCGCGTTTCACAGTGGAACGGGATTTTATTATCACTTTGTCAAAGATGCGTTTGCGGTAGTTAAGACTGTTTTGTATAAGCTTTTTACACGGGGTATAGTTATATTTAGGTTAACCGTGTTTTTTGCCTTTCGAAAAATCTACAGAAATTCTGACGACGCACTATGCCGCTTTGTGTCGTCGAAGTTCTCCTTTTTTTTCCTTTTTTATGAATTTCCTGAAGTGCGTACACGAGTGTTAGTGGTAGTACGAAAGATTTTTTAAGGTGAATCTGCTCCGGGAAGTTCGTGTCGTGACTTGTGAATGAAAAATGTGACGGTACCTTTCCATTTGTATTTTTTATTCAGGCATCCCTTAACCCCCCCCCCCCCCCTGGCTCCTATTGAGATGCAATAACAAAACGGCATTGAATTATGCAGTAAAGCTTGCATTGTCCCTTGAAGGCTGTATTTTTTGTATACGCCTGACTCTTACACGTGTTTTTCGGTGAAAAAGAAAGTATAGCGGGTGCTCGAGAAAACAGTAGTATTTCCTTAACGTAGTACTCCCAGTCAAGTACGCTTTGGATATTCAGTGAAAATAATTGTGCCACTTTATCAGAATCAAGATGACCGTAATTATCATTCGACGATGAAGAGTCATCACGAAGTTTTCCAGCCGTGCCAAAAGTGTTGGAAGAAGAAGGAAAAAGTCGTAGGAAAAGATATTCTATAAATTTTTCAAAAGATACACACCCGTGACTATAAATCACGAATGATAAATACGTAAATCCTTAATTAACAGTGTTAACTGCGCATCGAACGAAACTTCTGATTAAATGCTGTAGAGTTGTTTTAATTATTCCTGCAATATTCGACTAAATAACAATGCTACGGGACGATACAGAAAATCAGTAGAGCGTGGAAATATGCCGAACGCGCGTTAATTAAACATTTGCGATTTTGCGAATAATTATATAGAAAAATAAAATGCACGTAATTACCCATATATATTCGAAATACACGTATGACGGGAATATAAAAAAATATACGTTAACAAAAATCTGTATCGATTTGGAATCGAGGGTAAATAAAATTTGTAACTACCTGTACACGAAAATCACTCTGGAAATCTATGTGGAGCATATAGTTTTTGGGGTTGGCTATATAGATTGCGATTCGATGAATGAGCGATAATAGTGAAAGTCCGGAAGGGGTCGAGTAAAAGCACCCGATAGAGCTACCCTCGTCAGTGGGACCAACCACAAAGTGCGAAAAGTCTTGCCACGCAAAAGGGGAGGGAAGGAACCCAGAGTCCGACATTTGTAATGCAAATAAACCTTAAGTCTGAATAATGTTTCTACGTCCCGACTCGGCGAGTTATCGGTCCGCTTTTCATCCTATAGATAGATATAGCATATATGTATGTAACAGAGTGCAAACTAAATATATAGTATATTTGCGTGCAATATATATATATATTCATATATATTCACACACACAATAGATAAAGTTCGTTCCATAGATCTGTTTTAACTGCGTGCTTGATAACCTCGTAAAGATAGGAGCGCACGTTAATGATGCCTGCACTATCAACCGCAAGCGGTTTTACGTCACGTGCAAAATTAAACGAATAACCCAATTACCCAATTACTCACTCGATTTTATATATCGAATGAAAAATTTTATTTAACCGCCATACTACGTTACGGTATCTACGCTGCGTCTGTTTGTCGTATTCTACGCTCTCTTTGAGTCAGGTATAATTTGTGGAGTGCAGTTACGCGTTTTTCATGCTTTTTACGATGACGCTCGTAATCGTAAAACCAATGCCGAGTGGGTGTGATCCATTAGAGTGAAGTATTTAAAGGGTCGTACAAAAGGAATTTTTTGTGACGATTTTGAAAGAATTTTTTACACGGCTTATTCGATCGCGCAAGAACAGGAGGGTTACAGAACAATTGTAACGAAAGAGGGAGAATTTTTCATTTTTTCATTTTTTTTCATAATTTCAACGTCACTACCGCCTTCACCGTGTGCGAGATAATACGGAAACGTAGATATAGCCTGGTAACGTACTTCGGGGAATCTCAGGGCGAGAATTCGGCTGGAAAAATGCGGAGAATTCCAATATAGGGAATACGAGTCATAGTGGTTGGCATTACTGAACTTTTTTTTTACCATCTTCCTATCTGTACCAACCTTACACTTCATAACTGCTGCACAACTGGCACGCCCTCTCGACCACATTCTAGATCTACTCAGGTCACAGATGTAGATAGTAAAATGTCCCTAGAGTACAGTATTAGGTACAGAGCATCACACGGTTCTACCAACCATAATTCAACTCGATCGTATAGAATCGTTACGTGAGAATACTCGATTATGTAATAACCATTTCTTTCTATGATAAAATAACAATAATCGAAAGTTTAAAAAATCCCCAAGTATACGTCACTGGGCATAAATCGATCCCAACTAAAAATTCCCTAGACTATCAATAACGGTTTAGAATCCAGATATCATTATCCCTTAACCCCCCTCCCACCCTCCGTCCCGCTTACTAAAAAAGTCGTGTCCCAAAGTTCAAAAATCTTCTTTTACGCGTGTCACGATTAATATTCCAAAAGATGATGGAAACAGATCATAAGTCAGTAAGGGCCTCGTCAAGGCGAACTTTCTTTAAAGCGACGTGATATTTCCTATTTAGAATTCCATACTTAGCTCCCATACTAGAGCATCGGATAGGCATACCTACTTAAGTATTTTAGGGGTGGGCTTTTGGCAGGGGATAGTGCGAGGTAGGATGTGAGTTAAGCTTCCGGGGCTTAGGGGTAGCTTCGTACCGGCACGTTGGTTCCGTTTTCGTGGCACCCCTTATTTCTGCGCCACTATATATATATATACACGAGTCCTTACTCTTGCCTCGTCGATGGCGAAGCTAAGTGATTCCTTAGAACTTAAGTTCCCATGGAGAAAGTACTGTCCGCCCTAAGCGAAGGGTACAGTCATTAACTGAAACTTCTAAGCTGTTTAGCCATGATAGGGTTATACGGAAGTAAGCCAACCCCAACTCGTTCCGTACCCCGTGCGCGAGGATACATTTGATTACGTGGAATCAGCCCAGCCTCCATTTTCTCTTTTCGATGAATAAATCGTCACTGGAATGATACTTGAGTAAGTGAAGTTATCGATCGAATCGGAATCATTGATTAACCTTGGGAAGCCAGTGGCTGTGTATATACAGAATCGCGGATAGGACTGCTATATATAACTTTTGTAAGGGAGGAGAAAATCAAATTTGATTAGAACTTTCAATTAAAGGGGATTTCTATAGTAAGATCAAAGATTAGGATTATAAAGTGATTTTCTGATATGAAATCTAAAGAACAGAAAATCACTATATATATACATATATGATATAAAAATGTATGACTTTTAATGGAAAAATTCCCTTAGATCTTACACTTGACCCATGGACTGACTATAGTATTTAATTATTGACTATAGTTCCTAACCGTTATAATAACTCCATCCGCAAGCTCGTATATCAATTCTCAACTAATTAAACTTCACGTATAATAATAATGAAAATACTTAATAACGGTTGTCAGAAACTCTAGTTAGATCCCACTGTATAATTTATAGGAGAGATTGTATTGCCGCACTGTATTGGTATACCAAATCGATCGATCGCTATTAAATTCGAAGATCCCCATAGTTTGGAATCCTCGATGAAACTGGAAGCCGATAAATTTAGTTCTGGTTTCCATAGAGTTGTCGAAATGAGCCGCGATTTCGTGGCAGTGACGTAACAACGTAATATCTACACCCATGGTCGCACTTCATATTCAAAACGTTGAGTATAACGTTGCGCAGTTATATAACCGACGCCAATAAATTACTGACGATATATCAAAAGCACTCGGACGTGATTGGCCCGGTTTGATCATCGTGCGTAATATTTTGTCAATATACGACGTTGCTGTATATATATATACACGTATCAGTTACAGTTTTGATACTTGGCTATAGGCATATATATATGTATACGTATATCGGGCAATGCAACCAAAACGTATAACGTGGCGGGAAAATGATTTCCCAGCGGATCTACATTCGGACGGGTGTGAAACTATTGTCTGAAATTTTGTCCCGTAGGATCGTGACTGACGTGACTTTTATTAAATATCCGATGATAACTTAGAATCAGACGCGTAACGGAAAAGTACGTTGTGATAAAACTTACGTAATTATCAAAACGAGCAGATACTGTTATAATTTTATTTTTTCGCTGTAATCACGAGCGTACGATAAATTGTACTAGAAGCAGGGGGGCGGAGGATCGAGCGAAACAATTAACGGGTAATTAAACAGGACGTAAAATAATCTTGTGGATTTACTTGGAAAATTTTAAACCGCCATTTTATCCCCAGGATCCTTGAAATCTCTCGCGAGGTTCGTTAGGTCGGCCAATAGAGAGGATTAGTGGGAACCAAAGCCATATTAATAATTTGCGTCATTACGGCTTGACCGGGTTTATTATTATACGTTGATAATATTTTTTTCTATAAAATATCAAATAGTAATTGGCTTACTGTGAGTTCTTACGAAGAGCGAGTAGCTGTTAATGAAATGATAAATAGAATACCGTTAATACCGACTGAGCTGTTTACCCGATTCTATAGTCTATACTGTGTTGGAATTAACTTACTTAAATTTGTGTAACGCTGTCCCAGCTTTCGTGAGAACTCGATGATTTGGCAATAATGCAACAGCTGGAACTGAAGTTGTCACGTTCGAAATGCGCCCATTGGACATTTTCGTGCAGGAAAAAAGAATATGGAGGAACGGACAAGCGTATTTTCTTTTTTCCTTTTTCTTTTTCCTCCGACTCACCGCAGCTACGTGGGAGTTAACTCAGTGGGTTATTACTGTCGAATATTTGTTCGATAATAATATTTGTTTGAGCTTTTGCTGCCTTTGTTACCATAAATCGATGAATTAATACTTTTCATTAATTTTCCGCAAAGCTCGTGGACGATCACGACGAAATATTTGACCTGTGAATAAATTTACTGATATATCTCTCGTGTGGAATATCGACAAAGGCTATGATTATCGAATTACAATACCATTGTCGTGCGGCGGGGCGAGCTGTGCACAAGCAAGCGAGAACCAGGCCAAGAGAAGTGTAAAGAAGAGAGCATTGAAGTGGGAAGGTTGAAGTAGAGGATCGAAGCGGCATGGAACCGAAGCAGTTCGGCAATATTGACTGCAAATATTTGACGCGGCGATTGTTACTTCTCAATAAAGGCTATACTGATGGGATTTACTCTGCTAATAAATTTGATATTCCACTATACACATATATATAGATTTATAAGTACATAAACAAGATTGCTGCATTATATTTAAGTCGCAGTCATGTGAAGTTCTTCATCTTCCTCAACAAAGAATATTTACATTACATTTGTCATGATTGTACGGTAAATTAGGAAAGGGTATTGTGTCCGGTTATCAAGAAAAAAAAAAATTACCTCCAAAACATGTGTGACACGGTATAACGTATGTCTATAGATCAGCGAGACCTTGCGGTTTCCATTTCTAAAAATAGACTGCCGTCTTTTTCGGCTGAAAAGGAAAAGTATTCGTGTGTGAGTATAATGGCGGGATAAAAAACAACAACAACCTTTGGGTATGACAATGTATGACAGGTTACGAGAGTCGGATGAATGACGTAAGAGAATCCATATGGGGATTTGACTGGAGCCAGTCCTATGTTGGATGCGGTGCTTCTTGGGCACTGAGGTACTCAAGATCTTTGATCAGCGTTTTTATTTGATATATTATATAAACAACAACAATACGGGACAGCGTAATAAAGGATACTAGATGCTAGATCATCAGTCGTACCCCCGGAAGGCAGGACCTACAGCTGCCAGAGGTGGGAGAGGAGTGGCTGCGGTCGGTGATGAGAGGTACTAGTAAGACGAAGCACCTGGTTTCGGTTAGGAAATTAAAAGAACGAAACTGGAGAACCTATGAAGGATATACAGTCTTTCCGGCTTTTTCTCTAGCGAGAAACCTCTAGGGGTACGCGCTACGTCCGCAGCAAGTTAACCGGGCCATGGGCCCCAGGCGCAATGCTGCGTGTCGCTCGGGCTTCGGGGCAAGAGTGCATTAACCCTTATTGACCTGGCAATAAAGTGGCGTAGACCGATAAAGAATGAAACACTTTTTTAGGGTAAAGTGATATAAGGCCGTTTGAAAAGACGATTTTGAGGCGATCAGGTCAATAAGGGTTGATAGTGGAATTTCGAAAATTCCGGTAAACACGCAAGAAGGCGACAAGTAGGTACCGTACTATCTATAGGTGGTTGTATGTAAAGAGAGTGGATGACGCATAGGGGGAAATGTGAGATACAGTAAAATAGGCAAAAAGGATAGAGGGGTAGTGAAACATTTTAGTCGGTTATATGCAGTTTGAATGGTTGCCAAAAAATATCAAAAATCTTTTGGCTTCTGGCCAACCGGGCTTGAACACAAACCACCTACCACGCACACGGCGAATGGCCAGCCGGGTATCCGAATAATGAGAGTTTATTGTTTGACTTTACCTGCTGCGTTTCTGCTTTAGATATTGTAATTTGCTCTTAAGAATTTTTCTAAGGACGAATTAGGGATATTCGTTGTAACGCTGCATTTGGTAAAAATTTATATCTATTGTAGTGATGTTGCTAGGATTTTATTTTATTGTAATCTGTGCCAAGTGTTGGAGCAGGGATCAATTCTTGTCCATTCAAAGTACGCGGGTAACTTTCTCGGTCCATTCCGCTACTGAGGATCAGGAGGTGCGAGATAACTTGAGAAAGTGTTTTCTCCTTTGGAATTTGATTTACGTGCTGAGAACAATCTGTTCTTTCACGGATAAACTCGTTATGTGGTTAGAAGCCACTTTGGATGAAATACACACTCAATTTTCGGAATTGGAGAGACGGAGGATGAGTAATTATATATTTGTTTATTGTTAAATTAAATCTCTGCTGCCTATAACATGTTAGAGTACAAGTAAATATTATAAACTTTATAACGACGATGGACACAAAAGTCAGGGAAGCTGTACGAAAGAAAAATGTATTGACAAGATGAAGAAAAAAAAATGATAAAAAAGTCTAAAAATAACTAGAAGATACTCCAGTAGATTTTTCCACCCCAGCAGAAAATCTTCGGCACAAATAACCCATAATTAAACGCTCCCCCTTTTCCGCCGTGCTCTTTTATCAGACTTCTTATATCTTAGCTGAGTTATCTTCGTGCAGCTGTATAGCAGTCAGCCAGTAGGAGTGCTAAAGGTAGTTTCCAGGTGACGGTTCCAACTACCTTTTCACAAATACATAGCTTGAAATATCGCAGTACTGTATATAGACACAGGGATGAACGTAGGTTGGTACCTACTAGCACCGCCATATTTCAAGTACTTAAAATTCACTTCTGTATACCACTTGCATGACGGGCTAAGAACGGAACTCTTTAAAAGTTCCTCGACGCCGCCGCCAGGGGAATTCAAGCGTTGACTCCTTCAATGTAAGTTTCTCGCTATAATAATTATCACCGTAGCGAATATATACAGTGGAAATTTTCCAGGGCTCGAAAAGCCCATGTTTCATTAGTTTCATTAGTCGACGCGAATTCGGCACTCGATTTTGTTTCAGACTCGAAGTTCCGTTGGCTTCTCGTAACTTTACCCCTTTCCACCCCATCTAAACCAATCGCTTCTGCCGACCCAACCCTCTTTTACTACCTCACTGGTATCCTTATATAGCTCCCACATAGTAACCAGTGGCTTTAGGTCACACGGACATTCTAATTCCAAAGTCATTCCACTTGGGCAGACCTTCGTGCACCACTGGCTGCACAGGGTGCATCAGACAATTTAAGGTATTTGAGACCTGATTGTTGTCATAATTAAATTGAAAATGGCGATCTAGTTACGTGTCGCAAGAACAAGTTTTGTCACGCGTCGGTAGCTCGCAGTATGCTAACTCCGATATTCGTGTGATGAATTATTTCTGTTTAATGTGTTTCCGATAACTTCTTTTTTTTAACAATATGGTTGACTAATTTTTTGTTGCGTTCACAATGCAACTTTAAACGCGATACTGATTTTAACACCCTCTCGGGTGAAAATTCGTTTTCATAAGTTTGAGGGATGCTTTCCCAGTGTGATCGAACTTCGTCCTGTGTATGATAACCACGGAAACTGCTCTCCTCCTGGAAAATGTAAGTTTGGCGTATCGAGAGTCGTGGGAAAACTAAGAAACTTTCATGCTATCTCGCTTGGCGAGGGAGCAACGCGCACTTTAGTTGCGAGTCATTTCCTAGGGAACTTTTTGTCTTAACTTTCGACATTCTCCCTGAAAAGTTAGCTTGGAAATTAACCGTGAGGATATGCAGCTCTACGATATCCGCTTGGATTCCCTGGTTAGGCTATGTTTTAGAAAGTTCAGAGAATCTTAGAAGCTTTCCGATAACATCGATTCGGAAACTTTTCTTTCGGTTTGGAAATTCCAAAAATGTTTTTTTTTTCAAATAATCCTCAGTCACGTTGCGAATAACGTCACGTAATTATGTATATTTTGAGAGTTTATAATTTTAGCTAAATTCCAGGAGAATTTACTGGCAACTTATGGTCTGGTTCGTAACAAATTCTTACCAATGTAGTTCTGAAACTTTCTGTGCGACTGATTTTACTTTGGCTGACTCGGAAATGCTCTTTGCTGTGAATGCAAGATGAAAACCGAAAATCCCATCCATTGGTGCAAGCCTCGAGGGTCTTCAAAGTTCAGATTTTCTCGCGCATGAGACGGAAGAGAAGTTTCGCGAATTCTGTGGCGACTTTGATAACGTTGCTTGCTAGTTTTGAGGGTAGATTTGATATCACCAAATGAGCCAATAAGAGCGGTACCCTATCACCCGAGAGAAGAGATATCTGACAGATATATTCTACATTTTCAACATCCGTGCTCTGCTATGCATATATATATATATACACATCCTCAACAGCAAATTGGAAAATAAGACGAATAGTAAATTTTGCATCAACATAAAAAAATTGTATTTTTCTTTTGCGGCATGGATTTATACGATTTCATATGACAATAATAATACTCCGGTAGGATTCGACGGAATTTTATGTACAAAACGCCAAAACCGAATATGGGAAGTCAAAGATTTTCTCAATCGCCCATAACCACCTCCCCCTTGGGATATATTGGCCAGTGTCATTCGGGGGAGGTACGAGAATAAAAATAAAAGTGGAAAGATTTATTACGCATTCAGAGGTGCAGAGTGTAATATAAAATCGACATACTGGTATATTGAGATGGGTGATTTTGATTTTCGCCATAAGGAAAAATCAGTCCGAACAAATGCAATAAGGGTTTACTCGCCCATGCAATCGGGAATTGTGCGCACGTAGGCAATGGGGAAAGAAGCAAAGGCGAAAGGAAGTCGAAAAAGTCGAGGACGACGCAGGCGTCGTATTTTACGTTCGCGACCATGAAGGAAGGATCCCCGTGCGGAATAAAAGACATTTTTACGGCATTTTTTTATATGCCCGGCTCCATTTGCATAAAGATCTTTTCGGATTCCGTAAGGTACGAATCTTCCTTCGTTCTGCCGTCAACGGCAGTTCCTGAGCTGTTTCCAAAATAGGATATAGGCACAAAACCCATACCAAATCTCAATTTTCCTATATATCATATATATATATATATCCGCCTTCCGTATACTATATTTATATCATACATACTGTATACCTAGAAGCAAAAACATACCATACCTAGTATATACTGTATTCGAGGTTACTGAATGCGGAAGTACCCGACGTTTCCAATAGTATCAATACCCAAGTATACCTATATATACTACATCCTTTCATAAATATATCCATAAATAGAAAATCGAAATTGACTCAAAATATCTTTAGATTATTGGATACGCCGTGACTTTGTCGTTCGCTATAATGTATTATTATTATATTGTATACTGATATACGTTAATATACCATTAGTACTATAGCTGTAGCTATTCATTCCAGATCCTACAGGAAGTCATATAACCGTGCCAGTTTCCTTTTAATAATTTCCATACGTCCTGGATGAATTTCATCGTTTAAATTGCCATGCTCTCCATTCAAGGACCGAAGAGCAAATGTTGAATTGGAAGGACAGAAGGTACGTTTGTTGTACGTCCATTGAAGTTGATACCAGTCCTAGTTTCCACAGGACGACAAATATTATTATACAACAGTGCATTACGTGCATCAGTAATATCGTGAGCTTAATGCATTTACAATTGAATATACTATATACAGCAATTATTTTACATGCACTATAGGCAGGTACTGGCTCGTACAAGGATCTGCCATTTTGAGATGCAAGCTCACGTTGTAGCCGGAAATAAAGCCAGGAGAAGACTTCGATGTGATTATTATGGGGGCGGCATAAAGGAGGTGAAGTAATTTTCTTTTGAGAAATCGTTCCCAGGGCACGTCGCGCCGGATTGCGCGGTTGGAAATAAGATTCGGAAAGAGGTGCGGTTGGGGAAGTGAAAAAAAAAAGAAAATAAATAAGAAAAGTGGAAATCCGCTGTTGAAAATTTACGTTCTACCCCGTATACCGTCCGGGGTGGTCCCAGAAGACAGCGGTGAGGACCCGCCTTGACGTTTTTATGTTATTTCTTAATTCCGGACAAAAGCTTCCCCGTCGTTGTACGTCATAAATTTCGAGGGGGGGTGGGGGGAGGTCGCAACTGCCGTCGGCCCCTTTCAAGAATTCATATAGCTCGGTGTAAAAAAATGTTTACTTATAAATTAAACGTTTCTCCACGATGGCGCGCGAAGGAAATAAGGCAAGTATGTGGGAGTTTTTTTTCTATATCTAGTACACTGTAGTATCGTATTATAGTATACCGTAGTTATTACTGTACCTATACCTGTCTAGGAGGTGGAGAAATTTTCTCGTGAAAGCCACAGCGAAAACTTGTTAACCATCAACCACTCGACTGCTTCCATCCAACGTCCTTCTATATCCAGCACGTCAAAGTATCCAGTTTCACCGGGAAGCACATTTTACGCGCTCGTCAAATGACAGGGGGCACGTCGAGAAATAAGGGTTGAATCAGCGAGGAAGAAGGAAGACGAAAAAAAAAGAGCAACAAAGGTAAAAGTACCGTAGGGAGTCAGAGGGCGGTTGTAACAAATTTTTTGGATAAATATAATCAGGAAAAAATTGATGGATACGATTTTTGGTACGTGAGTACGTAGGGGTGGATATTCGTGGGCGTGTACGACTTGGGATAAAATCGAACGATATCGAAATATCATAAGCTCACGGGATATATCTATATGGGTATAGCGGGTATACCTATATGGTTTTGTTAATGACTACTTTTCCAGAAGTATCGGTCATAAATTCAGAGCCGATTCCATCGCCGTTACGGAAAATTCGACGATGACGTATGGTTGGTTAAATGTAGCCGTGAATTGCAGGGTGGGGGGATGAAATGTTATTATTGTGACAAATATTAAACTGTTAACGTTACCCGTGAACCATACGGGAACAAATCCTCTCTAGGGTATAATCATTATGTAGAAACGTATCGTAGGTTATTGGCATTAATTAGTGATAATCGGATTCAACTGAAATCGTAATTACAATCTGGATTTTCGGTATCTAGGACTTTTTTGAAAAATCTCTATGACCCACGGCGTTTATATCGAATATCCAATGGGAATTTATGTGGTTATGCGACCACGGTTAGGATGTTCCCTGAACGGAAGCCAATGACGAAATTCCAATTCTCTATTGATTTTAGTGATAGTAGTGTGTGGGTATATATAGATGTAGATGTAGATATGTATATATACGTACTATGAAATGATTAAAATGCATTTTCATTTAAATATGAATAGGAGGTATTTACTTGCCACTCAAAAGTTGAAAATCTGCCAAGCATAGTGCACGGTTCTCGAACATCATTCTTACAGGTTGGAACATTGTTCTCGGGGCTGGCTTTACGACATTCTTACCCCGGTAAGTCTCCCTTGGAAAGCCACCCTGACACAGCCCTTTAACATTCACCCCGAACCCTTTGCGGAAACGGAACGTCCGCGACGAATGAACCGCAAAGGGCAGGACGTAAAAGCTAGTAATCCTTATGGTCTCTCTTGTGCGTCGAAAAGTAGGATCATTTATAAAGCGACAATGAGAGGATCGTAGGATATCGTCATTAGGATATCTTAAAAACTGATAGCCAGGGTTGATAAGGATTTGTAACGTTGATATATATATTATATATCGATCAAATTGTATTTCTATTGTAGAATTCGAAATTACGTGTTTATCTTTTTGAGTATATGGTAAACGGAGATTTATTGTGAATTTTATTGAACTTTTATTCTCGTCAGGTAAAGGGGATGAAAATTTGAAAATATAGGGAGGAAGCTCATTACGTGATATTAACCCTTCGTAAATATGGACTTGCGAATCTTGGAAAAGTGCTCGAAGTGAAATTCGAAGACTGTGGCAAAAGTTTCATCCCTTCTGAAATTCAAGTCAGGGGTGGTTATAATTACGGTGCTTGAAAGCTCTACTACTACTACTACTAAAAGTTTATATTTTTTAACACTTGCGACCCTGATACGGTTCAGTACTGTTTTTTTCCTCATAACTAGGACTAGGTAAGAGTACCATTGTTTTTTAAATGTTGACTTTGACCTAAAATCGTTTAAAAATAACAAGATTGTAAAAAAAGGAAACAAGTCTTATCCATGTCGTGCGACGGTAAAGTGGCGGAAGTAAATCCGTGACTCAAGGAATGTATGAAATTTGAATTTTCCTCGCGCGCTTTTATCCGGCAAATGAAACGCGAATAAAACGTGCTGCTTTTGAAATTTTTCTCCAATAAACTCGTCGGGAAGAAAGAAGTATCTGAACGGAGACACAAGAAGATAGACGAAAAGAGAAAGAACAGGTTTGCTTCTTCTGAAGATCCAGTTTGCCAAAGGGATCCTGTCGTATACAAGTGACGGAATTTACTCGCAAAGAAGAGGACAGTTCTCAATGAGATAACATCAAATACACGTCCACTGATATTCGGTCAGTTTTATTTCTCGGTAATAAAGCCCTGGATATCCGGCTATCTCACGTATTTAAGATTGCCATAAAATTTTCTCTCACACTTCCGACAAGAGATTGCAGCTTCCTTGGCATTTCCGGACCATTCAAGATTTCCTGATATTCCTTATACACCACACCATTTCCCTTTAATCCCCGTGTCTTCCGATTATCCTGGAAAAACGTTATAAATTGCCCCTGACAAGCTATCACTATAAATTTTTTACGAAATTTTATTTTTCAATTCTCTGGATATCCAGTCACGAAATCACTTCTATATACACAGTATGGTGCATATATATATATTGTTTTTCAAAACCACCAACCGCACTTCAGTAACTATCCCTGTCTCCATTCTTTCTACTCTTCATTATGCTTTTTCTCATCTTCCCTACAGCTTCGGTCGTTTAGCCACGCAGACGAGGTTTCTCTGGCTTTGCCGGTAAGTAGGTACTGCGGGATTAAGCTCGTAACAGGAGAAAACGGAGGAGAGCTTTGTATTTCCGAAGAAAGCTCAAGAATAAGCAAATGCGCCTTAGAGACGTTATTGCGCTTTGACAATAGAAACAAAAAGAAAAAAAGTATAATTAGTACGTACAAGTATGACGTGGCTGTAAAAGAAGTCTTTTGCCTTACAATGGAAAATTATCCACAGACTGTGCGGAAGTCGTAATTAATAGTAGATGACGAGAGGAAGCAGAGGTCGCCAAAGGACAAGTTGGCACGTATGTACGTACCCATACGTCCAGAGAAGAAAACAAGAAAAGAAAAAACAAAATAATAATTGAATATACCTTACATCGTGGAAATTTCTTGAAGCGGAAAATTTCTGAGGGACTGAAAGTTTTCACGAGGACAAGTATCGCGCTGATTAAATAAAATGGCGGTCCTAAGCTCTGGTTACGGTTTCTTGGTCATTAATTCACCAGAGATTGGGTTGGTGCGCCGTGCGCGAGAGTAAACACTGGCTAAAAGCGTGATCTACAATTTTAATATATATATAAGTTGTTACGTGACTTTGACTTTGCGCTTGAAAAATCGCATTTGCCTTAAGGATTTTACTTATTTGCGGGTGCTGGTACTTTCTGTCTCTTTCTCTCATTGGCGTTTTCTCTCTTTCGCGCAATCGGAGCGTCCCCCGTGGGCGACGTAACTTGTCCGATTTACAGAGAGCGAGAGAAGCGTCGGATGCTGTAGGAAAAATTTTTAAGAAATCTTTCCAAAGTTTTCCTTTCGATTGCGTCATTTTCCCATTTACTTTTCACTCACTGTAATTTTGCCCTGTGAATTCTCGACGATATGGAAACGGGCTCCTTAGGCTGTAACGTTTGCCCATTTGTAGGGAAAAGTTCGGGAAATCGCCTAACCTTACTCAACGCGCTATACTACTGTTTCGCGCGAGAAGCGAAGTTTTGTAATTTTTCAAAAAAACTTTCTTATCTCGCTCAAGTGACCAAGACGGAAGACAGGGAGAGAGAGAGAAAGAGAGAGGAAAACAGAGTGAGATAGATACTGATAATGGCGTAAAGAGAGAAAGAGATTCTTTAGCTACCGAACGAGATAGCGGTATAAGTTTATAAACGATTGCAAATTTACGTAATTTATAATCGACATAGATTTTCGCATAAACCCTTTATTACCACGACTACAATAAATTTCCGAATTGCCTGCATTTTCGTGACAGGCAGATTAACCAAGAGTTTTATAGTAATACGGGTACTGGTTCGCAATAAAATTTCGGATAACGAAAATAAATAATACGTATATCACAAGCCCTATTAATTATCGTGAAAATAAGATAAAATAATTTTGTCAATTCGATACACAGATGCCATAAAAATTCAATACGTATAGGAAAACTATTTCCTCATTTTTCGCAATAAAATCGTGCAGTCTGTAAATTTCTACGTAGATCTCCAAATCGCCCTTTAAATCCTGCATACTGTTACAAGAATATACAGTTTATCCGCGTTACGTAACGCAATGCACCGAATCCCACGTATATCCCATTGCAATTCTATTCAGGCAGTAACCGGTATAAGTAAATTTTCCATGTGCTACTTTCCATCGTAGAATTCACAATGTGCAAAGGGCTTGTATACTTGTGTACTATAACTATATGTATCTAAGGGTTCAGTTCAGTGGCTCTCAAAGTCAATAAATCCCTAGTGAAATCCTGGGGCGACGTGCTTGTAGTAAAGCGATAAATTGGAAACTCTAAAGCGCACTGGCCGCAACGGGAAACCATACCATCGGCTGACCCTTTAGCCACCCTTTCAGCAGGGGGTAGTTGCCCAATACACATGTATGTGAATTCTGTGCGTAAGTAGGTACATCCATTATCAACAATTCTTGGGACAATATATATATATATACACACACACACATTAAAACCCTGGTAACGCTCACCGTACGTTCTTAGAATTTAGAGGGTTAAACGAAATACCACTAACTAAGGGTATGTTTGGTAGGATAGGGCGGTGATTTCGGGGAATTGAGAAATTATAGTTTTACCAAGCATTTGTAAAAGGACGTTATAAGGAAACAGCGTTGAATGGAGTTAGTGTTAACCTGAGTCTTTGGTGTGTGTGTATATATATATAGATATTATACTTATAGTGTTTGGGCGGTGGCACTAAAGAAGGTAAAAAACCGTGAGAAGTCGAAGAAAACAGGAAAAAATAATCACGAGGGAATCATTGGGGAAGCGATGATTCAATATTGACTATTCTCTAAGCCAGGTGAGAGCCAGTCGTTACCAAAGGGATTTAATTCCTCGTGTAGATAAAAATTCCATTAAATCCATTAAAAGTGTGTATATAGATACGCAAACTGGCCTGTCGTTATAGCGCCGATGTGATTTAGTATCCAGAAAGGCCGATAGATGGCGCGAAGTGTATTTTCCTTAATAACAATTCTCGCTGCAGCTTTTGTCATTCCGATGTCATTCTGGCTACGAGGGAACAAGGCAATAATAGAAAGCACCGCGCTCGTTTAATCTAACAACGCAGCACAGCGCTGTAGCACTGTAATGCCAAGGAAATAATGGTTAAGGTGAAGCACATTTTGCCGATATTTGCACAGAATGAACTTAACGCGGTTAATCGCGTGTCAAGAGCACGAAGCGATTCACGTGATTGCAATTAAAAACTGTCTTACTGCTGGTGACAGTGAAAATAATACTTGGACTGTGGACTTGTTTATATATACACACATATATATATGTATACAAGCCATCGCAGGTGCGACAAGACTAGTGAGAATTGCGCGACGCCTTGTCGCGCACTTTTTTTACTTTTATTCCATTGTCCGTGGGGTACGTTGCGTTGAAATCACAAACAATAATCAATAAGGTACAAGCACGTTGGGTGGAACTATCAAGTGAATCTGGATTACGGTATAAACGAGCCAATCGTGCCAACTATCACGAATGAAAAAGAAATACTTGTACAAGTATCTACGTGATTCTGTTTGCGGTCCCATATGACTCGGTTGGATAAATTACTTGGATAAATTATCTTGGACCAAGAGAATAAAGGTATCCTGCACGAATGAGTCTGTTATATAAAAATATGATGTACGACGTAAATAGTAATAATTGATGGCGGCACGCAGATTGATAATTCATTGTTCACGTCCACCTGATAAATTGATGAGCCCCATCGCACCCGACGATAAGAGCGTAATCATGCTCGCGGGATTTTGACAAATAAATAGAACACTACCGTGGAATAAGGGACGATAGAACGACGTCATTGGGCTGGAAAAACGGTTACGTTTTAAAGTGCGATATTCGACGTGAAAGATTCTTCCTTTCCGGTTCCGTTTATATTGTGTGTGTGTATATATATATGCGTGTGTGTGAAACGATATAAAACTGTGTACTCGCTTTAAATACCCGTCATTATGCAAACCAGAGGATTAAAAGGTGTCTGGTTTACTATTGGCATAATTTATCAGGAAAATGTTCATGATGCTTTCACGTAACGACGTGTACACAATCGACTACTACACCGTGTAGAACCCCCTATGGCTCAACAGCTCCCATAATACCGGCAATAGCGTCAAAATATTGAGCGTCAACCCCGCCACGCACCTATATGAGCTTTTAAGCCGGATTTGCTACTATATTAGCGTTACATATAGTAGAGCTTTTCGTAAGCGATTTGCCAAGAAACATGTGGCCTCGTAAAAAGGAACTGGACGCGTCGTATACACACGTGCTTCTATCTTATTTTCTTTATAAGAAGCGACTCGAGGCCTATACCCTCAGTAAATATCTATATTCCTTACAGGAAGAGGATTTTTCTTTTTTTCGTAAAGAGAACGTACGAGATTCAATGCTATTATATTAGCTATAGTGAGTAGGAAGAAGGAGAAGAAGGAGGGGAGGTGTCGAGTTTAGAGGCTTCTTTTAAAAAACACTTCACCGTGGTAGCAGAGAATTATTTAATGCGTTAGACTGTGTCTGCTTGTCTACAAGAGCTTTTAAGCTTGATTTAGTACTGCATTAGCGAGGTTGAACTATAGATGCTAGGCTTTTCAAACTCGTCCGGGTTGTAAGACACTGTAACTACTTCTGTAACCAGTAAACAAGGTTGAGGGGTGGATAATGTTCGCGGTTAGGATTTTGATTTCTTTAGCCATTTTTGTGGTAGCACCCTGTTTTTCTTTTAATAAGAGCCATGTTAGGTCATTGTATTTTGATGGTCAGGTGGCGCCATCATAAGTTCTAGGAGACAGGTAATGCCCGATACGAAAGGGGGCCCTTTCGATAGGAGGCTATCTGTTGCGGCTGGGTAGTTTATAGATTATCGATGAAGCACGTGGCACAAAAGATAATGGCGAGGGTAGAACGTCGAACTTTCCTCGTTAGTCCACTTAGGTAGGTAGGGAGGAAAAGGAAGAAACAAAAATGACGTAAACGTATCAGGATCACTATGTCGTCGTAGAAGTTTTATACTATAGATGTTTTGGAAATACTTATCCGGCCTGGTCGATGTTCGCTACGTGAATAGACTTTTCAAAATTTACGCCATATCGCGTGAATGCGTGTTTAATAATTTGAAAACGAACCTTGCCAACTATTGGGAACAATTATAATACGGAGTCTATAGTCCGGGGAGGGTAGCTGTTTTGCTTTCTTTGCGAATTGTATCTATACGCTTGTTTGTAAAATCATTTCACGTGAAAGTTACTTCTAGTGTATTTTTATTTAATTTTTGAAAATAATTATCTAGCTTAGTCGCTGTCTCACCGTCAAATTCAGTTGAGAATTTTTGCATAACATGGCGAAGTGTACGCATGCTTAATAATTTGCGAACAGAAGCTTGGTAATAATAGGGAACACGGATAATACGGAGTTTGTAGTCCGGAGAGTGCAGTAGAATCGCTGCTTGTGAATTGCACCTATAACCTGTGCTTGTTTATAACCCAATTATTTTGCGTGCAGTATATTCAGTATATTTCGAGGGAATTTATATGCGCGTACTAACACAGTCAGGCACTCCTGTAAATAGCTCGATTTGAAATTACCGCCAAGCTCCAGAAAGATCCTATGAGACGAATATTAGGTATTACTTGGGCATTCCCATTGCCGCGTGTTACGATAACCTAACCCAACAAAAATTTTCCAAAAGCACTTCCTGTCGTAATACAGTTTAAAGATCAAGAGGAGAGCTGTCTCCTTTATACGTGGAGAACAAAGGATTGAAGTAATAACGTCCAATAGCGAATCTTCAAAGCCATTTCATGAAATTTTCCCGAGAATTCGACTACTTAATAATACTAAGTGGAGTTGAAGAAGTCTTAGCGGAGGAGCCGTAATGAGAGGAGAGAAGGAAGAACTCGAAGAGGAGGCAAAAGATCAAATGACAAAAAAGAATTAAAAAAAGGTGTATTTTTACTGTAAAAATTCTTACCCGTAATAACATTAACCTCTGAAAATATCTTTTGACAACGAGTCAGGTTAGGTTACGTTACCACAGAAATAAACGACTAGGGTAATTTCATCTTATGCTCGGAAGATAAAATTCTATGCTACCGCGGTCAAGCTTATACCATCTTCTAGTACTTCCTATTGAATTGGCTTTGGTCTGACTATTACTAGCCCGTGTCCCTACCTACTGTAATGGGAATAGCCTTTGGCTGACCAGCTGAAGGACTGCACTACTGCAGCTGCCACCTAGTTGTAGACACGAACGATAGCAGAAGCCAAGTGTCACGTTATACGGGATAAAGGGAGAAAAAGAAGCAAAAAGTCTGGGGCACTTAACGTTCGCAGAACTTTTTATTCGGGCTTACGTAATGCGCGTCTTCTTTTGTTTTATCCCCCAGAGGGTGAAATCAGCCGAGCGGATGCACAGGGAAATTTGGTGAATTTTCAGGAAAAGTCTCAAGGAGACACGGATTGCTCTTATTCGAGCCTGGTGGTATAGAGTTTCGATGAGAGATTTTCAAAACTGTCTAACATTATCTTTATCGCGTTCCTTTCTCGGTTTGGGGTTTTCGAAAATGTCAAGGATCTTGAAAAGTTTTTCGCGCCACGTTAACGACCCACCCTTAAACTGAAACGCTAAGCTAGGAGGATCGGTGAATAATGGCGGAATAAGAGTGTATACGGATATCGGACCGCAGACGCTTAAACGTGAAAACGGTACTTAAAAACTTTTCTGACTCTTTTTTACTACTTCGATGCTTGTTTACACGGCTTTTATATTGTGGTACGTTTTTTTTTCTAGTGTATTTCGATTGGCTATACCCGTTTTATATAAAATTTTGTGAAAAATATATGCTCCCACGATTATTTTATTTCTTATAAATATTCTTAGAGAGAGAAAAGAGGACTGTAGAGACTGACGGAAAAAATTCATCCATTTACTCTTGGTAGTTGTGAAAATAATGTTTTCAAAAGTTTCCTGCAAGTCATACATTCACTGACCATACATCACTCTCTTGTCCTGCTATCGTTGGTGAGTGATGAACTCCTTGCAAATGTGACAAGTAATAACTTATATGTCGAAGTAAACTATAACTTCAAGATGGAGTCAGATGCTTTCTCAGAAGCCCAGCACGAACGGGCGATTTAACTCTGAAAATTGGGAAAAGTTCCACGCGATGAGTCTGAGGAGCGAGACGAAGTAAATAAGAATTTGAATTTCATAGCTGCATTTAAATTGAGAGATAGTCATTAAAAGAGTACTCCCTTTAAAATTTTAGGCATCCTACAGAATTTTCATTCGTACTGATGGATAGCGAAGCTATCATAGGTTTTTTTCTCTGTCTCTTTCTCTCTCTCTCTATCTCAATGTTATTAAAATTTTCATGCTAGCAGATCAAACTCTAATTAAATCTACTATATGCAAATTTTCCAGGAAAATCTCTAAATGCTAGCAACGTTATCCACATACTCGTTACGAACGTAATAGAACTGATTCCACTTTTCAAGTGGTACATATTTAGCATTTCATATTCGCAAAACAAAAAGGGCTGATAATTTTAAAATGAAAATTTTGATATTTTCCACGCGAGTGCAGTATTACGAAATTATAGCGCGATGACAGAATCCGACTAATTAAAAGTTCCCGGGAAACACTTGAAAGTCACGAGACGTCGGAGCGCTGCAAAGAGAAATGGTTGTCTCGAGGGAAGGAAATTGTATTTTCATGTATCCATCCGGAATTACGACAATATTCTAAATGAATGACAAGTCAAATGAATCCGTCCGGAAAGGGTTCATTTCCGACACGATGAACAAACGCGGTTGTAGTAGAGAATGGCGACCGAGTCATAGACACTACGCTTCACCTTGAAACCTCGAGAAGGATTCACGTTGAGCGGATTAGCAGAGAATCCGCTTGGAATTTAGATACGCAGAGTGCGGCTGATATACGGATTCAAATAACGAGTGAAAGAGAGTGAGACAGAGATAGAAGGAAAGTGATTAAAAAAATTTTTATCTCCACCAAAATCCAGTCATAAACCGTATCGTTAATGGAAAAAATGTGTAACAAGACGATGCAAGTAAATTAGCAATGACTTTGCGAGTCGCGCCATCTTATTTCGCAAAACCCACAAGTCAAATAAAATCTGAGATCAAATATGACGTGAACGAGACGGAAATGTAGAAGCAGCCGTGGCACGATATACACGAAAGCTACAAAAGGTAAGTTTCATACGAAAGGAGCTTGAAGACTTGATGGAAAACAGTATGACAGTAGATAAGGCAGGAAAAAGTCAGACCGCCCAAATTGGTGATGCTTGTTACCGGGAAGTTCGCCAGAGTATCTTCACGATACTTCGGCAGTACTTTTCTGAAATTTGTCTCGCCAAACTAATTCGGCCTGGTACACTCCATTTACTCCGTTGACTCTTCCACTTCCGGTATATTCGCATTACTTTTTCTTTATCCTCTATCCCTCATCTTCCTTGCGGTTGGGTTTATTACCGAGTATAGATACTTGCGTGTAATGATGCGATCGAAAAAATGTCATTAAAAATTTTCATTCCGTAACCGCACCGTGCGAAGATAATTCTGCAAAGTCATTGACCGATAAACAAAGAAAATCCTTAGTGAGCATGAGAAGGTGAAGTGTCCTCAGCCTAAAAGTCTTTAAGTGCAGCACTTGTGACGGTCATTAAAGATGTATCGACTGACTGAGGTAGAACCGGAAACAGTGAGGTCACTGGAATTTCAAGTGTTGGAGGTATTAGTGGCGGTAGTAAGGTTGGTAGCAGTGGTAGTATACGTTCCCCAAGGACAGAGGCATTAAAGTGAAACTTACCCTCAACTTCCGGGCAACTTACGACTTGTCGACTTGTTCTTCGTCCTACACTCCTTACCCGCCCCGGGAGTTTCGCTAGACTGGCACTTTTGTTTCCCTTCTTTTACAAGTGATTCAACGCCATAAAGTCGAGCAATTTTCGAGGAATTAATTTTTCAAGGCCGTAAACTTGGACTTCCGGTCAGCGCTAGTCCCGGCTGACCAAAATCACTATCTACCACTACGAGGCGCCCTGAACTCCATAGAAACGAAGAAAGGGGACCGGGCTGGTCCGAATAGAGAGGAAACTCGACGAAAGGCACTTACGTTTTAGTACGTGCACACACGGGTCCAAATAATAATGCACGATGGCGGCTACCTACGTCACACGCGTGTAATTGGAGCGGAGTCTTTTACTGCTGGGTCTTTTAGCGAAAGCACGGTCTATGGATTTAATGGGAACCATCGGGCACGCTGGCAATAAGGTCATTGCTTGAATTATGGTCATTGACCTGGCTGCTATATTATTAGCATCGCTCACCCTGGCGATAACAATCTTTAGGTAATTACAGCTACCGTCCCTAAATTCCAGAAGAAACACTCTCCTTTCCGCATTTGTTTACTACTTTGGATATACTGCTATATAATGTATAAACAATAATTTACCAGACGGTGCTAAACCTTGATGACGTAATTTAAAGATAATACCCAAGGATAGGAGAATATATTGAAATTAGGCAGGTACCAAGCAGATTCGAAATTATTCTGAAGGTCGTATTCATTTAAGATTCGAAGATTGTATTACGTATAAATGCAACTGAAAGAATTAGCGTGCTATTTAGAAAGGAAACGGTGAATTTCATGGACACTTTGCGGCATTACTCTGTACTCGTTTAATCACTTTTCCAAGTCGCAGAATCTCTCGACAAGTTCGGCCAAGTCTTCTTGGACAGAGTAAAGGAGAAAGCAGAAGAGCAAGAGTCGGATAGAGACGAGACTTTTAATAAATGTTTCCCGCCGTGAGGCAAGAGGAAGCGGATAAGAATTTTTCAAGTAAAGTAAGTAAGAGCCATTAGGGAAGTGTAATTTTTTGCAGTTAAGCGTAATTTAAAAAGTTTGCAGAATTAAAAATATCACCGAACACCGCGACGAGCTTCGCCTCCTTTATACTTTGCTTTTGTCCTTTCGTGAACAACAGTTATGGTTATCATGGTGGTAAGTATAAGTTGAATACTATAGTAATCAAGTAGCAAGTCTGCCAAGTTAATAGTAGCTATATATATATATATCGGTTGGCTTTCACAATAATCATCCGTTAAGCTTCATACGATTTTTGTTTGTTTTGTCAACTTGTTGCTTCGCAAAACTTATCTGTCTTGTTCAGCGAAAGCATTAGCTATGAGAGAGAAAGAGAGAGAGAGAATGTATATAGTATAAAAAGTACTTGATAAAAGCTCTCATACAACAGTTGTACGTCTCTAGACAAGTAAGCGTAGTGGTTACGTGAAATAGTACTGGTATACTACAAGAATTTATTGTTCCCACGAAAGAAGAAAGCATTTTACAATTTTTCGAATAATTTCAATTTCAAGCACCAGCACCATAACGAAGTTCGACAAAATTTCAAATAACTTTTTAAGTATATCACAGAATCCGATGCATCGAATTACAGTTTAATAATATTTGCACGGTAATTTCGTACGATTAATTAGCCGTCAATTGATCCAATATGAAATTCCCGTTCCAAAGTAATATCGTACCGGCTAAACAACAGAGAGCTTTAGTGGATCGCTCGTTAAAATGAAAGGAAAAAAAAAAGTAGAAGTTTAAGTAAGACGGTATATTCGCACAAGGCTCGTTGACACGGGCGAAAATTACGGTCATTCTCGTAAGTTAACTCTAAGTACCAAGGATCCTCGGGGTTTTAAAGCTTTCCTTGTACAGTCAGAGTGACCTAACTTTAACGACAGCATCATTAACCGTGAGTATAAGCGTTACCGTCATTTAATGGGAATCCGTGCGTTTCTCTATATCGCCTGATAATTTCAGTAGTGCGGAAGATAACGGTATTGGCAAAACTTTTCTAATTGAATTTGCAAAACATTTCCGAAGTCTTCCTGCAGACGGCGCTTAATCGCAATACAGCGATAGATAAGCGATAAGACGACGGGGCTATAAGCACTTGTAAATCGTAAGGGACGGGGAGAGAACGTAGTCGGTCGGTCTCGTTGCAGCAAATTAGCACGTTGGAAAGAGGAAATTGGAGGGTTGTAAGAGGGGTGTGGTTACTGCTGTAACGGGAGAATCTTTCGAACCCTTTGAGTGATCGTCTAGCAATAGGTAACAAGAGAAGGTCTAAACACAGTCTTATAGTTGTCGATAATAGCACGTCAGGCTTAATTAATACTTAATGAAATCGTTAACGAACGGAAGTTCAATGTTGCTCCGTCTAACTCAGTCAGCGGTCTCTTTGGCAACAACTTGGAAAGTTTAGATACCTGCTGAGATTCGCATTCAAGCGGGTGTTCGTCCATTGAATACGGGAGCGTTGCTTTCGGAGTTTCTATGCCGGCGATAATTCTCTAATTACCTTGATTATTATACAGGTACGTTGTGTATTCCCTTATTGATGGTTCAGTCTGTCATATTAATTCTATATTACTGCTTTCGTGATATCGAGTGCCGAGAACTTTAACCGGGTATATGGGAGAGACGGAAAAGCAGATAGAAAAGATGTGAAGTGGTAAAATCTTCAAAGGTTGAGAGGTTGTATGTGGCGGCGCCACTGTCGATGGTGTTAAACTCTATTTCGCTGGGACAGGAAATCCGGTGCTGTTTGCCTTTCGGTCAAAGCCCCGGCACAACGGAAGGGTGTCAAGAGGATAAAAAGACCAAGAGGGATGTGAAGGTGGCGTTTGGTCCTTTTCGTTTGATCGCATGCGAGTTACAATTTTGCTTTTGTACAACAGATATTGTTGTTTATAGTACAGCGCGTGGAGCATTTACGTGATCGTGCGTTGCCTCAGGATTGAATCCTGGTAAGATCCTATGGACGATCTTGGATATTTTGTTGATCCTGTAGACGATTAGTAGAATCGTTTAAGAGCCTTGTGTGTTTTGTGGAGGATAAAGGGAAACAATTAAAAAATAATTGAACGACCAATACCTTGCTTTACGACGGTAAGTTTGATTTTTTCGAAATCGCTCTGTGCAATTTTTCGTACAATATTATTTGCTGACATTCGTTAAACGAGACGACAAACGTAGACGTTTTATTGTTTTTAAACAATTTGACAATTTTATATAAAGGTACGTATACGACGTCCAGCAGAATTTTCGAAGGTCAGCGAATATATTTTCGGTGGAAATCAACGATTTTCTACGACCTGCCGGGAATTGGTGAGAAGGAAAAAAAAATAACGAGAACAGCACAAACAAAACAATCCCTTTAAAGGATACTCAAGCGCGAGTATTCCAAGCGCGTGACTTATCGCCACTTCCCACTAGGAAGTTATATACTACTTCGCAGAATACACTCCAACCTATACAAACGTTCAATATTGTTTCTCAAGTTATACGGACCAAGAATTGTAAAATAAACACCAATTCCCATAGCCAGTTCAATATAACTACAAATGGACTCTGATTCCGTTCCTAGTCGAACGCACGAAACTGGTTAACGAATCTCAAAGCATTCCAGAAATTCCAAAAGATCTTCCCCAGCATCCGGTCCGCATAGTGAGACACATTGAGCACGCAGTCACGAGCAAGAACGGCTCAAGGTATTCATAGTAGGGGACAGTTAGTATTCGAACAATCTCTGTCAAGTAGGATCCGGTTGAGCAATTTGCCGCCAGGTGGCACAGTCGGTCAGTGGTAATAATGGGTGAAAGACTTATCTAGGAGCAGCAAGCAAATTGTTGGTGTTATAAGGGTTGAAGGGGTAGGGGGCAGCGACGAGGTCAGCAAAATGGTCTAAAGGGTTTCAAGGGATTGAAGGTGGTAAAGAGGATGGTTAACATAGAGGGGTTGTGTGGTAAGTAAGTATTGCTACGTAGGAGAAATCAAAAGAAGAAGGGCTTTATAGGAATTGAGGGTGGCTTGACTGGAGGGTGGCTACGGGTCCGTCGAAACGAGGGGTTGCCGACGATAGAGGTGATGAGGCGCCAAGCGATTTCGTTGCCCGGTTATAAGGAAATAAGAACCCGAATCCGCCATTGCTGTTCCATCGAGACCCATCGTTTACGCCATACTATTTCGAAATAGCTAGAACCTTCTAGTCTTCGCGGTATATACAGTGATACTGCTTGTATCGTCTTATCCTGACAGTCTCTACAGATATAATACAGTAGGATCTTAGTGCCATGTCGCCATTGCTGTCCCTGCTATCTTTTTGATATATATACAGCATATATAGCAAGGATACATAATTCTTGAAGTAGGAGAGCCAAAGGGCAAATTCACTTTCAACACATAACGGAAGTACTTGCTTTTCGCATATGTTCCTTCCCACGTTCCATTTTCCTACGTCTATTCCGTTTCCTGTATTTCTCGCATTCCCTATACACGGTACCCTATCTATTTACACGTTTACAGTATACTGCCTTATCTAAAGTGTCGATTTGTATTTGGCGCGTAAAAGTCTCCTAGTATCATCTACTGGATGCAATGGATGCTCGTCTATATATCTGTATAGTATACAGAGACACGTAGAAATAGCTGCGAAGATTCTTCGTATAACAGAAGTTATATATTTCAAATCGATCGAATCAATGGTTCGTCCGAAATTTTAAATACAGACAATTTCCCGCCATCCTTTTTTTTTGCAATAGCGATTGCATAAGACACAATCGCAGGGTTTCATGCAATCATACCTAAAAGGTAATAGCACTTTACCTCGATACAGGGTGGATGAAACGTGTACTTAGTGTACAATGTTATTGACAGGCTTTCCACTTTCTATGGGTTACACGGGGGGATAGCTGCCAGTTCTACCTTGTGAACAATGCTGGTTGCGAATAATTCGCGAAATAGGGGTTGCCACGGATACACGATTGCTCTTCGTTCTACAGCGTGAAACTTTCAAATAGAATTTAACGCTCGTTGAGAGGGTCGTGGAGTTGCTGGAGAGACAGGCTGCCATTGGCCTTCTCCCTTTTGTAAATCAACCTTGTTGTCATGTTTAATGCATGCTTTTCAATTGTCCCGTTACGCGATACCTCGGTCGCGCCTATGAATCTATGTATGCATTCGATTGTTGTTGTTGTTGTTGTTGTTACGAATTCACGCCAGTATACACGTATCACGTTTTTATACATATACCATATGCAATTGTAGCCAGTATCTATACTTGGTTATACAAATGAAAGTTGTTGAATTCAGGCGACAATATACTTTTCCCGTGAATTTTAATGTTTCCGTAATATTTTAATATGACGTAATTACTATCATACGAGTCACAGTGACAATTATGTCACGTCATCATGCTCGTGTTATTGCCCGTCATGATAAACTCTGTTGGAGTTTGACAAGACGCCCGGAAACGGTCAAGGTTATCAAGATGAAAATCTTGCTGGAATATACTTCCTTATCACTTATCATGTTTATTCGTTCCTTATCGTTCTTCTTGTTCTTCATGATTTCCCGTGAAAGCGACAAATCGTGCAAAACGGTACCGTTGACTTTTCCCCACAGAGCGGGAAATGTGTTTGCGAATCATGATTGATTTTCCTCGTCAATTGATGGAAAGAAATTTTTTCTTTTGGGATACAACGAGACCCTTCTTCCTTTCCACTTCTTATCGCGCTGTCAGGGACGTCAGGAAAATTTTCAGTTTTGCCACAATAAAAAAGCGACCCTTTTTTTTCTCCTGTAAAATTATCAAAATCCCCGACGACCAAGGGTAAGCAATGTCAATTCGCATGATGGATCGTGATGGTACCTTGTTACGAATCTGAAAATAATGTATAGGTCGGTACGGTATCTCTTGCCTCTAGTTAATACGTATGCGTCGGGAGAGGACGTACTTTAATTAAATTTAATAATTAACTCTCAGGCGGGAAAACCCACTCCGGCCCAACCTAATGCTACGCACCAACAAGTGTCAACCTCGTTCAGGTTGCCGGGAACGACCTTAACATTTATCATAATTCTTTATTGTTATTATATACCCGCTGAGACGCGCGTGCGTATCTAAATACACGCGTGATACATATTCACTTTGCGCATACGTTGGCACGCACAATTTCCCGGCTATCCGCCATAATAAATTACTTCCATATTCGCGCTTAACGGGAAAGGTACGCTTATTTGCATAAAGGAATCTTTCCGCAAGAATTGCAAGAGCGTCCCCGGGCTCTCGGCCCTCCTAGATTTACACGGGTCATTTTAGGCAAAACGTACGTATATCTTGATTTATACTGTTATCTCGTATTTTTCGCCAGCTCGACGTTATTACGACACGTATGCCAGAACGCGGGAAATATCACCCGAGCGTATACGAACTGTCTGCTGATAACGAAATCCAATAAGACCACTTCTTTTTTTTAATTTAATTTAATCTAATTAACTTTCACCCTGTGGCAAATATGCTGATCTACGTAAATTATTTATACTTTCACGATGTTAATTATATGTATATTTTTTTGGGGGATGGGGAGGGTTGCCCATCGACGTATCAACGGCTAGTACGAGAAAGGCAATTACGCAAGTGATTTTTTCGAGGGATCAATTGCGCAAGCTTTTGTTAAAATTCCTCTGAACTCTCTTTGATCTAACTGACCTAGTGTAATGGACAGCGGCATTTGATTTGCGTTGCTTTGCTAACTTAAACGTAACCAGTCTATAGAGCCTGCTGTGAGCAAACGAGTGTCACACACCTGGTGCACCCATGTGAAATGGTGGATGCAACACTTTTTTTTTCATTTCTGTATTTTTACCCATATTGCTTTTACAAAATGTTTCTTTGGGGTTTTTTTATTCGTATATACCTAATGCCTAAAAATGTTTACTGCTTCATACGATTGAATGCAGTCAGTATAGGTATTGGAACTGTGTGAAAATTCGAATTGACATGTTTTCTGTTCTTTTTCTTTGTAATTGACATTTACGATTGAGCCGTCAGAGTGACTTGTCATTTTATTTTTCCCCTTCCTCTCGTTCTTTCATATTCTTTTAGCACTTCTCGTTTTGCCAAGGAAATGCGAGGAGTTTACGATAAATAAAACAATTCTTTAATCGAGAATTCCATTTCCAGGCTGTCGTGTCACTCTGCAGCGAGAAATGAATAATCGACGTCCAATGGGCCGGAAGTGCGATTTATACAGTACGGTAAAGCAGACTATACATATATATAGTATATACATACGTATATACAACATATAATATAGATAAAGGCAGAAGGTATTCGATTTTCAAGAAAATATTCGAAATACGTAATACGTTTGGTACACTCGGAGACAGCAGTGAATATAGTACAGGAGACCTATTGCGTATTCTCCTTATATAACTTTTATACTTGGTAATTGCACCGACGAGATGAGATGCAGTTGCAATTGCATTCAGTGAGAATAAAAGTATCTAACGCGTCGTTCGAAAAATGAAATATTTCGTTGCACAGAGTGAAAAAGATTTACTTCTTTCCCATTGTCATCTCGTCGATTATATTAGATATATGTTATACAGTGGGGACGATGCACTGGTGCATGTGCATATAGGTGCAGGACGCGTGCATTCCGCGCGAAACGATTTATGAGAAGCGAAATGCTTGGCTATAAAATAACACTTCCCATTCAGATCGGCAAATTAATGGTCGTTTTCATGGATTCTTTGTTTGCATTGCTTAACAATGCCTCGCTGAGTTATTATTCTGAAATAGTGCGCCGCTGCGAGTGTTATGATATTTCCAGAGAGACTGCAAGGGAAGCTGCGAGCTTTTTCGATGGTGGACCAATAAATTTGCCTCGGATGCGCTTCTTCGTTTCGTGCTCGTTGGCCTGGTACGAGCTCATCCTCTTTCACGATGCGATGGACCACTATCCTCCCATCAGCATCCAAAAGTCAGGAAGCATTTGGATCGACATCGAAGTGCCGTGTCCTTTAAGAGTTTGATGTGCATCCCGCCGGAGCATCGAATTGCAGTTTTACGCGTTTCGCATAATCGAATGAGAATCGCGTAAAGTCGACTGCTTTTTGGCAAATTTCTCGTGCGCTATACAGGAAAAAATAAGAGTAAATTCTTGTCGAAAATTTGGAAATGATATTGGATCATTTCTTTTTTTTTTCAAAAATATTATACCTGCATCTCTGATGATAACAGTTAAGAGACTGTTCTAAATAGCACGATGCTTATAAGATTTTAGCGAATAAGATTTTTCCTTTTTTGTTTAGTTGCATCAATCACTTCTTGCTAAAAGTGAAAAGTCTTCCGGAATATTCTCTACGTTGGTTGTACAGTACGAGCGAGTATATGGTATAACCTGGAAAGAAAAACTCTTCGAGAATTCGTATACATTTGGACCCTTTGAAAAGGCTTTAACGAGAGAAAAATTGCGTACGTCTTACAGGGGGCAAGGGGTTAGGAAGGGAGTTAAGGTCGTAGCTCATGAGAGAAGGGTAGAAAATGGAGCAAGGGTAGGTAGTAGGAGGAACGTGTGGCAACATGGCAACCCGAGAGAACGGAGATTTAATAAACAGTCTTTCTTCCTTCAGCACTCTCGCAAATTTACCTTTAAACCTTCACCTACCCCCTTCTACCCCTGTGAGAAGGCATGACTCGTGTTCCCTTAAATTTTGATTGGGGAGGGTGTAGGTAGGTGGGTAGATCGTTATACAAGAGTAGTTAGATACATATACCATATAGTAAATAAATATAACATGTACAGAAGAAATATTTGTATTAACATTTTTTTTTAAATTTTTGATTTTCATACGAAGCTTCACCTTTTCTATGAAATTACCCCTGCTATCTGATTAGTCGTACGTGCATGGTATGCGTCATGGCGGTCAATGCAACTCGTGTACTTGGGAATAAATTGGAAATAATATCGACGTCTATTAGACAAGATTAATTGTATTTCGTTAAGTCATCAGGTTGAGTTACAACATCCAAAGGGTTGTTACGTGGGAGACAGAAGAACGAGATGGGCAAATATTTTTTTTTTTCCTTTAATTATATTTGCAAATACAGTCGACTCTCTCTATGATGCCGCGCTTTAAGAGATCTCGGTTGATAGCTCTCTGAGCCTTCCCCCACCAACAGCCAAGAGGGGAAATTTGTTCAGACTCTCGTTATGTGGCCACAGCCACATTTTTTGATACATACAACTTACACATCGAACAAGCGAGAGATTCACGTAGGAGTGGGGGCATTAAGATTCTTGGAACTCTATTCCCCTATACACTGATGGCTGGTCTTATAAAGAGATTCGACTGTAGAATAACCGATTCCAATTGTTTCCGAGAGATACGTAGCTTCGAGATGAAACACTGACGGAGGAAACTGATAACGTGCATTGTCATTTATCTTATATTGCTATGTATTGTTGACTTACGACTGCATATCGTATTCATTTGTTGTTCGACGAAGCAACTTAAATAAGATTAATTGTTGTTCGTATTGAAAGACAAAGAATTCGAAAACCCTCATAAACCTTAATTCCCCTCAACGATAAAAAATGAATATTTGAAAATTCCGTAAAAATTGTCACTTTGATACTAACCTTGCGCTGGAGCATATATATTCAAGTATAGACAGTCTTCGCTCTGATTTTGCAAATAGGGTAGTAACCTCCTCAAGTATTCCAGTCTTCCCCGTGGCATCTTGTCAGTGAGTTCAGGTAATTTTTGCGGGCACACAGGTCCGAACTTATCGGCAACTTTGACCCCGTGCCAAAGTGCCCCGCTAACCGGTGGCATAAATCGAAGTGAACCTATCGGCGGTGACGCGTAAGGAACACCGCGAAACACTTCAACACTTTCGAGATAACGTTCCAAAGTCACAATCACCCCCGAGAGTTCACCGTACTTTGTCCTGACTATCCTGGAGCTGAGCTCGGCGCCGGCCATCGTCACGAGAGTGCAGATAAACAGTAGAACAACAAGAATCACGAGAGTGGAGAGCTTCATCTTGACTATGTTCCACGTCAGTGCTTCCTGGGTGCTGGCATTTCCGACACTTCAATCACACCTCGGGACACCTCACGAAGTGGAGAATCGTATGACGATGCAAAGGCAGGAGCCGGTCGTCGGGCTCCGTGGAAAGTTTGCACATCTCGCGAGGATCCCGTCGCATCTTCTGATACATCCAGCATCTCATTATGATGAAATTTCTTTATGGCAGGAACGTCCTCGAGATCATTATCAGTAACCACTTCGACCAATGATCATTGTAAATTATCTGAATGGACTGAAGAGTGTCAAGGCACACGGGAACATTTCCGTGGCGTCATTATCGAATCAGCAGCCTTTTCAAAGGCAAATAGTAACTAGTCGAACTTCCGCTCTGAAAGCTGTGCAAGCTGATTTGCTTGGATACACATATAGTAGTGGAACCTGGACCCTACGTGGTCTTAACTGAGATTAGGTGAGCTGGCGAGATAGGGAAACCAATGCAAATTGTCACTAGGAAAACTGTTAGATTTCCCTCCAGTAACACATTTGGCAGTTGGTAGGTACCTATTGGCTTGGTAACCCTTTCACTGGATTAAAGGCAATTTTCGAAAGGATCTACTGGGAGATTGTCCTTTGAGCTAATCCCATTGTCGAACCCTTCGATTAGGACTCGTACTACTTCACAAGGTACTATCCAACGTGACTATACTTCCACTTCTTCTTCTTTCTCTTCTTCCTTCATCCACACCTTTTACTCGCACTTTCCATTGTACTCTCTCTCTCTCTTACTTTATTCACTGGAAAATCCAAAGGGATCCTACTAGTCGTTCCGAAGCTTTGTTAAGATCCGTTTACATGTGAGTTTTTGTCATTCTGGTCACACGAATACTATCTCATTTCGTATGGCGTGTTTTACGTGCCGGTATACATAAAAAGCACCGGCCTTGAGAATATCCAAGAAAAAATAAACTTCTGGATATTTATTGATGAGCCTTATTTTTTTCATTTTCAATCACTTTTATATTTATTGCATAACTGTTTTACATTGTATACTCGAGATTCTTTGATCGTATTAGGTTCCTTGCCGACGGATCAGGAATCAAATAAGGTTTTCCAATCTTCTTGGGTTAATAATTCCGTGTGCGTATCCTGATGAAATTGATCTGTGCACGTGGAGCTCCAGAAATACAAAGAATTGTAGCACTCGCGTGATTCACCATTTGCGCACGTTATATTTGTATCGTCACAGTCTCATATAATCTTGATCCTTGATCCAATCATTGGACAAGGAGTAGTTTGAAGTTTTATATAAATCATGTAGAAATTAACGCATCTTATTGGTTTAAGTAATCGTAACCAAGGGTCAAAGGTCGAACTTCAACTTAGCGATTGACGTATCGCGCTCAAAGTTATAGCTAGTGATTGATATAATCTGTACGTAATATTGCAGAAGTTAACCCCAGTAGCCGTTCTTTTATTTCGATCAATCAGTTTATTTTAGCCAAATTTCAATCAATAACGACGGGCTGCGATAATAATAACTGAAGCCGCAGTCAAGTTATGGGATACATTCTTGAAGATGACGTGATATAGAATAATAGGAAAGACGTAATAAACAGACGTGATATTACACC
Organism: Pachycephus smyrnensis; assembly: GCA_030142225.1. NCBI lineage: Eukaryota > Metazoa > Arthropoda > Insecta > Hymenoptera > Cephidae > Pachycephus > Pachycephus smyrnensis. Next base: position 1,090,896 of record JARQST010000309.1, on the reverse strand, counting down.
GCCATTTTGAAAATATGCTAAATTATGATGTGTTAAGTAGAATATAGCGAGGACGGAGTATCCAGTTCAAAAAGCCGTTACGTAAGAAACAGCCGGCTGTCTCTATATTATTTTCTTTATATTAGTTTTTCATAAAATTCATAAAAAGGATAGCGTATTCAAGTGCTACCGAGTTTATTTTTGGATTTAGGAGAAAATTAAAAAATAATGTTTTAACCTAGCGCTATTTCATTATTAACTTGAAGTTTGACCTCAGCACGATTAGGAATATTGGCAAGAGGACGATATTCAGGGCGCCAAGATTGGATAGTAAATTTTTCATGTATGTTCATTGGGAATGATAACCCTATAAGCCGTAAGTCAACGTCGCAATTAACTTCAGAAAAATGACAACTATAGTCAGGCAACGATATCAACGTCACATTTGAGAGACTCCTTTACATTATAATCCGTAATAAGGTGGACTCTTAAGAAGGTACTGATGTCGCAACCTAACTGCATATGCACTTACGTATAAAGGCGTCGATAGCATATTTTGTTTAAAAAGAAAAACTGAACCTTTAGAGTGTTCTGCATTAGAGTTCTAAGCTATACTAACCTAACAAAAGTCTAAACAGGCACGTCACAACTTCGGGTGCTTGCATTGGAAAGTATTTGGAAAATTCGATGCCTAAAATAGTCTGTAAATTACAAACACACATATAGACATCACATATTCCTTGTTTCTAAAATTAATATTAAAATTTGACGAAATAGATATTGATTTAAACAAAAAAATAAAAAAGCATATTTTTTGAATTGATAGTAATAGTGACTTGTGATTTATTAACATTCTCAACGAAGATACATAAGGAATTTGCTGTGAAAAACATTGGCACTCCGAATATCCTACTATCCCCGTAATAATATTAATCAAACACGATTACTAAAAGTTGTTGAACTTTGTTTAACAATACCTTTCGAACTCAACATCCCTGGAAGGTAAACAAGGATATCGCGCCCACGCTAATATCCAGCGAATTACCTAAGTCGTCAAGTACAACGAACTTTCCTCGCGATCATTCACCCGTATTTTGTTATGGCTACACGAAAAGAATCGCTAATGGCAATCAAAGCGAACTTTATGTAATGTTCTTGACGTGAAAAATAAAATGGAATCCTTGCACGAGAGATACATTTCGGATAAGGAAGATCAAGTATCACTTCTATATAGCACTAGTTTCTGTCGGAGAGTAGGTCAGACCTCACGAGAAATAAAATCTTAGGGACACTTAAAAGTGATAACACACACAGCTCGTAGTTTCTCATTGAAGTATTTCCATAATCGAACACTTTTATCAAGTCAAGTCGTAATGACGAGTTTAAAATACGCGACAGACAAGACTTCCCGTGTGATATTACCGAAATCCGCGAAACAGCCAAACACTCAGGCTAGAAAGTTCCGGGCTCGATGTTGCTGTTACTTCGACCCCCGACAAACTGGCGTCAGATCAGAGTCTGGTCTGCGAGTTGCGCATGCGCTGCGCAACCTCCTTCCGCCACACACAGTCAGGAAAGGGTGGTAACTAGGAACGGTCGATACGGCAGGAGGGTGGAAATTGCAAGATAGAAATTGGTTCGAGTCTGGGATTGGAAATGCGAAGCCTCGCGTGCCTTTTTTCTTTTTTTTTTTGTTTTTACTACCACCGCTGCGAGCAACATCGAGAATCCAAGAAAAACTTTATACTTTTCTCTTAGAACTGCCAAGAGATCGCGTGAAAATATTAATATTTACTATCTATAAAATTATTAATAATCCCCAGAGCTGGTATATAATTTTAAGAACAATAAAGTATAACCTCAGCCGATTTTTCGATAAGATTCAACTTTGTCTTTTTATCTGAAATACCTAAAATATCCACGTCTCTCAAAGTGGTACTTGGTGTTTCAAAGATTCAGGTGGCTGGGCAAGATCCTGTTATTCGATGATGCCATCGTAAAAGTGGGGTATCTACACGGCATACTTAACGTCGAGGCAACGAGGCCGTAAGGACTTGGGCACCCTTCCCAAGCCATCGACTTAATTCTTCCGGGCGCAAACTATAACGCGTTTAACTCTCACCAAGCTCTAGTCGGCACCCCTTGGCCTCCCTTGGCCTCCCTTGGCCTCCCTTGGCAATATCATTAACCCTTACTCGTGTGCCTAGGCTAACATCATTCATCCACACTCTCCACAGCATATACGTATATACCATATACATTTCAGTGAATTACATAGCACTTTATCAAATTCGGATTTATTGGATGCTTGAGTACTACGTATTGTAAGTAGACGTACTTAAATACTTCTCAATTATCTTAATACTAATTGTTTAAGATTTACACGCTTGTCGATTTGATAACTTGATTTAATGGGGAATACGGTGGGTTAACTTGTATGAACGATCTCAGGTGTATTATAGTAGTTTGAATTCGAATAATACGAATAATTCAGTAATTTGAATCTATCTTAATATTTTTTTTTCTTTTCTTGTTGACGTTTAAATAATTTTAATTTGATCGAGTATCGATTTGAAGTATTACAGTAAATTTGTTTCTATCAACTATTCAGGTGGATCGTAAAGGTAGGGTAGTATAGTTGAACATTGCAGCGTAAAGCCGAACAAAATTCCAACGTAGGAATAATAAATTCAGGACTGAAGGTATAGCTACTCGTAAAGCTTTACGTGCGCTAAAATTCGTATCGAAATAATAAATTGACTCGTTCGGATTGTTGCACTCGCGTGCCCTCCATCTTTTTACCAGAAAACGCGACTGCGCCGTTGGTGCTGACACGGCATAACCTAAAAGTCGACGGATTTTATTAGAACACCCTATAGCCGAATATAGAGAAGCGACAATTCGAAAATTATTCTGTCGGCAGAAGTTTTTTTTCTTCTTGTTAACAAAAAAATTAGCTACGTAGTCTCGTAGCTTTTTTTGCGATTCCGCCTGGCCGAGGAAATAGGGCCGAGCGGTTGCGGCCGCGACAGAACGTGAATTCACTGCGAAGAGACATTGAGCGCGCAAAACGAGACTGGATGGTTGGATGGTTCGTCGCGTGGGCAAAAATTGGGGTGAAAACCAGCAAAGAATACCTACCCTTGAAAAGTTAAGCGCGCTGCGCGTGACCCGGACGAAGTACACAATGCCATTATGCGAAGTAAAAGCGAAGGGAGTCGAGCGTGTTATATTCATAGAACGGCATAAATGTTTTAGGCGGTGGGCAGAGGGATGAAGTACGATAAGAAAAACATAGAGTTATACAGATGGATCTTATCAAATTGTTTGCAAATTTCACGTGTCGTTACGTTAAAAAAAAATACGATTAACCTTAATTGTACGTTTCGTACGAAAAGAAAAAAGGCGCCATCACCAAAGGGTTGAAGTGAAAGACAGGTGTATTCGTCGTTAGGATAACAAAGATAAATCCTTGATCTTTTTCGCAATCGTGCAAATATTATTACGTCATCCGCCCAAGGGTATACGTATAGGATATATTTTTTAAAGAGAAATCAAGACAGCCTTTGTGCGCGTCTTATAATTGCAGAGAGGCGAACGCGAAAAGTGAATCCTTAAGGGATGCAAGGGTGATGAGGGTGAAAGAGAGTGGTAAAGAGAGTAGGGGTTGTATACCGAAGGCTGTGGAGGGTTGCATTAAAAAATAATGGGTTCTTCAGGCAGCGGCAAGCGAGTATCCGTCGTTCGGGAAAGAGGATGAGGGTGTTGTTTTTGCCTGTGGTAGTAATTATGATTTATAGGACATATGTCCTGAGTAAGGGGTGGCCTAGGGAATCCCAGTCATCGGGGGTGAGAGGGGGGCAGGTTCAAATCGCTGTAACGTATTCATCTTCGTTAGGGGTACCACGAGTGTTGCCACTCGAGAAATACCAAGTGGTCGAACGATTTTACGCCCGTAGACAGAAGCGACGGTGCTGCCACTATTCGCCGTCGAATTTTATAAACTTAAGATGCTTCTTCCCTCATTCTTCTTCTTTCCTTCAAGATATCCGATCATATTTTTTTTCTATCTTCCATGGTTAGCTCTAATCCCATCTGTCTTTAAAGTTTTCAAGGTCTCGCTTTTATGTCAAATCGAGGGAGTCACGTACGTCATTAGTCTCGATATTGTCAACCCCTGAAGAAATTCACCAAGCATATTCCGTTCAACGCGCGAGGGCGACGCCAATCCCTGTGATCGTACAACGTGTTCTTGGCTGAAAATACGAAATTCATGAGGGAGTCGCGAATAATCCTTGGATACCGTGCGAAAATGCTGATCTTATTTTTATAAGGGTAGGTGGACCGAGTGATCATAATCGCGGGAGGATGATGAAATTCAGGATAAGGATAATCCAATGTACCTGCGCGTCGTGGCGGGCGTCGTTTTATATGTTTTCAAAATGGTACGGACTACGGCGAGTTACTTTGAAGTCGAGCAATGGCGCTGAATTAGCTGTGGCGCTTTCGATTAAATGTAGATTTATCGTAACTCAACGAGAGAAACTCCGTGCTCTCATTAATCGCGATAAGGAAGCGAGACGAGAGAGTATCAACTACTCTGTATTTCACTACTTCCACCCCTGCCCCCCCTCATCAAACCCCTTAGAAGGTGGCTTATCTCCTCTGCACCGAATGCACCAGAAGGCGCGATCTATGCGGCGAGACTCTGTCTCTGAGTCTGTGCCTAAGGAGGAAGGAGTATTTGGAATAAATGTGATTATGGAGTACTGAATAAAGATTACGCAATCGGTGGATTTCGAGAGGTACGTTACGTTCCAACCGTCTCTGGCGAGACGAACGTTTTTTCTGTTTTTTCAATTTTTTTTTCATGCACGTTCACGTCGATGTTTACGAAGGCAGGAATTCTGGGTATAATGTAAAAAATGTAATCTACCTTACCGACCTTCCTTGACAGTTCATCCATATTGAGAAAATCATGAGAACGCTTTTCCTCGGTTTTCTCTTTATTAGATTTTTTTTTCTGTATTACTGCCCTTTTATAATGTTCTAACGATTTTCAGTTTATATCGCCATCTCGAGACTATGTCTAGAATAACTTTGCTTTGCGACTATATGGCGGTGGGGCGGGGGAGGGATGCAAAAAAAAGAGAAAAAGAAATGGGTAAATCGTTACCAATACAATTCGTGAACCATAAATTTTCCAGACCAAGTCGTTTCCAGCATTCTCTCGCGAACCAGCGACCATACGCTCTACGTAGTGGAGTATGTACAAGGGCACCTTTCGCGAATCAGGACTAATCCTTCGCGTTAGTATTTCGATCCGCCACAGAATCAAGACAAACGGCTTTCCGTTGGCTTTGAGATCATGGCGCTTACCAAAGTACGGCAGAGTCGAATTTTCGTGGCTCTCCGTTTCGCGAAACGGCCAAGAAGAAATTATAATCAGCGAACCTGATTTAGAGGGCAATTAAAAGTTTTCCGAATGTAGCTCGCCGAAGTTAGCCCAGTTTACAGAAAGACGCTTTTCTGTAAAAATAGTCCTACAGGACTAGAAAATCAATAAATGAACAGCCAAATGTTCCCCAATAGGTAAAATGGTATCTTCGACTCTTTCCAATGTTACACTTGCGAAGACACCAAATTAAAGTTATTAAATGTCAAATATACAACATTTGTCCTGTGACGTAGAGTCATGCGAAAATATTCAATACTATTTTTATTTAAAAAAAAAAACCCAGTGAATACATAAAATTCCTTAACTCAAACGAACAATTCCCAACTAAACTTTGATCGCGATAAGGATACCAAGCGCTCCCATTCTATCTATACTAAGAACTTGGTTGAAGACGTAATTTTTGTAGAACCACGATTGCATCGAACCACCTAAGAAACTTGTACCATTACGTCGTCGTTGGTATGGCTATCCTATTTATCCCGGGCGGAAGTTTCGCAGATGGAAATGCAATATATCAATGGTTTGGTGGGTGCAACAACTTTCGCGAACGAACGAACGGCACTTCGCGCTTCGTTGAATCGCGAGAGGAGCACAGCAACTTTCACGACGTTGCTGAAGAAATGGCAAAGCGTAGCCGGAAAATTCTTTTCATGTGGTTCCAGCTAGCCAGCAACGTATACACAACATATCACCGTATTACATATACATTATATATACAAACAAGTATTGAAAGTTAGGAATCGCATCAAACCAATAGCAATCCGATCGATGACCAAGTGAAGTATCCGGGAAGATCGCAGCGATAACAGCAATTAATTTGCTTTTGGGTTTCCCGGAATCTAAGCTATACGGTAATTAAACGGCGGTCCAACGGTGGTGAAGTTACCGCACGTTCGCAAAGCGTCCAATCAACATATCTAACCCATATGTATATATACACATATATCTGTAGTATATATCCATATTACGTGTGTTTAGCATTGGGATCGATCGGTTTGATCGAATCGATGAGCTTTCAAGCTTGAAAATTTACAGACCTTACATGCACCATGCATATACCTATAGTCGATTGCAGTCCTGGTCTTGATGGTCGGCCGCTTGGGCAACCAAGCAAAGCGTAAAGCGTTTCCATCGCTAGGAGAAAAGCTTCTTCCAATTTTTTTTTCTTTGTTCAGGCAACGGTGGGGGGGACTCTCGCGTTGCTTCCGGCCGTGAATCCTTTTTCTGGGAGTTTTACGGGATAGGAGTGTGTCTTGGATGCCTGTGGTATATACATATATACGTGCGTGTATACGTATTTATATACATATATAGTGAGTTAGTTTCCATATACTATATATATATATTGTGTATGTATATAGATGAAACCACGTTCGATCTCGATTCGCCTAGGATGTGTCACGCTATACAGAAAGACTGTAAAGGACTTGGATTTCAGCTAAGGGAAGGACATTGCTACGTAGACTGGATGCTGGTTATCAGGATGGCGAATCTTGTAAAGTAGGTAAAGTATAACGCGGCTTGGTTCTTTTGCCCTCCTATACTCAACCTCGGATCCTTTATCGATTTCGTGGATTTCAATGCTAGACAGTCCAGGCACGAAGTCCTCGCGTCACACTCTGTCGAGTTTCTCGTCTTGATTTCTATTTTTTTTTCCCACTTTCTTTTTTGTCCTTCTCTCTATCTTTGGGATTCTTTTCTTTTTTTTTTATTAGGGACCAACCCTTTTTTCTTCTGTCTCCTTTATACTTATTACTTTGTTATTGTTTCTTTGCGCCTACTGTTTTCATTGTATCGTGACGGGTGGATGGAAGTTTATCTTTTTGAATTTGAAACAGCGTCTCTTTTAACGGAGTTTTTTTTATGTAATTCGATGGGTTATCGTTGATGACTTTATTGTAATCCATGAGAAAATTTGGTCATTGATACAGGGTGAGTGGGTGCGACTTTTTTTAATATCGTGATCGAGACTTTTTTTTGAAAATGATTTCCGTTCGATGAAACGTAAATTTATTGTAGTCTGATACACGGTGTGTATTTATATTTACCGTCGCATCATATGGGACAATGATTTCAAATCATATATGACGTAATATCGTATCGTATTACGATACTGGTATACGAGAGAAATCGAGGGATATATTTGGGGTATCTTGACTATTTCAAAACCACCCTTGGTCCCGACGTGTAACGGCGTCATTCCGAAAATTTGATTTTCGTCCGTTAAAAGATTTTCAAAATTTTTCTACGCGCGTTAACCACTTCTTCAAAGTTTAAGGAATTTTTCAAATTATATAGGACATATATACAACGCGCTATAGCAAACTGTAAATTAATTTGATACTCGTCAAACAAAACTTTATCCAGTCGTTCGCGTCACTCGTTACTAAACTAATTTGCCTATTCAAATACACCCACTAATCATATTTGCAAGACTACACGAATATTTGCGAAATTTACGAGGCGAGCTGCGGCGGTTGGCATTATTTTTACGTATTCTTGGAGTATCTCGAATTATCTTGTTTCTCTCGATAATCTCGACGGAAGTCGACAGCAAACTTTTTCGACCGATCCTCGAAATAATAAATAATAATGAAACGCATTCGAATGGCAATCGACGAGCAATCTCACGTCTGTCACGGATAAATGTGTTTTCTTAATCTTCAGGGTGTGTGGGGAATTCGAAGTGGTTCGTATAGAGGGTGGGTTGGTAAGCTAAGATTTCAGGTTCGCTTACGAGCAAATGGAATAAATGGAAACACCCAGGGCTCTCTCGTACTTCTGTATCCAAGGTTTTCTCTACCATTTTCCTTCTCGTTCTTAACCTTCTACCAGGCAGGTACCTTCTCAACCTTCTTTACCTTCTTCGCGCCCCCCCTCCCTCCCCCACCACCTCGCTAGGTCTTTCGCATCTTTTTACCTCATCCCTATTCCCACCACCTTCACCCTACAATCCTCGCTACTTGAAGCTCTCTGAGCTTACGTCTTCGACTAAAGAGATGGATGCTTCTAATTGAAGCTTTCGACTTTTATGCTTTTGCTTCACTCGAGTAGGTTGCAATTTTTTAGCGGAAGTCGCAAGAAATCCAATCCTTATGGATCCCTCTGAGTCTTGGTATAATGAAATTTTCATTCAAGAATTGTATGTATGATTTTTATGAAAATTTCCATAAGTAACGTAGTTTCGAAATGCTTAGGATACTCGATATGAATTTTTGTAATAATTCTTTAGCGCGGATGGTCGTTTCTGTCGTTGACAAATTTTTCGACATTTTTACGATCCTCTGGCTGATATGCCTTCGGTATTTATTACTGTATCTGGTAGAAGCAATACGGTAACGGAAATATCTCTATTGTATTTATTTCACAGGCCAGCAAACACTCCCCGTCGATTTTCAACGTTCTCCTCCACTTTTCAATCGAGCCAACCAACCGGAAGCACTTTCGATATGTATTCGTCAGATTGTCTTACCTCGTGGCTCCTTGCGAAATGAGAAAAGCAAATTATCAGGGTAACGCACGGTGGCTTTGCCGGATGGTGGACGTAGGTGAATTACGATGGGAAGGTAGTGGGGGAAATATATTATTTTTTATTATCGATTTAATCACGGATAAAAATAATTTGATCTCTTTGCTGGCTTGCTGAGACCCCAAAAAAAATTTCATTTTTACTTGACTGAACTAACGTATCGCAGAAAGTCATGAAAATATAAAATTGCATATTTGTATCCGTGATACGGTTATGGATACACAACCGATCCATTCGATATTGGATCAATAGGAGAGATGGATTTTCAAAGATTTTCTACAGATTGAGAATGCGACAAAACTTGTTGAAAATGAGATGAAAGAAACGTCTGAATAAATATAGTTTTATGATATATCTCTTTTAGCGTTTACCGATTGATGCCAAGGATCCGTATACGTATTGATGCGTTAGGTTAGGTTGAATCGAAGAGAAGCGAATTTTGCAAAAGACAGATATTTGAATAAATTAGGGAAACGCATTTTCAGAGAGACAATAGAGGGATCGGGCATGGTTTGGTACGAGAAAAAACGTCGAAAAGCAAAAAATTCATTTTGTATTATTGTGTTTACGTTATTTTCGCAATTCCATTCGCTTTTTCGTAAAGGATAAAACGGAAGTGCGTTCACGGAAAAATATTATTACCAAACGTAACCTATAAAATCTTAAATTCCCTAGGCGCTTTAAACGGTAACGACTGTAGCTTCTCTTGCGACCAACCTAACGACGCCACGATGCAACACTGCAGCACTATGCACTGGACATTGACTATAGTCTTCAACCAATAACCATCCGACTTTAGAACAGCTCTGCAGAGACCCAGCCAATAGGATACGTGGTAATTCGAAACGAAGAGAAGTAGGTAAAGCGAAATGTATAAAAAGTACAATTTGACTAATTTTAAAAAGTACAATTTGACTAATTTTAAAAAGTAAAAATAATACCAACGTTCCTATAGCGTAATTGCGAAGCGTCGCGATGCTAATGGCGTCCCTGAATGTATACAGAATACAATTTTTTTTACTTTACAAGCTTCGGTTGTAAGTAACGTTTAAAATAGTTGGGCAGCCCTTATTTTATAAATAGATATCGACGCTAGTAGTTGGGTAACGCAATGGAGTCACGAAGAAATTACGTTCGACGCCCTTCGTCCTCCCATAGCACTCTAAAGCATAGTTCAGCACGGTTCAGCATAGTTCAGCACAGTTCAACGCAGCATTTTCAAATTAATATCCCGGAGGCATTCACGCTCTACTTTCGAACGGAAGAACTGAGCAGTACGAACTTGTTTCTCTCGTAGCCGAACGAACGTCTCGTTACCGAAAGATATGAAAAGCTTAACGATAAAACAAAAAGCTCAGTGATAGCTCATAATTGGAATAAGGGATGTTTTTTTTAGAGGCGGTATCATAGTAACATTTAATAAGGAGAATAAAGGGCTATGGGTACATTTTCAAAATGGTTCAGCCATAAAAACATCCCGTTATACATACAGCACGAGGGTAAGGATTTACTATTAAATTCAAGTGATAATTTTCGAGTATCCTATTAATCGATCGAGTTTTATTTATTTTAAATTATATATATATAAAAGTATATATATATGTATACGAAAGTTTACGGCAATTTAACAAGGCGCGTAAAATGTTTTTCAAGGAAAATTTCAAGGTGTACCGACTTAACGATGCAAGCGTCACATCGTGCTGACTTAAAGTTTCGATACGATTAAAACTTGCGAGAGATTTATCACGGTAGCAACTTAATGAGATGATTGCGTCGAAGATTGTCCCCTGATGCTGTTCAAGTACCGGAAGACCTCGTGAATATTCACAATGCATAATCGTGTTTCGCTGGACGTTTCCTTTGGCAAGGGATCTTTTAGCTTTTGTGATAACAGAAGAAAAATTTTATCAGATACCCAAGATATTACAATCTGTTATGTTTCGCGGACGTTGGAGATGATTTTGGCAAAATTTTCTTCCCTTTTATAGAAATACTTATTGCTCAGTGTGTACTTTTGTTATTATCTTTTGTAATGACTCTTGAGAATAATATTTATGTAGGGTAAGAGATCATGCTTAGAATCACTCATTCGAAACAGCTCGTATCTCAAGTACCACTTGAGGTCTTCTTATCTTATTATTTGACACTTCGTTGCGCTTTACAAGTGCACTTATAGGCTTTTCACGGCCATTTTTAAAAGACTTTATAAGGATACAAGAATTTTTATATTCTACGACAATATACTTTGCCGATAAAAATAACATCTCTTGAATGTCACTTGAGACTAGGGTGATTTCAATTTTATTGCAGGATTTAAGATACATTTAGCATTTGTGATTACTGGACGTTTTTGAAATAATATTTGTTAATGAGTTTATTGATTATTGTCTATGGTATTCATTGGGTTCGATCTTCTTACACAGCTGGTAGCCCTGATCTTAGAATTGTACGTACATAGTTTTTCCAAAAATAAAGGATCTGCTTCGAGATGCTGCCGCGTCGCGGCGCTCGCACGTGTTCTAAATATAATTATAGAATTTAGTTTTACGTGCGCGTGGCAGTCGACTAGGCATTGCGACGCATTGAAAGTGCGTCCCGGTGCCGAGCGTCGTACTTGAAATAATAGAACGACTATCGAGAACGATTGACGTGACGAGATTGCGTAGTGAAATAATTGCGGTGTTACTTTTTCACTATTTCTTTTCGTTTTTATGTTTTTCTCGAGTCATCTTCGAATTGTTTTTATTGTTTAGTGTACAAATTGGCTAAGCTAGCTTATGGATCATTCTTTAAGATTTTGTCACTTCCTGATTGGATTACAGAAAATGTTGAGGTAAAAGCGGATGTTGTTCCGATTAAGAAAAACTAAAAGATATATATATATATACATACATAGATTGAAAAAGGTAAAAATAAAATTTTCTCTTTTTTAATGACGTATATTATTGTTCAAAAAGAATAATATTGCGTATTTTGACGTTATTCGAGCTTCTTTTTTACCATACGAGTATAGTCATTGATATTTGCATGTTTTTATGTATTTCTATCTGTAGTATGGAAATGCGATTTTAAAATTAAATTTGAAAAAAGTAATAAACTAGTTGCGCTAGGTATGATGACTTTTTATACGAAATCGGAAACTCCAGTGGGATGAATTCCATGCTGCATACCACAAGAAGATATTTGAAAAATTTCATCTCCCGACCTTTCAAAAATGTACAAATTTGCAATGCATAGAATATTTCCATATGGTTTACTTAATGTTCTATGAAAATATTATTTTTACAAGGAAAAGCATTTGTATCGAATCTTATCGATCATTACATTCAAAGCTAGATGTAAACGTCCGGAATAAATGCCGTTCACCCTAAAAGTAGAAGTAATTAAAATTATTTCTCTTTTCGTCCAAGTAAAGACAGAATTCAAGGAGTCAAATTCATGGAAAGCCGATTTTGGCCAATGAGAAGCATTAATAAAGCCGACGATAATTGAAAAGCGTAAATACACTGTTATAAAGTCCCAGAAAGACTTTCTAAATGAAATTGAAAAGTGTCAAACCGATATGTAATTTTTGCAAAAATATCAAGTTTACCAACACGTTCTATTTGCGTCGCAATGGTGTAGTGTAGTGCGTTCCAGGGACGGTAACGTACGTGCGTTCACCCTTGTTTGCCCAGCTAAGAATATCGCTGGGAGGACACTGTGAAAGTCTTCATTTTTTAACTGGTATCTATACCAACTATAAATCCGGACCTGAAAACATGGTGTCTTCGCCGAGAAGAGAGGCTTTCGCCGTAGTAACATCGAACGTTGAGTATTGACGAACGTGATTTCGCTTGGGTTGTGCGGGCGACTTTATAAAAATGTGAGAAGTAAAGAAAGAAAGAAAGACAGAGAGAGAGAGAGAGAGAGAGAGAGAGAAGAAAATGGAGCCATCGCCAAAATCTACAGTATAGAAAAACAGTCGAGGTCTCGCACTCTTCTCCTTCTTTTTTATGACTACAAATCCAATGAGAGAAATAAAAAAAGTAAGCCGCCTCGTGACAGCTCGAAACCGCGAATGAAAGACGCTCCCTTGGCCAAGAGATAAAGAGAGAGAGAGAATTGATCTTTGGAAAATTGTCAAATCTCTCACGAGTCTCCTTTCTCTGTTACACCAACACATACACGATAAATTCAGTGTTTGACCGTAACAGTGTATCAATCGGATAAATACCTTGGCATTGTGTTACGTAAAACTTTATTGTCATTAACGTAAATTCGGCTTTGCCAATAGTGTTATGTATTACGTGAACTTTTGACACTGTAAAAACATTACGTAACACGTGATTACCTGTTAAAAATCGTAAAAAATAAATCTGGGTCAGTAGTGTTATCGCGTGTTTTTGCGAAATTCAAGGGGACTCGTTATCGTGCCCGCTAGACACAATACCCGTCCTTGTAAAAGAGAGAGAATCGTATTTGAGAGAGAGATAGAGAGAGAGAGAGAGACAAACAAGAGAAGAAAAGAAGAGAATATAAAAAAAAACAGTGCCACTTCGAAAAGTGCCGGTGAGCTTCGCGGGCGAGTAAACTCTTCTCAACGTTGAAGTTTAAAGGGAGCGCAGCACGCTCGGAGTTCGCAAAGCAAGGCAAATGTCCAAAATGTTGAGGCTCGAGCTGGTGGGTCTCGTGTTGCTGGCATGTACCCAAATTCTCACGGAGCATCGTGATTTTTATGGATCCTACAATCAGTACGATCATCAGAGACACCAGCAATGGCAGGAGGAAAGAATGACGCGGGAGGTGCACGTGAAGCACGGAAGATTGCGAGGAATTGTCGTGCGACCGAGGACGAATCAGGAATTGCCATTGGTAGACGTATTTTTAGGTGGGTTTGAGTATACTTTTTTTTTACCTTTTCTTTTTAACTAGAATATAGATACACGTGGAAATTCATAGGACAAGTGCGAATTACGGTACTTTTGGTTGGTATTGATATTAGGATTATCTAGAATTAGGATTTTGGATTTTTTTTTAAATTTTTATTAAGTACCGATATATCGATTTAGTAAACGTATTGATATACGTTTTATTTAAATAGTTCGATTTGTGTATACAATCTGATTGAACACTTGGGTTACCAAGGTTATTCCTGGAACGTATCGCTTTTGCCGAAATACTTGAAAGACTTTTTGTAATTGAATCCTGGCTTTGTCGAAGTTTCTGGAAATCTACATGAGTCGACACGTTCTCTCTTCTCCTGAGCTTAAAGCTACGTGAGTTCATCTTACGGGAGTGACTTTTCTCAATGTCGAATCGGCACGCGTCAAAGGGACACCACCTCCGTCCAATAGATATTTGCCTTTAGTACTCGACATGGTATCCGCCTTTGAGATTCGCTTTTTCTGAATCGCGAATTCTGAATTCCCAAAGTATTTTCAGATTCTTTGATGCTGATCGTCCCAGTCTCGCGCGTTATCGAAACTCTATAGAATATAGATCCTTGAATTCGCGTATTATCCTGGCGAAATGTTGTTCCATTTTACGTACGTCTTAAGCTTAAGATTTATTCGAGTCGGCGAAATTTCAATGGATCTTGACATTTTGAAACGTGCAAATGGGGTCATGACGAATTTTTTCTTTTATTTAAGGAGTTCCATATGCAGAACCTCCTGTGGGATCTTTTCGATTCTCACCACCAAGGTCACCGCAACCTTGGACGGGCTTGCGACAATGCCAACAATTCGCACCGGTTTGTCCTCAAGTACTTCCCAATCTTCGGGCAGAAGTCAAACCCGGACGATACGAGTATCTGGAGAGACTTTTGCCTTATCTACGTAATCAGAGTGAAGATTGTCTTTATCTTAACATATATGCACCTCATCAACGCGAGGGTAAGTATCCCTTACCTTAATTGATATAGTTATAAATAATCATTATTTTAAATGAAATTTTTCCATATACCCTCGAAATTTATGATTTAATCGGTGAAATGCAAAATCGGGACAGTTCGATGATCCGCAAAAAAGTTTATTAAAAAGTTTTTAACACTTACAAGTAAGTATAGGAATTAAAGATAAGGTTAGGGTAGGTAAACAGATTTAATGAGATTAATTGGAAGCCATCGATGCTTTCGTCGTAAAAGAAAAACATAATTTCAAATCCTCAGATTTCTGTATACTATGTATATTCGATATATATTATTTCGAATATATATATATAAATTAAACCTTTCCAATATATATATATATATATATATATATGCATACATAATACCTATACTCGTGTATATACCCACATTGCGGACAAGGTGATCAGCAGAATTAGAACTTCGAAGCTTACAGTTTACGAAATTCCTTCGTAGAAGTCTACACCCCGTGCGAACCATTTAAATTATACAGGCTCTTCGCAAAGTACTGTTTCCACTCGATTTCATCCCTTAACGAAATCCCAAATTACGAGGGAACGATATTTCTCCCGTATCTAAGTAAAAGTGTTCTCCATCATCTATTTTGCGAAATCACTAAAGGTACCAGTACGTTATACACGCATCACTATGTCTATATAGCATTCTGTAGTATCCATTAACAATAATCGAAAAGCTCTCTACAATATTCGACAAGATTCCCAATTGATATAATACCTATGTATTGATAACGTAATATAGCATAATTCTTTTTTTTTTTAATCATTTTAATCCAAGCAGACGTTCTCGTCTGTACACGTCAGAAGTATCTTTTTCCGGGCAATCAAATAAACAGCATAAAATGGCACCTATGCATTACATGACGCGTTTCTATGAGTGAATCTGGCAATAGCGCAACTGTCATGGCGTACGAAGAAAATTCGCATGAACATATTTCACGGGGAAAAAGGGGGGTCGAATATAGGTACCACGACTGGCCATTTGAAATCGATTTTCCATTTGGCCATTTCCATCCCAAGATGGTCCTGTCTTTCCTAGCTTTAACGGCCGCTTCTAGTAATACGGCCATTAAGTGCCAGGTCACGAAAGACATAGGCATATTAATTGTTCCTGCGGTTTTAAATAACGCCGTTATTTATGAACGGTAAGAAAATTTTATAGTTACACGTAATATACTGTATATATGTTATACCTGGTATTAGATGATTTTTATTATTGTATTAGGTAATTTTATAGAATTCCTAATCCAAAATTGCATATAGTTACGTTTCTATTCTTGTCTAATGTGAATCTTCAGTATTTCAAGTACCGATTGCCATAATACGTAACGTTCAGCTATTTAGTCTTTTACATTTGAAAATACGAACAGGACGTTTACGTTATTTCCTGCAGGAAATTTGCCCTTTTTGTCTTCGCAATTTCTGCACTCTCAGAGGCAAACACTGCACGAGGAGAAATACTCGTTTCTCCGTCATTAGATTCGATGCTTGTTCCCACCAGTGTCATTGAAGTGAAATTACGTTATTTCCAATAATTAAAAAGAAATTACTTCAGTCACAAAAAAATTGACGGGAAAAAAGAAACTGTTAACTGAACCGCTTCAAGTGCAGAGATTTTCTTCTTCGTATATACTTAGATAAACCCGATAGGTACTACCCGATAAAATGCGGTTGCTAGCACAGCGGAACGGTGGAATTTTAAAGGCTTTTACTTACCTCTAACGACTGCCCAGTCCCCCCACCCATCTTCCCCCTCTCGCTCCAACCATTAAGTACAGGTATATTAAATTTCAAGTTGACGTTGTAAAAAGTTATTATAAATCCCCGTGACGCGTTTGGATAGAGTCGAAAAGTTTCTCGTCACCCTATATATATATATGAAATCGCGTTTACGTAGATGGACAATTTTTATCTATGCACTTATCATTAAACCAATAGGCAATAATCCTTACCATAAGAGCAAACAGTACATTCGAATGTCTTTGGATACCAACAGACTACGTATGGAAGAAGGTAAAATAAAAGTAAAATCACAGTGGTGCCATTCGTTGACTACGCGATCGCACTAGTCACGGTTAGATAGTACGTAGTACCTTGTTTCACCAGTGACAAACTAGTACGAGAAATAATATTCCACTAGAGTATATAATCCCTGTAGACGCTTCTCCCAGGAGTTCTTGGCTTACGATTCTCGTCAAGTACTAATCGCTTTAATATGTAAGTGACACCCAGAGATGCAGGGGATGATGCGTGATACGGGGTTGCCAAGGGCTCGTAGTTACAGAAAACGGCACTGTTACGTAGCGTCGGGACGTCGAAAAAAAAAGTAGGAAAGAGAACGACAAAAAAAGGGGGCGAAACAAGGTGGTAAGAAAAGGGGTTTGGTTTTTGGTGTAGAAAAAAAAAAAATAAACGTTTCTCGCGGGTAAGCACGAAACGGGTAGGACGGTTAAGATATTCAAAGCTATGCAAAATCGTAATGGCAGGTACCAACCTACTTTTCGAAAGCTCAGTTGTCTGAACCTTCAATATGTTGGAATACGTGTGAGAGGAGGTCGCGAGTTACGCCGACTTTTCCTATATGGAAATATGAATTCAACTGATGGGTTTATATGGCCATACGTATTCATATGGATGGTGGGATAGAGAAATGGGGAGAGTGCACGTAAATATATTGCCGTGTTGATACCTAACGGCGAGGTGGAAATGGTTACGTATTTTTATATTACTAGTTGGTAGGGGGGATATTTAGTGGAGAAATTACGGACTTTGTACCAAGGTGAAAAGCTCGACCTGGTTGTACGAGATATTATTGAGTTTTATGTTCAGCTAAATACGAGAGGCGTATAGGGTTGATGTTTGCTTTAAAGGTTTCTATTTTTTAATTACATGAAACCTTTTAAAGCGTGGAAACGTATTCAGATGATTACAGGGACAAAGTATACTTGCAGCCTCTTAGATATATACTTTATCTTGACGTTCGTTTTATTATTAATTAAATATTTGCAGTAGTGAAATCGTATGACACTGGTATGGATAATTACTGTGTGCTAAAGTTCAGAAATTCTCCGCATGGCGCTGCTGTGGAGCACGTAGATAGTTATATCATCTTACTCGTATATCAAGCTGGTAAACCAAGAAGGTAACGGGGGTTGAATATAGTCACGAGATAAGTACTTTCACGGTTGGGAAGAGCGGGTGAAGGAAAGAAAGAAAGAAAGAAAAAAAGATGAAGAAAAATGAAGGAAAACGAGGAGAGAGAAGAGCTGAGAAAAGTCGAGAGAATAAAACAGTGAGAGTACTCGAGTTTCCTTTTTTTTCGTTCAAAGATGGCACTTCGTTAGGGATGGCTTTTGGCTGTATGACTTGCGGGCGACATAAAAATTTGCAAAATTTATTAAGCCCCGATTACGCGTTACGTCCAATGAATCTTCCGGATGAAAATTTACACCGCGACGTTTTTCCAACGTCGATGACGACGGGGGGTTTGCACGGGGATGACACGGCCCCTTATACTTACTGCTACAGTGGCAGGGGTGGGTTTAGCGGCAGTTTACGTTTTTTTACGGTTCGATAAAGAATCGTAAAGTGGCAGATTTTTAATAATTCTACCAATAATGCGAAGTGCCATGACGGTTTACGGTCCCGTCCGGATAATAAAAAATTTTGACTACGCCAACCCCCTCCCCTACTCCCCTCCCCGCGCCTCGTGAAAAAGTCCGATACCCTTGTCTTGTCGATTCCTGTCACGCGTTGCATCGCAAGAGGGATACAGTATAGAATGCCCTAGGGGTGCGCAAAAGATAGTACCAGAGGAGAACCCTCTGCGGGAACTGTCGCGCCAGCTTCCCTTAACCCCGTGGCTTTTTACACAACGTTTTTCTCGCTCTGCCGAATAGCTTCTAATTAAATTCTTTTTCACCATAGACTTCCCCCACCACGTAGTAGCCATCGCCTTTAGAGCGATACCACGGAACGTTATTACGCAGGCGATAAGAGTTAGGCCACGTTCGGAACTTTATAACGTAACTTTTGAAAGAATCTAGGGGATGGAAAAAAAAAGGAAAAAAAAGTTCTATATAAGAGAGAACAATTTAATTCCCTAGATCCTTTTGTACCTTTGCGCCCACTGGTTATATAGTATATATACGTGCCGTACGAACGGTAGTTAACTGCGGATCCTTTTTGGATCTATTGTCCTCGCCTTTGCTTTATTCCTCGATTATTTACTTCGTATTGCTCTGGCTGTTATCAATCTTCCTGGTCCACTTTGTCCTGTTGACTTAAGCCCGTTTAACGGCTGGACGTGTAACGGCTCGTAAACTCAATCTAACGGAGTATAGCTTCGCCCGGAATACCTAGGGTAATATCAATTATTCTTACTGTATGTATATCTGGACTAATAGTCAATTCAGATAGAGTACGTACTGCAGGTGGGTTGCATTGATTTATGAATAGGCGTCACACGATAGCACTGTCTTATAGTGATACATCGATTGCATGACTTTGGTTTGATTCGTGCGGTATCGGAATCAAAGGGCTGACTCGGTACTGGCTTTATCTACTACTACTGCTGGCGAGGATATTCTTCAGAAAGGTTACCAGGTTAAATACAGGGTAAGAGCCAGAGGCTTGTTCTCGGAGATAATTTTGGGTTGGTCTACCGAGAGGATCCTCTTCTGCAAAGTCCTTAAGTGGGGAGGAGGGAGAAGCGGAAAAAAAATTAGGAAACGGACTTGACAAGTTCAATGGGAAAATGTTGGATTGAAGTGGCACTTCAGCTATTGTGCGTATACTTCTCTCTCTATGCATACGTGGTCCCTGCCTCTCTTCAGGATTCAATTTATGTTTTATTTAAACCCCAAAAACGTTCCAGGTGCGTGAACATATAAAACGGAAATATCTGTATTTAGGGTCAAGAAATTTTCGTTTACTTCGAAAAATCGAATACTTTCCAGGTACAGCTTATAGCCTTCCATATGCAGTTTGGCATCGTGACACGTGTACTCTTTTCTAGAAATCTATTTTCTATTTGAACCGTTTCGTTTATAGATTTTTTATCTCATTTTTTTTTCCTCAGTGACTTTGTAACGTCGTTTCTAAAACCTGGATTTCCGGTATACGCGATGCACGCGCTACGTCTAGTAGCAACACTTGTAGACGTAGTAGCATTCCGATATTTCAATCTACTGTACCGAAAGCGGTAACCACGTATACAATTTATGGTGCCATTGTCGTTTTCATGAAAGCGACGGAAAATCCAAAGGCTCTACCTTTCTAGAAATTCTGCTATTTTGCCCGAAACGAAAGTAAATCTTGATCGGTTTTTACGCATCGGTGAAAACGACACGCGCTTTTTTCGCTTTCACACGCTCTCTCTCTCCCCCCCCCCCCCCTCTCCCTCGTTCTCTTTCTCTCTCCTCTTTATGAAAAGCTTTTTCAGACTCATTATCACTTGGGTTTCGGGTGAGAAAAGGGAGCAAAAAAGAAAAATAGAAGAACGTCGCAAGGTTAGGTATGTCCTTTCACTATGAAATCAACCATGCTTTAAGGTACGTTCGATCGTCAAAAAGTTTTCATCCACATAGACAACGAAGTATGGCGGCTTTATTAAATTGCCTTTGTTACACGTTCACTCGCACTCGAGAGAAACTGTATTCCTCGTTGTGCCCGACTTGACTTTTGCACCGAATGGCCATGTCGTTCTTTACCAAAGCGATATCTTCAGCTCGCATCGATACTTCCGTCGAGAATTTCTACGCGCTTTACTCCTCCCAGCCTTTAGATACAGCCTGCCATTTTTCTTATTTTTATCGCTCCTCTCTGCCTCTCCGTTACTTCCATCGACGTGATTCGATCCTTAGTACAGATCTTTTATCCACGGTGTATGGAGCCGGCTCGTATTACCTATAGATATACAGTAACATGAAAACAGCATGTGAATTGGACTCGCTGTCAGAAGATACTTGTATACCGTAAGAAGTTGGTAAGTATGTAGCTAGACGAATAGGTATAAGTATCCAGCTAGTACGTAGGATACCTATTTACTTTCTTCCAGCATGCGAACTACGATACTTGCTTTTCATTGAAAAAGCACGAAATTACTTTTCCGAGTTGTCCATCCTTGGAATTTTCCCAATGAGAGTTTACAGTGACAATTTCGAGATTTACGGTGAATGCGTATTTTTACTTGTGCACCTTACTGTACTTCGCGGCTGTGGGTAGAGGTAGAAATAAAAAAATTAACTGTACAGAAAGGCAGGATGATTGAGGAGAAATTCATTAGAACCATATTGCACGCTGAGAAACTTTCGATGGAGGATGATGCGTCAATTGCCGTGGATACAAAGGCGGAGCATAGATATAAATTATCAATGAAGATTTCGCGTAAGTTCACCTACGTAAATATAACGGAAGTATACCGAGCTAGTTTGATCTGTAAAAAGATAACAGCAAGTAAGAGTCGGGCAATTCGCTTTTACTACGTAACAGTGGCTTCGAGCATAGCTACGAGGTACAAGCTACGAGCCATTTAAACTTTTCAAATTTTAAATAGGTACCTTGTTGGACGACCTTACGGCAACTATAGGTATACATGTACATAATGGTATATACCTATCTAGGTACACGTTAACTGCACGGAGAAGGTTTTTCATTGGCGAAAATGGAAAGCAGGAATCGTACGGGTTTAAAGTTTTTCAAATAACATTTGAAATTGGCGCCAAAAGTGAAAGCATCTTTCCGACTGTAGGGACAGACGCTTTTCTCGCGCTATATATAAAATTTGTCTAATGGCCTGAACCGCGTGCTATATATTTCTTTTTATTTTTTTTTCTCCTTATTTTATTATCTTTCTTCATTTTACTATGCTCTATTTTTCAGACTACGACCCTCTTCCCTTTCGTATGATTTCATCTTCCTTCCACTTGTCTTCGCACCCACCATCGTACTTTCTCGAGAGTGCGCTGGAGAGTTTGAAAGAACTTCTTAAAATAAACGGCCCCTTGCTGTCGCTCTCTCTATCCTCCTTTAACGTTCCTCTTGGCTCGCTTTACTTTCCTTACTGGGTTCTTCCTTTACTCTCGCTCGGTATCCTTTTCACTCTTACTATTCTCTCTCTCTCTCTCTCGCTCTCTCTCTCGCTCTTTCCTGCTCGAGACTGGACAATAATTTCACGTTCCCGCTTCAGTCGCTCGTTCAGAAGAACGTTTCATCCTTTGTAAGACTCGCCCGTTGTATTTATGGGATTTTCATAAAGGAAACGTCGCGGGGAACAGGCCGGAAGTTGCGTCATGATTACTAAGATTTTATGAGAATCATAGAGATACCATATACGCATTATACAATTTCAAATATTTCAGACAGATTGGAGAAGCGTCAGGCAATTTAGCGTCAAGTTTGTGCAAAATTTGAAAAAAATTTTTTTTAATTTTTACGTATATTGCATATATTCATTGAATATATTTCGTATATCTAACGGGGGTCTCACTACCTGTAATCCTTTCTCTGAGTCGTATACGATCGCCATTTTTTTCCAAGACATAAATGTCATCGAACAAAGCCTTCGTGTAATTTCAGACAATAAACTCGACAAGCTTTCACCCTCAACGGTGCACGATCCGACATTCTCATTAAATTCCCTCAAGAAATCAACATCAACGTATACAAGACCATTGTTCTCCTCAATTCCTCTATTCTTTCTCTCCTTCGCTATCCTTATTCAGAATCAAATTCTCACGCTCCAATTAATAATACAATACCAAATTGCATTTCATCTTAACGCATCGAAAATCTCTTCGCAACTCATCCGCGAGATTGATTTGCCGCGAGTACGAATGAAATTGCCATTCGAAAATTACGTGTGTAATGGATTTCTGGAGGATTGGTAGATACGACATATACAGCATTGGTAATACCAATCAGATCCAATAGTACTGGCACAACCGGAATTAACGACAGCACTATGACGTCATATAACCAGAAAGTACCTGGACCAAAAAAAGCAAATACCGAAAGAGAGTATAGACTGAGATTACGCGCTCGTTTTGCGTCCATTGACATTGCTGTTACCGCGATTACCCTGTCACTACTACAGTGGCTTTTGATTTTTTTGAGAAATGATAGTAAATCCAAAATACATGGAATACCAAATTACGATCTGCCACTTCACCACCCCCTAAAATATACCTTGTATCCATCAACGATATAAGAGTATATACACCCAGTCGTGTAACAGAGCTTTTTCGTGTCTTGAAGTTGAAGTGGATTTTAATCGCGTCTCGAAAGCTTCATCGAAATTTCTATCAATTTCAAATATATATAGCTGCTTCAGAATGCATCCCACGATGTAACGGGTAAAGGCATTTTCTCACAATCGGTATTATCAACCAGAGATAAGCTCATCGGGAGCTTCGTTGCCGCATAGCAAATGCTTTATGCATTAAGCGCTAAGCAACCAGCGAAGCTTTCCGCATAGGGGCGCTTGCCCACTTAATATGGATGGAAAGCTGGTCCAGTTGCAACCACGTGCCCGTATCCCCCCCCCCCCCCCACCATACCGATATCTACTGGCAAGTTGTGCGGCTGCTATAGTAGACAGTAACATATCGCCTGTGCATGCCATGGATTCCGGTTCATTACTATGGAAGTCTCGAAGGGTAGCACGAACCACGTGAGAGGGTTAGAGGAGGGGGAGAGAGAGAGAATCAGAGAGAACCTTCTCAACCTTTAACCTTTGGTGCCGGTTCACCTACTGTTTACTCGATCGTTTATTCAGCCTTCACTGAGTCGGTAGAGCGAGGGGGCAGGAAGAGGGAGAGGGGCACGTGACAGTTGCATGAATAATCACGGGGGTCCAGTGTCGGTCGATTAATTAATAATGAGATAAGGGACGTGTAATGACGGGATAAATAGTCCGCAGAGATGTCTTGCGTTATCTTTCTTATCTTAATCTTTGTGTAGGACAGGGGTAATTTTTTGTTGTCATTAATAAAGGGTGTCGAGAGCTTACGTTTGGGAGCTATTGACGTGTGGGTTATTGGGAAAGTGTTCGTTTTGTTTCTTAAAAGTATATCGTGGGTACTAGTTTGGATGAAAGTGAACGAGTGAGTAGATAAGTGGGTATCCGAATGATCGCGCTTATTAAGGGCATTAAGAAAGTTAATTGGGAAAGTTAGGGGTAATGAGAAGAGGGGGCTGAGAAAGGACAAAGCTCGCTGAGGAGTTTTGCGAACGGCCGTTTTCTTGGATAAGCTGCTTATATCCGTTTCTTCCGTGTGGAACAAAGGTGTAACGCGAAATGTGAACGTGGCATTATGGATGCGATGTGAAAATGACGATGATATCCTATAGTGGGGTGAGGAGGATTTTTTTTGTAAATTCGCGAACACGCGGGACTGTACGAACGATTTGAGGGTCTTGTGCGAAATGGTGCGTTCTTGAATTTTTATAAAATTGCTTCAATTTATACACGATGAGATCTCTTGCTATGTTTTTCGATATTCCCGTTTCGTCTTTCTCTATGCACTCTTCGTTCGCTATACTGAAATTGACGAGCGTGACAGAATCGAGGAGGGAAACGGCTTATCAATTCTCTCCCAAGGACACTTTTGTTTTCTGATAAATCGAACGGTGTAACGAGAGAAGGATAATGGGTATATATATATTTTGCCGTATCTCACAAATATTTATACAGTTTTTCCTAGATTCCTCCACTGTTTTGTTAACGATTGAAAAAAAAAATGTGCTAATCGTCAGGATTTTTTTCAAGACCGGAAGTCCCGTTAAGGAAATGTCAACGGCCTTGAAATCCTTAACCGAAAACATAGGTCAGAAGGAAATCAGCAGGGAAACTATGTTCGAGGATAAAGATAATATCTCACTATACAGGTCTGTCCTCTGAATTCAGGACAGACCGGAAACGCGTAAGAGCCCAAAGCATTTGGGAATAGGTTTCCTGGAATGCGGAAGACGAATGGTTTCCTCCGTGTGATCGAATGATCGAATGACCAAGTGACTGATTGCAAACCGGCCACTTTTTTCGTTCGTTTCTTCATCCGAATAAGAGGAAATCACGGAGCGCACTCGTTTCAGCCACACAGTCGTACAGTCATTCCAAGAGAAGCGGAAAAGTGGAGAAGCGTATATAGATACTATACCCTTTCAAGGAACACCATACATTTCGTTTTACAGGAAACGACTACTTTCTGGACTTGCTCTGCAGTAGGATTCGTTAGTCGCGAGTGTTGCTGGGACTTCCGGTCCCTGATAGCATTAAAATACTCAAAGAGTAAAACGTTGAAGGAATCAGCGCGATGACTTCGCGTAACTTTTGACTGTTAGAAAGTTACCACGTGCATACTAAAGAACTATAGATACCTCTAGTAACCCATATAGCATACGTAAATATGTGATTTCGAAAATTTCAATAAAATTCATATATATATAGGAATGCTTAATAAAAATTTTCAAAAATTTTGAATTACCTTAACTGTTGAAAAAGGCATATTAAGGGACTGAGAAAATATAGTGGAACGTGGGAATGAAGAGAATCCGTGGAGAACGGTTAAGCCAAGCTGGTAAGGGATGAGGGTTGATGAAGGGTTGGTATATATTAAGGTAGCAAGGCCTAGGCGCGGAAACTTGACGGAGAAAACCATTTCCGGCATTGAGAATACCAATTCTCTGTATACGGAATCGAACTTTAAGTATACCAACCCCAGTCAAGCGTAAAGTCCTTGGTTAGGGGTTGGTTCAATCATGGTAGAGGAGGAGATTGAAATCCAGGAAAAATAAATCCTGCTAATCGATGTCTCGATGTCCTTTCCATGGAGGGAAAAGGAAGCCATTTCATTTTCGTTGAATTCCCTAGCACCGACGCGTACCAAACCTAACCATAATCCAACGAGGGAAGGGATGATATCGTATCTAAGGGTTGGTTAAAGGCAACGATGGAACTTTTAAATCTCGCTAATCGTTCTCGCACCAGGAAAACTTATACCGCAAACCCACCGCCATTTCTCTTGCGAATATCCATAACGATTTTCTCATCTTGCTTCAATAAGATATATGTATATACGTAGTGAAATGTACATGCTGGAAACGAATTACCAATTCGCTTGTATCGTGACGTATGAATTGATGCAAGAATTATTATTGATTGGGAAAAATATTAAAAATATAAATAATTCGTTTTTCTTTTTACGAACAAATTGACGATTGGAGTGATCGTGACTTATGAGATACAAGGGTTGAATTTCGAAACAGAAAATTATTTTTTTTCCTGTAAATACGAGGATATCGGATACGTGACGTAATAGGGTGAAAGTTTATCTTCTCTCAGGTATAGAAAGATTGAGAGATGACCCTTGAGAAAATTGGAAATTTAAAAAAACGCATATAAGAGATACTACGGTATAGTGACGTGAAGTTGCCATTGAGTACTTTCCTGCTGATATAAGCAGCAGTTAATTTTACTTGAAATGTGTTATGAGGTTCTTTTTTTGAAATTAACGAATTTTGAAAACTTTATCAAACATTGAATCCGGATGGTTGATATTCTCTAGGTTACGTACCTGGCACCAATCTATATCCAATTTCAGTTTGGTGCTGGGTTGGAGTGTCGAGAAGTTATATGAAATTTCTGAAGGTTCTAGGCGAACGGTTACTTAGTTACTTAGTCACCTAATTCAAAATGGCGCAGGTACAAATTCCTATTAAGCATTTGAAGTTGCAACAGACCGAAGTAACTACGCTCCTGGTGTGGGTACCAAGAGGACTTCTTACTTTCTAATGAATATAAATATCGTTCCACGTTCTCCATGTAAGTCTGGGATGCTGGCGACACTCTTCTTTGTTATAATTGTTTCCGAGTGAACTCCCTAGACTTTGAGATAAAGTTTCTAGAATTTTACAAGACGACCTTTTATCTCCCTTACTCTCTCTGGTGACCTGCAAGACTTGAATCAGTCAGAGAAAACTTGGATGCAGCTTTGTTGCACTATTTTTCTTATGAATATTGCAAATTTCGTTATCATAATTGAATAAGTCAGATGATTTATATTTTATTATTTATTTTCTTAAGATATGTTTTTTTAAGTATTTTATACAGCTGGCAATTTTTTCTTTTGGTTAGATCTATGCACACATGTTGTTTTCGTACTACGCTGAATTGAGATTGCTGTTAGTTTTTTAACGTTCGCAAAGTTTACATAGCGATCAAGTGGGTCCATCGGCAGCTACCGGGAACTTCGAAATTGCGAATCGACCATTTTCAAGAGGCTAGGAGAGTGTATCGATTTCCCATGGAATTTTGCAGCCTGTACGTTAGTTCACGTTGAATTATTATCGCGTAACGCGTTGTGATAAACGTTATAGAGCAGCGTAACGCGCGTCGCTCACTGGAGCTGATCGGCGAGTCGCTCGGCTGAATTGAATTCCCATTGAATTCATCGTAGATCGATTTTGTTGAGCAATTAAACTAGCTTCACTTCCGGTATTGTTCGCTGAATTGACGAATTATTTACTACGTAATGACGCGTCGTTCAAAAATATCCAAAACCTGTCATTTAAGGCAGCACCGTAATAATATACGTAGCACAGCAGCATTGACGGGATTTACGGCATTGAATTATTGCGCAGAATTTCCATTAAACTTTGCAACAACGTAATCGCGCTGGGAGTAGCATGGCGAAATTTGGCGTGCCAAAATGATAAAATAAAAATTAAAATAAAAAGTGAAACCACTCACATTCTCCGCCGTCATGATATCCGTTTTACAAGTCACTTATTCTGTACTTTCCTTATACTTACTTGGCTTTGTCTTCTGGCCAAATAAATCATCCCTTCCATTAAGCCGAATCCACCCCAAGCTCAGCAGCTACACTTTCCTGAACCTGGTCGATCCCCAAAACACTTGGAGCCGCTGACCGTCGCGGAAGTGGTCCTCGTTAGTCATAATTACCTAACTACGGTTAATTGGCAGACAGAGTACGATCTCTGGCGCAATCCTTGTCTCGCGATAATCTAAAGCCCAGTTCACAGTTCTATATCGATGCCCATGATAGTATACGACGATCTGCTGCTATCTCGGCCACGTCCTTGCGTATTATCATACACGTGGAAATCCTCAGTCTGCATACAACCCACATTAGCTAATTGGACACCAAAGTGCTGTCGGGTTGGGAACCACTGTTTGCTAAGTTTCAATTGGACGAGCTCAGGAATTGCAAACTGCCGACTGCCGCCTATTGTTTGCCTCGGCTGAGGCGCAATCTTAATCAGCTGATAGAACGGCGACTTATTAACATAATTATTAGAAGCACTTAAGGGATGCAATTAATTCGCTTTAACGAATTCGTCAGTATATTTGTCTTCCTCGACCTAGATTCGCGACTCTGCAATTTTTCCGCACGATTTGAATGGAGTCGGTTGAAAAAAAAATCCTATTGGTTAGGCGAATGATCGACGATCTAGAGGAGGGAATTGCATTGGATTCCCATACGAGTTCCACTTGCACTTTACGTGCGACAAGATTACCCACTCTTGAGAAAATGGCTCGTTTCCTGTGGTATTCCAGCGGAGCACCGACAGAAGCGTCGTGACGCTTCGCGACGTCTGTGGACGTAAAATTTCGCACGCTATCAGACTCGATTCTCTATGAATCAAGTTTGATACTGCAATTTGCATTGAAAGGATAAATATTTAAGTAGTGACTCTGGGCGTCGCGGGGTGTTAAATATGCACGACGGCGACGCCCGACAAGGATGGCGTCGGGAACGATGGAAAAAATTTCAGATTCAATAACGCTAGACTCTCTCCGCACCTATTCCGTCTCGCTAATCACGTTTTCATATTCCACGACGGACCAAACTTTCGCGTCTCAAAGGCAACGTACACTTTCGACGTTCGCGCGAGCCACGCACGTATCCTGCAAACTCTTTCTCGCTTGTTTAGAGCTTTTTTCGTCACGGCGTATATGAGAAAAAAAAAGTGCACGTTTCTCGGGGATGCATTCTAGACGAAAAATAAATACGAGCCGTATTCCCCACGAAGTATGCATACGCGTGCATTGCATCTCAATGACGTACATTTTTCTATACGCGGTTCAGTTAACAATTCTTTATTTTTTTACTCCAACTCTTTTGCAAATAACATGACAGAAAATGCTGTACTTCGTACCAAATCTCTACGATTTTACAAGTACTAGCCGATATCGTTCCTGGAATAAATTGCGGCTTACGTGAAAATTTACTGAAAGCTATTTTTAAAAATTTCCAAAAATCTTACATCGTATCAATGTTTTTTTTTCAATTATATACACTCACAAGTGTTACTCTATCATTGTTCCTGAATATTGTACAGAATGACAGCCTGTTTTACCACCAAAAAAGAAGGACTCCACCGCTGTAAAAAGCATAAGTGAAGAAGACGTAAAACTTGAAAAAAAAGAATAGCGAAGAATTAACCATACCGGAAGTATTACGGTATAGCTTATGACCAGGACATGTGTGCGCTGCAAGCGTCACTGTGCGATATGATATTTGGCGTGGTCGTAAGTCCCCTTAATATCGCAACAATGGCCGTGCAGGCCAGCAGGAAAGGTTGTATTGCTGTGACCGGGTCAGGACCGCAACTGCGAGGACTGTTAGTGTTGACCCACAGTGACGCTGCGAAATGAATGTTGCATGCGTTCACCACTCAGCAGATTGCTACACTAAAGTCCACTGAGATATGCCAGAGTGCTCCTCTCTGGTCCTCCGTAACAGTGGAGCGAAGGCCGTACGAGCTTTCCCCCCCCCCCCCCCCTCCGTGATAAAGAAGAGAAAAAAAGGAACAAAGAGAAAAGCTCCCGAGGTGGGCCGGACGCGGCCAAAATAACTAAATAGCATGGACGGACGGGGATGAAATGAAATTCAACTTATGCCGTTGCTTCCGGCGCGGGAACGCGCGGTCCTCTCTTCTTTTTTTTTCTTTTTCTTTTTCATTCACGGCAGGAAACGAGCTTCTTCGTAAAGGGGAAAAGGAAGGCCTCCGTTTTGCCGGCCGGTCCTCGAGGCTTCATCCACTCTTGAGACTTCAGGAATCCTTTTTCCACCATGTTGGCTCAAGAGCTTGTATTCCAAAGTATTTCAATTAGAGTACCTTATATTTATCCCAGCTATATGGAGGACTTCTGCATTGATGTCCCTCTGGTCTAGTGTCTTTCAGGAATGAGGTCATGCTTCCCTCGGATAAGTCCTCATCTGAAATATGCACGAAGGAGGTTAGGAGGACGAATATCATTAATATCGAGAGTGATTGATAGTATTCACGCTAGAGGATATTAATAGTTGTCGGTGAATTTAGATCGGAATTTCGGTTTTTTTTTTTATTACCCACTTTTACGGACGAGGTCTATGGGCGGTCGATTTCTTCCGTCATTGCGAGAGAACACCGATGTCCTCCTCATGAATATTCTCGCTGGGCGATATATACTGCCTCAAAATGGCTTCCTACTGTCCCTGTATCTATCCCTGCGGAGGCTACGACTTTCTTGAGAATAAATAATAAATTATCGCGAATCCATTTTTAAGGACTCCCATAAGATTTATTGCCAGACGTCTCCCGAGCGATTTAGAACCGACACTTTACAACCGATTCCGGTCGTTAACCGTGACGTTCCACACGTTGGGAATAAAGTGGTACACCAAGGAAATCTGTACTTTTCAATATATAATATTGGTATGAATGGTGCTCGGTATGGATTTATGTGTTTTATAAATTTCAGTTGCAATTCCGTGAATTTTATTTAATATGCAAAAATAACACCTTTTCGTTTTTACCAGCCTATCGGATCATGAAATTCAATCATGGATTCTACAACAAATTAAACGTGCTAGAGTTACCAACTGATATTACGATTCGACTGTATCTCATTCAGGTCACATTGACGTCATCGATTTTTCATTGACTACAAAATTCAAATTTTCCCTTTCCTCTTTTTTCACTCACACTTTCTCTCTCTTTGGCGCTATAATGTATAAGTGCAACACTTAATTTTATTTCTATTTGATGCATTTCACTCAATTACTTTAATCATGCAATCTCGAAGAAATTAAACGTATTACAGTCATTAACTGATATTACCCTTTGACCGCATCAGGTCGCATTCATGATTTGAGATATCGATTTTTCATTGATAACAAAATTGCAAAACCTCTCTCTCTCTCTCTCTCTCTCTCTCTCTCTCTCTCTCTCTCTTTCTCTCAGTCACTCTCTCTCGTTCATCCAATTCATTCTTCATCACTTTTTCCCCATCTCTACCAAATCTACCCCCTCGTTAATAATTTTTCAACAATACCCCTATTCGTCTCCGTTCGCCATTGCGCTTTTGCGAAAAATCGAAATTACTATGAGCCCCCGTGCACGTCCCAGCAGGACGTCATTCTCTGACCGGCTGCTTAACCACACGAAAGTGAGCCGTTTTACAGTGATGGCATCATTTTTCATGACGTCAGTCGTTTTCCACTCGGCCAAGCCGAATCGCGCGCGAAATATGTGTATGCTCGCACTTTCCACCCTTCGGGCCTTCAGCCGCCACAACCCCTAACGCCACAACCCGCCATTTCACCTCGCGTAATGATATCTGGATATATAACTATATATATACCCATATAGTATATATACCTGCGTATGTACATATATCTCTCAGTCCATGTACCACCAGGTATATCAATTCTATATCTACACATCAGTAACCGTATAGGGTGCACTAAGTGCCCCAAAAGCCCTTTAACGTCCAACTTCAAAATTTCCTATCGTTGTAAATTTTTAACTAATCAAACAACAGCAAGATTTAAGATAACGCAGTAATAAGAGTTAAGAAATTTCAAGAACTTTTTCATTATCACTTTTTTTTTACCCGTTTTACATTACGGAATTTAACCCTCTGGAGGACGTCTGATAATTCATGTTACACCCTGTATGTTATGCACCCTTATATATATAGGTATTTACATATATACTTACAAGGACCCAACCAACGGGGGTGTACTCGTGACAAAATCAAGTGAACGCACGCAATGACTCGGTATTTAACATTCACGGTTTCCAGGGGTGCGAAAAATTTTTTGCCACCGTGTATATACGAGCTCGTACAGTGACGCTGGTTGTGATACAACGAAATGTAATTTATATAACGCAAATTGCCTCCGTGTCGGAATGCTGCTGCCGTAGCTTCTCTCTTTGTCCCTTTATCACTACGTCCAGCAGCCCCGTCAAATCCGTCTGCGTTTATACTTGCTTGCTATTATTAGTATTCAATGATTATTCGATACGTTTGATTAATTGCTGGGTTAATTCGTGACAATTTGCCGAAGCGCTATAATTAGAGGGGAATAAACGCGTACGGTGGGTGTGCGTAGGCGGAATTACCGCAGTAACCGGCTGCGCCATAAACGCGCGTGCGCACGCGTATATGCGTAACCCCAATACAAATTCAAGCATTAAAAATGCAGTAATTATATAACACCGATAAAATCGAAGGGACAATAATCAATTGCACGCTCGGCCGGAGATCAGCAAACCGTATGCACAGAAAGATAAAATAATATTGTTTACTCGACAGCGCGTATTTTTGTTCCGCGTATACGAAATAATTCGGATACCCCCTTTCGCTGATGGTGGTAGGCATCGTTGAAAAAATACGTATTTTTGCAAATTCTTTTTTCACGCAAACGGTAGTAAAATTGCACTCACCCAATTCCGATGTTCAGAGGTAGATATTTCGCGATTCATCGCTCAGTCATAATATCGTACTCGAATCTTGCACGATGGGTTTTGCAATATATTCCTTGGTCTGTAAATATATAATAGCCGTGTATATATATATAAAAGTGGCGCTTGTAAAAGTGGTTAAGGGTTGTATATTTATACGTGTACAACACCCTGCACAATTTTAACAGTTTTATATGCGACGTATATATAGGAACGGGTCAGTTAAGGGTAAATGCGAAATTGGGCGTGGTATTTCTTTCAAAAGTCAGAACGTAGCAAGCTTTCGTGCTTTTTCCGCTTTCTAAGCTTTTAAGCCCTGTTTAAAAAGGACAGTCCGGTTATCGCGGTTTCCATAAATATGTTGAGTCAGGAGGAGAGAAAAGAACCTGGATTCTGCTATAGCGTTGGGATAAATGCGCACGAGACGCGTGTCATGCATTTAAACGAGCGCGCTAAAAACGCCATTAAATTTAATAATACTTTATCTCGAGCGTCTACCTACGCCAGGACGATTAAGATCGCATAATTCAGTAGCGTAATTGTTGTCCATGGAACGAAGAACTCGTAGAAATATTCGGATGAACCTTAGATGGGATATCCCCCGTTTATAATTTCGACGATATTCGTACGTGGGGGAAAGAAAAAAAATGAAAAGTACAATCATAGCCTCTAATGGGAAAAAAATTGCGTTGCATTTCGCGAAAAGGCTTTGCTGCACAATGCTATTTCCTTTTGATGATTTATATTCCAAAAGCAATATTCCAGCCGCTGCGGTATTGCACGTCGAGTCACGCGCGCAGGACGCACTGAAAGCTCGATGCATCTAACAGTATGGATGCACTCGGTGCATCTGCATTACGTAGGCATATGGGAATGATAGTACGGGAAGCTTCAAGTCGCCGATGCACTTTCAATCAACCTGCATACATATGCATCTTGGTCTCCTTTGCATGTCATTCGTATAGACGCGTTAGAATGTAATTTAGAAAACGGTTAGAATGGATATAAACAGTCGCTGCGTGTAGTTAATTAAAGGAAATGCATCAGGAAATGCATCGGGAAATGCATATATATATTTAAATTAACACTAAAAATTTAAAATCCAAGATTTTCACTGTTTAAGTCATAATATATAAGGATACCGTCCTTTCACCTACGTAACGTTAAAGTGCCACCACAAAGTAATCGATCCTAGAATCGATCCGAGAAAGTGGCTTAAAGTGGTTAAAGTGCTTGGCGATATTCCCGTTAAACAAAACTGTTGACATGGCTTCCCAACGCTATATAGATATACTGGTATATGCTAAAAGTTTGTATTGAGGAAAACACCACAGACTCCACTCATTGCTTCGAACGTTGATCGTACATAAATAGCACTTACATAGGAGAGATGCCATTGGCCAAGGATACGTGGTACATATATAAGGAAGTTCTTGAAAGATATATGAGAGAACGAAGATGCAGTTGCATCGGGTGCACGTAAGCTTCGTATAAATCGCAAACGTTACGTTTACGATAAGATCGTACTGATCTAAAATGTACATCGCGAAACTGTTGAAAAAAAAAATTAATTTTCGACTCGCTCGTTATCGGTCGTTGGATAATACAAAGCACTTTCAGATGCACTCCGGCTCGTAAGTGCTAACGAAGAGATTCGAAGCTTTTTTACGTGCTATCGTAAAGCTCGCATCAGCAACCAACTCGTAAAGCGGAGCTTATCAAATATTAGAGAGCAGCGAGACTCATAAGTATCGATAAGGTAGAACTTTGCGATATATGAAAATCGTTCTTGCTTTGGCGTCCATTTTTGTTTCAATTTTTTTTTTAATGAAAGTACACCTATACACGGACTTGCAAGCTCGAGAGGAACAGGTAAAAGTATAGCGTTCATTTAACGTTCGGGAGCACCAGTGTGGAAGTAATGAAGGATGAAATGACGGAGCTTTTCATTTCGGCCATTATAACAGCGTGGGATTTAGGGGTTAGGTGGGGTCGAAACAAGTGGGTTGAAACGAAGGTCGAGAACTTGAAGGTGAAGCGGTGCAAAGTGGAGATGCCAACTGTCCTCCTCTTCTTTACCGATGACTGGCTTCGTGGAGCTGGTAAGCAAAAAGAAGAAGAGAAAAAAGAAAGAAAAAAGAATTTTCTCAAGACGCGATCCAGCATCTTTGCAAATTCACAAAGACTGCGTATCGGTCGTTACTTTTATACTTAGTTTATTCATATATCTGTATGTGAAGTACTTGCAGAGTCTTCGCAGTCAAAGGGATTTTCTTCCCTGCTCTTCTTTTGACGAGTTATTTCGAAGAAAATAAAATGGCTGTCTTCCCTTTTATGTTTGGGACCGACTGTTTCACTGAGAAGCCCTGTATATTACGTATCGACGTATGCGAAATAATGTATATGATATATATAAATATATCAGTGAGCTTGCCCTAGTCCTCGGGTTCGCCTGAAACTTTAGTATAAATAACTTTGGATCTCTTGAAAGCTCTTTGAAAAAGTGGTTCACCAGAGTCACAGTTAGATTAACAGAATGTGAAGTTCAGTGGTTTGATGGTTGAATAAATCGTATTGTTGTTTGAGCTGATATTTTTGCAGGAGAAAATATAACAGCTGTGAAAAAAGAGGATATATGTAATAGTGAGCTTTACATATAGGTATTTCACGCTCGCTAAGATAAGAATGATGCACGAATCCAAGTATAATTAATTTTCCTGCTGTCTCCTTATGACCAACTTGGTATGGTACCAGAACAGTCCAATAAGAGATGACGTCAACGACAACGCCAACGCCAACGCCAACACCGGCGTTGTATTTTACGAATCGGCGTAAGCATTTGACAACGCCGGCGTTGGCGTTGGTGTTGGCGTTGGCGTTGGCGTAATCTCTTATTGGACTATTCTGGTACCATACCAAGTTGGTCGTAAGGAGACAGCAGGAAAATTGAATTATACTTAGATACTTGGATTCCTGTATCATTGTTATCATAGCGATAATATTGACCTATATATTTATCATAAAATTTGTCGTAATTCGTCGTATGAATGAAAACGATGGCGATACCGGGGCTGTCTGTAGAATTAGCTTTATCAATATATTTAGAAGTACCAAGAAGTAAACGAAAAGAAAAAAATAAAAGTAAAATTGGTTACCCCTTACCTACAACCTTCAGACCACCAGTCCCTGAAGGCTGACTGCCTGACGGAGATCATTTATCAAGTGAACAAAAACCTTGGAAATAATTACTAGGGGTGTTCTGGCTCGTAACGGCGACCCTACCCTATACGCTTATAATTCCATCCCTCCTTTCCCACGACGCCCATTGAAATATGTTTAAGGACGCTTTGGATGTCTGTAATTCGATAAACATCTTGATACAGTCTCGGCGAAATTGTTGTCGCAGAGACCCGTTAATTAACCGGTAAGCATTTTACAATGTACAGCAACGTATACCATAATAAGCTGTACCTACGTAAAGAGGATTTAAAAGGGGGACGGAAAAAAAAAAGGAAAGCTCATTGTAAAAGCTAAACGAACGAAGGGATGTTAAAGCTGCTATGAAAGTACGTTACGAGGTTTGGCTGGGTAAGATTTTAAAAAGATAACCTTAAATGAACGGGTCTTCGCGAAGGTTGAAATTGTGATCTCTACGCCGATAGTAGAGACAACCGAGCTAACGTTCCTTCGTTACGTCCCGTTAAAACCACGATATTTTGCACTTGCAAGCACAGGTAGCTTACTCTCTTTAGCCCGAGGGTATATGCCGATAGGAGACGGTTTTTCCTTTTTATCTTAGCGAGAAGCAAAAGGCGTGGCAGGACGTTTGCCGGAGTTTTACGTTGCGTAATTGAAGATGAAAAAATGAGCTTTTTACTTAAACGCTTCACGGTCCTCCGTTGGACGTTCTGAGTGGCGAGCTTTTGCAAGCTCTTTCAATCTAGTCAGTTCACCGTTTTTCGCGCGAATGAACAAAGAAAAGGATACGGATAGCACGGGGCTTTGGAAGAGTTCTTTTTTTCGCGAGGCGGAGGAAGAATCAAAAAAAGAAAAAGGAATAAGGTAAAAAGAGAATCAAAGATGAAAAAAGAATATCTGATGAAGTTATGGAACCATAAAGAATGGGTGAAAGTAAGAAAGGCCCAAAAAGGTTGTATGTGGGTGGGGGGGTGGAGACTGGGGGTTGCAGGTTCCGTATAATATTCAATTTCGTACGAAAAGCTCTTGAATACATTTACATATTAAGTGACCACCCTGTAAAGGAATTAAGGACTAATTCGAACTCGTTAAACCATTGTTCCTTTAATCTCTTAATGTTTTTACCTAATGAAGATCGTTCCTTAATATACATACTGTTCAACATGAATAGGATATTATCAAGAGTAGGTACCTTTATTGAAAGCTTTAAAAAATTCCTCTTCAGATCGTCCGTCCACGTCCTTATATTATCTCCGCCTCTTACCTCGCAAGTGCAAGAAGCTTTAACGAGGTGGCGCCCTTTGGCCAAAGCTCTGTGGTTTCCGGTTCTGTTCGCATTGCTTGCCGAGAATGCGAGATACGTTTCCTACGTCATTTCCGTGCTTTTTATTTCACTTGGAGCGACTTGCCTACCCGGTGGTCTCAATTTTCGAGACTGCTCGTAAAAAGCTCGCGACACGGATTCGCACTCTGCCTGCAAGCATTGCTCTGCCATTACACTTACATAGAGACGTACGAGACTGGTACAGTCATAGAAACGTGCATAGATCAAAGATTCGCTAATCGGTAAGAAAATGATCACAGTCATTCACGGTGCATTCGATGCACCGAATTCCGAATTGCATATAAATTTTACAAAAGCATTGATTTTACCGTATGACAAATAGTGATGACTGTAGACACTTCTAAGATGGTGTACGAGGCTTTATAATTATTCGCAAGTCATCTGCGTTCTGATTGGTCCTTCGAAATTGCATAGTCAAAGGGGCTGTAAATCCCATTGGCGTGGAGCGCAGTGCCCATTTTCTTATGAGTTAAGCACGTTTTGCGCCCTTTACGGCACGGATGCTCTCGATGCGCCTGACGAAATTTATGCCCGGACGAAAATGCCCGGTCGCACATTTTTATTTTACGAGAAGCGAAAAAGCTCCGGGCTTACACCGCTCCTGTTCTGGTCTCTTTTGCACGCCAAGCCGAAGGACTTGGCAAAACCAGCCGTGGCTGAGATAATTGAATGATCGTGTCGAGGAATTGGAATTTATTTATTTTATGGAATACATTCGTTTGTAATAACATCAGCTATTTTGATTTTGACGGCACAATAAAATTTCAAGTTTGAAATCGCAGTACGATTATTATTTTTCTTGTTTCTTTATCATTCTTTGCCGGCAATGTCAGTTCAATCAAATTAGTTATATTTTGTGCTTTCGTGTCTTAACGTTCATTCGTCAAAGCATTTCGTTGCGTCAAAGATAATGGGATTATGTCACGTATAAAAGCGAAATAATAAGAAATACTCTGCATATGTTCTTCGCTTTGAAAATATCGAATTTATCCTCGAAGCGCTTCGCGTCGCCATCTATAATGTTTTTGCGGAACTGCTGCGCGTCGAGAGATTCGCAAAATTCCTACGAGATGGCACGAGCCTGCGGCTTTTGAGTGAAAGCTTCCTGACCCCCTCGGGCAAAAGGAAAATTCCAAAGTGACTTCGGTAACCCCCCACCCCGATGAAGGCGAACACCATCCCTGATGGCATTTCGTGCGTAGCAGGAGGGAAATTTTTGGCTCACGGCCAATAAGCGTTGATTTATGCTGCAGTTATTATGCAATATATTTCGCGTCTAATTTACGCGCTTAATGCCGACTCTCTGGTATTTCTAATTCTCTCGAGAGTTTCCCACGCAAGAAATTCACTTCGTATACACTTGGTATAATAGAGATTCTCTCTCTCTTTCTCTCTTAGAACCTGCAAAAGAGCGACCGACGAGACACGAAAATTTGCGATCCCCCAGAATTCGCAAGTTCTTATAAAATATTTCTTATCCTGCAATTTTCTTATCGTGCAAAGTGCATCTTTATCGTCAAATATATTTAAAGGTGTCTTGGAAAAAAAATTGCTAACTCCACCCTTTATTTTATCACTGTATATTTCCGTCGCGATTCCGCAAACATCACGGACGGACGGTTTTCACGACGGAGCGCGGACGCAAGCGTATATTTTTGCCGGATCGTTTTACGGTCGCCGAATGACTTGGGTTGGTCGTAAGAGTGCGAATTTATAAGACAGTTCGGGTGAGGATGATTTATAGCGGAAGTTCCGTTACGGAGCGGCGCACGCAGGATGAGAATATCGTAAGCTCTGAGTTCCGATACATCAATGTTATCTGGCGGATATCGATCGAAAAGCTTTTCAATTTTCATGCAAATTTCGAACCGCGAGTTTCCCAGCCCGTTGCAAAACGACGCCGTCTGGTTCCTGTTTATTTTTTAACCGGCGGGAGACTATTTTTTTTTTTCGCTTTCAAACACACTCGCGCTTCCGTCACGTTCGCACGGGGAACTTATACTTCGCGTTAGCGTAATAAATTTGTATTTACCGCAAAGTATTAAGGCCACGTTGTTTAAACAACTCAGCCGGTACAGAGGGGTTTAAGGGAGTGGCATTTTAAAAATGGCTGAAATCAACGAGACACTAATTTATTGCATATTTCAGGTACGAGAAGGGATTATTAATAACGATGGTGTTTACTTAAAAAAAAAATCTTTTTACATAAATAATATTTCTTCTTTGTACAGGTAGGCACTTTGTTTGTTTTATGTTAGTTATATGAAATGACGATTTTATCGAAATAGTAATATGTTTAAATATTTAAAGAAATCATTAAGCATATATACTTATGGATACTGACATGATCTTTCTACGTAAGACGGTAAAGGAACTTTTGAGAGAGTATACTTTTTGGAATGACGTTACAGGGAAAGTTGAGAAAGTTTTTGAGCTTCGAGAAGGATATTTGAGGTGGTTTATTAAAATCGCGAATTGTGTCTCGGGGAGAAATGAGTTTTCAGAAAATATGGTGAAAAGTTTCAAGGAACCGGGAGTACGGTGAGGGATAGAAAAGAGAAGTGACATATCCTCTTCATTAGATCACTTGGAATATATCCAAGTTATCGAAAACGATTTTACCATTTCAATTTGGACGTTCAAACTTTTTTCCATGTCGAAACGCGCGCGGCGCCATCTTCGGAGAAATATTCAAACTATCCAAGATCACAGCCGAGTTTATGGTAATACGTGAGTTTGTATTTCTTGACTTAAAATTTTACTTAAATTTCGGTAAAATCAAATTTCCAGTAGCTTATATCGCGTGTAGGTAAAAAAAATAAGAATCAAATATATAATATATATACGAAGAGGAATTATCAAAACAGATTAAACGGCTGCCATCCTCGCGACAAATAACGTACGGCATTTCGCCGAGATTGGCCGACATTCCAGGCAAGTGATATTATCCAATTATTCGACGATGGCAGAAATTTATACGTTAATATTGAAAACTCATAGCTGCTGCCTTGTCGAAGACATAAATCTTCAAACTGACCTTACTCAAGTAAGCGCACGCGGCTTTCGCTCGTGGCCACTGCCGCCAGTAATTCGGCGAGTGACGTAAATCAAAAGTTCCATAAAAAAGTTCCCTGCTACCGGAGTACAGTGGCGTCTTGGGTCGCACGCGAAATATAATTCATATAATAATAATAAGAAACGCGGAAAAGGTTGACAGTCGTAGAATCGAAAGTCCCTGCAGCTGATTCAATTCCCTCTTTCTGTAGTTTTCCCAGAGAAAAAAAAAATCCCAAGCGACGCTGAAACTCTCGCGTAATGGAAACTCGTGAAAAACTACGTAACTCTCTTCTTTATCTTTCATTTTTCTCGTACATATCCTCCGGCGTCCTCCCGTGACACTTTTTTTACTTTAGAAATTCACTCGCGACAAGATGAAACGTTGACGATCTTTTTTTTCGTTCAATGAAAATCCCAAAGGATCTTCGACAACGGAAAATATTACGCGGGTTAAATTATCCTACGATTATTAATATGCGGCCATTTTTTTTTTTGTTTCAGGTCAACGAACCTTGCGCAGGTATCCAGTTATGGTGTTCATACACGGAGAGAGTTTTGAGTGGAACAGTGGAAATCCGTACGACGGCAGCGTTTTGGCAGCTTATGGGAATGTGCTGTTCGTCACCATAAATTTTCGCCTGGGGATTCTAGGTGGGAAAGTATATCCTGTAATTTTCATTTAAAATTTATTCTTAACTAATAACGATATTATATCAGAGGCGCTTTTTAATCAGTTATAAATATATTAACGAATCGCGAAATAACCTGTGGCTAAATTTTACTCTATCTAGGAAAATATCCATAACGAACGACGCCACTGTACTGCGCCATCGTATACATAGAAACAGCTGGGAACTATAATACTAAAATTTCAAATTTGAATTTATAATATGCACTCGAATTGCAGCTCAATTCTCGCACGAAATCAGGAATTCTGCCTCGTTAACATTCAGGCTTCGTCACCCAATTCGCTTCTGATCAATCTAATCGAAATTCCTTTTCTTCTGTGTATGACGTCATTTTAGTACAGACAGTTGCCACACACGTACCAAGCAATACATACTGTGATTGGCGTACGAGTAAAAAAAATAATCTAAAGGTAAAATTTCGCAAAAATAATATTTTTTTTCTACCGTCTTGAAATTTTCACACGTTACACTCACCTTTCTACGTCTTTCCATTACCTTTTCGATTTCCCATAAACCGAGTGACGTTTACGAGTTTCCATCGAATCGTAAAATTTACAAGGCTTTGAGTATCGCCTCCTGATTCGAGCCTCGCGAATTCAAGGACCCCCCTTAGAAAGCTCGTTCGCGAATTTGATGCAAAATTAGGTACACCAACGGAAATCTCCAATCGCGGTTCAACGACTGACCCAAATCCTTTTCTTTTTTTTCACTCGGTATACCACCTTCCTGAAAGTCCTGGCTACGAGACCGACGTGACGTATACGCGACACGCAAGCTTTTAGTGCAATTTTTCACTATCATCGGCGATTCGTAATTTTCCATCGTCATTGAACGTACATCGCTTCTGATCCAATCACGTTGCGCAATTTAGCAATGGAGTCTTTGGCGCGCATCGAAAGGAAAAAAATATTTTCAATAAAATACATAGAGCTATTTCGGTCACTGCGAAAGAGTGATATTACAAATAATCTTACATTTCGATAAAAAAAATTATACGCATACCCCGTAATAATGATAATAAAAAATGCAAATTTTCTGCAATAATTAATTATACGCAATAAATAAATATAGAAAACAATTTATTCCTCGCCACTTTTTCGCTTGTTACGTACATTACATGCCTGTTCTATTGTACAAAGCGACAGAGCAGCAGCTTGACGATAATAATTTGCAAATTCCACATATGTATATCAGACTCGGGAATGGCCACCAGTTATGTCGGTGGTTAGAAAAAAAAAGGCACGAAGCCATAATCATAAATTACGTTAAAGTGCCGGGGAAGCGCTTAGTGCCACGCCCGTTTCTAGAACGGACACAGAGTTAACTCGGAAGAAGCTGGATAAGTTTTCCCTTGCAAAACACGGAAAAATATGGTCTCGTGAAGTATGTTCGCCGAGGCTGAACGCGACAAAAACAATGACAATGCAACAGAGAACTGTGGAGTAAGATGAGTAAACTTCGCCAGTTATCCGACCGGTTGCATAATACACTATAGTATAGTTATACATACACACTATAGGTATGACTTTATTGTCAAATCGATTAAAAAGTTTTTTTTTCAATTTTTTCACAGGTTTTCTGAGGCCCGGAATCAGGGACGACACCGCCAGTAATTTTGGTCTTCTGGACCAAATAGCTGCACTACTGTGGTTACGAGAAAATATTGCCGAATTCGGTGGCGACCCTAACAGCATAACTTTAGTAGGTCATGGGACTGGGGCCATTTTCGCTAATTTGTTACTTATAAGCCCTGTTGCCAATAACAAAGGTAAGTTTGGAAACAAGTAATAATGGAACCGTTATCTGTGGATGTCGATAGTGAATTTATTAGTCCGCGCTTGTGATTCGTAATTGCTGGTTGGAAAAACGTATAGTCGAATTTTTTTTTCTACGATATACCATATATCGACGCGATGAATTTAATTGGATAATTAAAACATACCGAAAATATATGAGGATATTTGATAACGCAAAATTTTTTACTCTGGATAAGAAAACTTTAAGCGTATTTCATGTAATATACGTGGCGCAATGTAAATTCATTCTGTTGAACCACAATGGCTGCGCGGTTGGTTAATAATTACATTGCCTAATGAAAAATAATTAGAGTTAATATTTTATAAGCTGCGCGAAGTGAAACGGTGCGGTTGGATAGTTTATTATTAATTCCATACGTTCTTATTATGCGTGTATAATACAGGTCTCTTCAAACGAGCTATTTTAATGTCGGGCTCGGCGCTGAGTTCAGACGCCATTGGAAAGGCGCCTTTGCAAATAACAAAACAGGTATTATCATTATTTTTTCATATCGTACATAAATTATCAATTACAGTATTAACATGAGATTATTTATAATTTTAGGTGGCACACGCTCTGAACTGTCCTACTATCACGGACAGTGATTTGGTGATATGCTTAAGAAATCGTGACCTTGAATCGCTTTTAAATGTAAAAATTCATAAGCCTAAATACGTCCCAGCATACGCTCCACTTATCGACAATGCTGTAATTCCGGGTAAACCGTTGGATTTAATGGAAGATACTCAACTGTTCGGCAGGTAAGATAAGACACGTTCAATCAATGTGATAATAAAAGGGAAAAGGCCGTTTTTCCGTTCATGATGGAACTTTCGAAATTGACACTGAAAAGGGAATTCTAAAATAAGAGATTTAAAGGACATTACTTGAATAAGGCTTAAGAGAGTACCTATATCAATGTAGATATATATATATACACACACCCAGTTATTCTGCCCAAACGCACCACCTGAACATGGTTTTACCATAAGAATCAAATGGACGCGCTAACTTCAGGTGGTGCGTTTTGATTGAATATCAGGGTATATGTATACAGGTATATAAATAAAAAAACAGACGACTATTATTCTTTTTGTAAGCTATTTTTATTGAGTACATTAAAGAAGACTTTATAATAAAATTCAGCATTGCGTAAAAGGATCGATGTAGAATGATACTCCAGTTAATGGTACACCAATTAAGAAATTTCTCTTTAACCGTACTAATGAATGTCCGTAAAATAATTTACCCTACTCCCATGCATAAGTTACGTAGCTGCTGTTACAGTTTCTCAGACCAGAAATATTCATAGTGGATGAATAAATATTCGCAGATTCGATTTGATGTACGGTGTTACGGAGTCGGAAAAGTTTCACAATTTGCCACCGGTTGCTGTGGTCCATGGGATGCTGGATGAACAGCGCGATGAGATTCTACGAGATCACGCTAAGGTTGAAATTTGTAATTTTCTGATTATTCATGCGTTTATACTACGGTATATGCATTAAGACTTTAATAATAGACAGTTTTGAGAGTTACGAGATTACCATAATAACATAATACATATATATATATATATATATATATATATTCAAATCTTTGTCTGGCTCGTAATCCAAAAAAATTGGTATATCTCTTCAAATAATTTTCCCATTATATTATTATCCACGTCGAACAGGATCCTTTTTTTTCTTTTTACCGCAAATCATGCGATATTGATTGAACGTATATACAATAGATTTATGGCAATAATTATTATGTTCAATGTAATTATAATGATCATTACCGTGCCGGGACGGTCTGCGGTTTCGCATTAAGCGTAACATAGATTAATTTACAATGCATAATCGCAAGCTTTCGATTCGCCGAGAGTGATGTTGTCGATATGTTTGATATCGAAGTTGATATTTTTTCTTTTTTAATAAAAAATTAAATATCTCATATTTAAATTTTCCAGGCAACCCACGAACTTGAGCCCGA
Source organism: Pachycephus smyrnensis (assembly GCA_030142225.1). NCBI lineage: Eukaryota > Metazoa > Arthropoda > Insecta > Hymenoptera > Cephidae > Pachycephus > Pachycephus smyrnensis. The sequence goes on along the minus strand of JARQST010000309.1, from coordinate 1,046,203 downwards.
ATTAGTCCTGTCGAAAATACTGGAACACTACGGGGACTTTTCAAGCGGTTTCACAAACGAATACGCAACGAAGAATCGTGAAATTGTCTTGGAAGCACTCTCGGACAGTGGCACTGTAGCTCCGTTAATAATGACCGCCAATTTGCATTCAAGAGCAAATCCAAAGAGCTACATGTACGTCTTCTCGCATCCAAAAGCCATGCAGGACTATTCTGGCGTAAGTGAATTATGAGAAAAATTGTATACACGAGGTTTGATTCAATCGAGGAGGAAAATTGGCGGGAAAAATATTAAAATTAGAAAAACGCGAATCTCTCGTAACGCAATTGGGAAGACCCATTAAAATACCAAGAGAAAGAAGTGGGCGAATGAAAATTCATAAATTTTTTTTTTAAGTGCAGTCGTCATCGATTTGCTGATACGTAAAATAGAAAAAAAACAGTGTTAGAATATATATACGAAGTCCAGCGAATGTCTGACTACATACGTAATTATCTACTTAGGCGTATCTGTATCCCTAGTGTTACAGCTATACTGCCAATTCGGATTTAACTATATACAAACCTTATACCTCCTGTATAGATACGTAAGAAGTAAATGCGAAGTACAAACATTTGACTACATTATGTTCCCTTCTGTTATCATTCAGCAACAGCGCCAACGCACTGTACATGGAGAAGAGTTGGCTTATATACTGGGTGTCCCACTCGACGGTGGGAAATATCACTTGCGCGGCAGATACAACATCGGCGAGACCTTATTCGCCGAAGCTATGATGACGTGGTGGTGTAACTTCGCACATACTGGGTGAGAGGATTATTTGATCTCCTGAAAGTGCTTCTCGAGGCGTCGCTATCCACCGTACTTACGTAGCTCGATGCGAACCGCCTTTCTTCGCGTCGCGGTTTTATTGAAAATTCTATAGTGCTTTGCTATCACGTCGGAGAATCCAATTCTCTTCGAATGTCACACGTGTACCGAGTTCATTTTATTCAATATGTTTATACAATTTTCCTATCACTGGTTAACTACAAAATTTCTACAATAATTTCGAAAACAATCGAATCGCATTATTTCGCGCTGAGCCGACGAGGTTTGCTCGTTGATTTTCATTGTTCGCGAATAAAGGGGACGACTAGATAAATAATTGTCAACGGATTTGAATTATTTTACAGTGCTATTTTTGGAACTGATAGATTGAAGAAAAAAAAAATTGGAAATAATCTAGGAAACTATAGACTTTCCTGGGGATTGAATTGGTAGAAGGAAGGGGGGGGGGGGGGGTTGTTATACAAAATGGTTATATAGAAAGACGACAGGGTGAGGGTGAAAAGTATTATAAACGTTATCGACGGTAACGGCAGTGATTTCTTTTTTTAATTAACCAGAACGTCAGAGTAGTTGAAAAATTGGCCCGTCCAAAGTACTCGAATGTATTAAGCTTTTAGGTGAACGCCGCGTTTCGAACAAAGCGACGCTGACGCGCGTCACGGTAAAAACACTATTTTCAATTAACCTCTCATTTGAATATTTATGCGCCATCCATTCATCCCTCGGATAGAATCAGTCTTGAATAGATTTTCTTGTGCAGGTCACTGTGTACTCATAGAACAATGACAACAACAATGACAATAGAAAAATTATCGAAATTTTGATTGGAAATTTTACATCGTACAAAAATCCCTGTCAATTTCCGTAAATGAAATCTGTCATTCGGAAGAAAAATGTCTGAGACGGCATATCGAATAACATTTTCCCCTAAATATTTTTTTTCCATTTTTACTTTTATTTTAACGTTATTACTTTTCTGCCTCTTTTTTAAAATAAAACAGTCTAAATTACACGCGCCTAAAGTTTCCCTTAAACTCGCGTACTTCCGTGCGCCAAGAAACGTGTAAAATATTTACAAGGCCGATTGATTTTGGCAAATTTTATTGATTCTCAACGTTATCGTCATAAATTTCAAGGAATTCGACGTTCTAATTAAATCTCCGACCAAACGACGACGTGTTCGTTGTTATCGTTTCGCGCACGAGCAACTTCGCCAATATTCGATAATAAATATGATATCCCTCGATAAAGCCACGGACGCTCTTCGTGTACGAAATTCAATGATTTTAATTCAATGATTTTCACACTAACATCTGACATTGTTACATTAACGCTCGGCTGCATAGCAGTCGTTATCATTTTCCCCAACGGTAAATGGATTACCTTTGTAACGACGCATTATGCAGCTGTTTCAGTATCATATTCAAGAGGAAACAGTAACGCTGTATCATATCAGATAATACAAGGTAAAATTAAATACCAGCCGGTTCCTGTTAAATTGTTTTTCCCCGTTATAAAATCAAGCAATAAAATACACGCAACGTCATAACATCGCTGGATCCACGAATAAACATTAATTAAAACCAGCACAAAACAATAACCATTCATTACGCTTCCATATCGTAAACAAAAAAGTCGTTACAAACGTAACGTAACAAAACAAAATAAGGAAGACAAATTCACTACCTACAAATTACAAAAATTTCAAAAACCTTCTTTTTTCGATTAATCATTCACATTGGTACGTTACCCCATGAAAATACAGATACGAGCCAAGAAAGATTTAATGACAATTAAAAAATTCCCTATACCTTATAAAATTATATCTCACGTAATCATCCATAATTATTAACCTTGTTTAATTTCCTAATTATCGCAGACTCCTGTTTACCATTGTATACTTAAAGCTTTCACCTGTTTACATTACCGTAACTTATTCACGCTGCGCAGGCTAGAATGTTCATCTAGCCGAAGATCCTGGCTAATTAAACAAACGAAAAATGGTAAACAATCAAATTCCACATTGCAGCATCTTCTTCGAATCAATTTCTCAATTTGTTTTATCTGTCTGTAAACACTCACCTTTCTATTGCTATTTATTTTAAACACCCGCGCGTTGCTCCATCTCGTACCATTCCCCTCTGCCAAATCACTAGGTACGGGACACGTATGCATATGACACGGGTTTGGAATCTGTGAAAACTGGGTCGATCCAATTAAGCGAAACAAAGCTCTTTAGTACCTACGAGCGGAAATAGATGCTTCGCATGAATACACTTAGGACAGGATAAGGATCGATATCGTGCAGCTGCTGTCTCCTGCAGACTGGTGGGTCCGTGTGTTTAAAAAAGAATTGAATTCAACGTGAAAGTAACGGAAACGAGGAGAGAGAAAAGTGTATTTTAAAAAATGCCCAAAATACCCGAAAAGAAGAGGAATAAAGTATTTCTGTAAAAAAAAGTACCTGAAACTTGGAAAAAGCAAAACACGAGTATCGATTGGTAACCAGAACTAAGGTATGCAGGGTGCATCAGCTCGTAAGATTCTATTACGTGTTCTCCGAGTTGTTGGCTAATTTCACGGAAAGTCGTAACGGTATGGCTGCCGTGAGACTAGACAGTAACTATCTATGTATCGCGTGTAATATTACGATTAGGTTAGCAAACGTTTAACGAAGAGGAAGAAATTAGTGATGGTTCCGTCGTATCTAGCAGATCCTGCACGACAACCACGGAATCAGGTTGCATTGCTTGCAGAATGGGATCCTGCTTGAAAGTTTCTTTACTCACTGTTCTCTCTCAGTCTTTTTTCTTTTATTCCTGACTTAATTACCTGCCCGTGCTTCGGAGTTCAAGCTGCCTTTATTTAAGGTACAATTGCACGAGATGTTCGGCGGATTCGAGTGAGCCTGTATATGTATAGTCGCGGAAACTCAGTTCCCTGCTGAAAATTTACAGTTGACTGTTAGCCGATGGAATTCCTAATGGGGTATTCAGGAAAAATAGAAGAATAGAGGAGGGAGGGGGGTGGGGGCTCTGGTAATTACAGTACGAATTCTAGTGACCGTTTACGTGTTTCTCTTTCTTTTTTTTAACTAGAAATCCGAACGCGCCTAGAAGGTCTACGTATCTGACGGATGGTCCAAAAGAGTGGCTGCAGTATGAGATTGATTGGCCCGAATACGATCCTGAGAATCAGACCTACTTTAATCTGAGTGAGTGACGAGCGAGGAATTTTAAATAGATTTTGTTGTGAATTTTTTGCAAAATTTCTTTATCCCTTATCCCCCCGTTTTTTTAATGTTCATAGCAATTCCTCCGGAGGTTGGTATACACTATCGAATTAACGAGATGCAATTTTGGAACGAGTATCTACCCAACTTGATAAAGCATCCAAATCTTGACGTCGCACCACCAGCTACCAGAAGAGGACCGCGACCTGACATTCTCGACATTGCTGACGGAGTTGGGAAATACGCGAGTGGAATCTCGAGCGTAAATTCAGAAACGTATACGTTGAAGTACAGTACGAGAAAGCCAAATATACTAGATGGTCCAAAGACTGATATCGGTGCGAACGGAGAGGATTCGTCGAGATTTCCTTTTTCGAATTTTCCCAGCAACGGGGCTGAGGATGAGGTCCAAGCAACGACGCCAGAGCCAAGTGGATTGAAGAGTACCTCAGCCATATCAATGGTGATCGGTTTTGGATTGGTGTTTCTGCTGATAAATCTGACAGCTTTCTTTTATCTGTACCACAAGCGTCACGCCTTGAAGAACAAAGAAAAGATTCTCAAGAGACGCTTAAGCCAGAAGGAGGACGGTTCGAAACGTGCGAAATTGGAAAGGCTCGCTGAGAACGCAGAATTGGGATACAAGAGCGACAGTAAACCGGATTTGAATGAATTGATAAAGAACGATAAGGCGTACGACAACAATTCGAATTTCGGTAGAAGGTCCAAACTCTCCAGGCAGAATTCCGGATCCACCATCGACACTCACATCAAAGTCCGCGAATGGATACAGCAGGAAATAGTTCACAGGTTAGAGATCCTATGTGTAACTATATATTTCGTGCTTGCAGTGACGTAATTGGAAGAGGTGAAGTTTGCCGAAAGCTACTCGACAAAATTCCACTCAGATGAAGATGCGTTCAAGTCGTTCGAGTAGTCCTCTGATCCAATTACGGAATCCTTGTTAAACTTGGCTCTTGCTTAAGCTGCCCACTTTTGGGAATCTGCATCCCTGCTAACCTCGTTAGGATCGTTACAAACTACTTGTCGTTACCGGGTTGAAATTGATTGAATAAAAGATAAATCCGTAGAATCTCCGTTGGTATATTTGGATTACGGTTAGCTTCTTCCCCTAGACGAATCTATTGGGAGAATGCATTTTCATTAGGTAATACATTGGAAAGCTATAATTGTAATTAGCAGTAGAATTCGATTTAACCATTTTCCTCCCTAATGCACCGACTAATTTATTCAATACTTTAATCGAATTGAAATATTGCCACTGAACAGAATGGAATAATGTCGTATCACTCGATTGCTCGTGATAATGAGACATAATAACGAAGCGCATCGTAACAAATGGCATCATTAATTGCTTGCCTGTCGGATTTTATGCACTAATTTATCTCGATGCATAATATTATAGTGCATATCGCACAATGCACCATTCACGATGTTCCAAGAGCTCTTAGGCGGCGTTCAGTCGATTCTTGAATCCTCTACGAGTTAAACGTACGTTTGCGTCGTATCCTTAATCCGGCTAAAAGTAATTCAATTGCATTTCAATTAACTGTATTCCGTAATGCATTTTTAGTGGGTGCATCTATTGAATTCTTTAGTTCGATTCATTAGCGCTGAACGTATTGACTTCTGATAAGACTGTGTATGACTTGTTAATTATACGTAATGATTGTTTTGACGAATGAAAGAAAAATTTTTTTAATGCATTTTTTTTCTCAAAAAGATGTTCGCCACGCTTTCTACGAAAGACCCGCGAGACACTGCAGAAGGAGCATCAGGAGAAGCTAACGAAGCAGCAGGAAGAGGAGAAGAGACTAAACGAATTGGATAAATTGAAAAATAAAAAGGACGAGCCAATCTACGACGAGAGTCCAGCCATAGTCGTGCGTCCTGGAAAAAAATCAAAATTGCCCAAAGTATCCGTAGCCATAGACGCTACGCCGGCTACTAGAACCGAATCGATACTCAATCAAATACCAATAGAGCTTGTAAAGGATACCGAATTACCAGAGGAGGGATTGGATACTGTCGATGCGGAGACAATTGGACCAAACGAAACCCTCGTCACGCCTCAGGTTGTCGTAATAGAGCATCATCATTCAAAAAGTGATCCGCTACCAATGGAGAACGTATTTAAAAACGTCAAGCCACATTTCTCGAGTCCGAAGATCTACGAATCAGATTCCGGAAGTGCGAGTAGCCTCTATGCCAAGATAAATCCCAAGATGAAGTCTCGTTTGCCGCGCATGGGACCCATCGGTAGTGCTGATGAAGTCTCGAATGGAACCAAAACCGGAAATGACAATCTCTACGACCAAGTTCCACCGGAAGATCCTTATGGAAAGACCATACCTAAACTAACTACCTTTGGTACCAAGGTACCAAGCTGTGATATAAACGTCACTTGCAGGGAACCTACTGTCGAGAGGGAAAGCGTAAGCCCTGAAGAAGCTCTGAAGACCATCAAGCGCCGGAAGTATCCGAAAGTTTTGCCAGACATCGAGAAGAGACGCTCTCTGCCAGTCCCTAATAGTTTATTTATTCCTAAACAGTATGGGAACTCTTTGAAGGACTATAAGAACAACTCGCAACCGACTTCGCCATCTGGACATCCACCCCTGCCACCGCCGAGAATCTTCGGTACATCCAAAAGTCTGGATCTTGCTGAAGAGTCCGAGGTTCAGACTGAGAATGAACCCATTACCACGAATCTTCACGTAGGTCCATTGTTGAAGAGAGAAAATTCAACCAGGAATAATTCAGATCCAAGTATAATTGAGAATTTTGAATCTCCTGCCAATACCACTGGCTCTTACAGTACTCCATCCATAGATCGATACAGATTGATCGATAGTCCTGTATCCGATGGACTTTACTCAAGTTCAAAATGTTCTATTCACAGACCGTATCTGTTCCCTCAGAATGTTATAGCGTCTGACACGAGTTTGAATCGATCTGACGTTCTGGAAAGTTCTGTCACCAATTCTAACTGGTACAAATCGAAGGACATGATACCTTCGACTAATCAAACCTCAATTCCTTCCGGTATTGATACCAGTATTGGTAATCCTAACTGGTACAGGCAAATTACAGGGGGCAGTAATGAGAATGAGAATTTCCAATCGCCTGCGGCTATTTCAATGCCTGCCGCAACGGAGCCTCAAATTATGATCACTTCCAGAGATGCAAGTACAGACAAAGTTTATCCCAGTTATGGAGGTTCGCAAAATTGGGATGGTAAAGGATCTGCTGAGCCAAAAATCGTTATCACACCGAGAGTGGGAAATCTTTTAGGTCAGTCAGGTCAAAATTTGAGTCAGGTGGTCACGAATCTTGCTACATGCAGAAACGTTGATCACGAACCAAAAATAGTTATCACACCCAGGCACGAGGTATTGGATAGCGTGAAGATAATTGCAGCAGAGCCAAAAATAGTGATAACGCCGAGAGTCGAACCGGCTTTGAATCTATCAGGCGTCCAGACGCTATTGAGCCAAGACGGTAACGTCTCCGCGATAACAAGAGAGGAGCGCAAAGAGCCTAAGATCATAATCACTCCAAAAGATCCAAAAAGTGGATCTTCTTCGAACTTGAAACAACCCAAGATAATAATAAAACCAACGACCAATCCTTCCAAGTCTAGAGACAATAAGAATATTCCAAAAGTGTCGGCCATCCCGTCGCCGGAGTGTCAGAATTTTCAAAATAAAGAAAAGGACAAGGCCGTCGAGAGGGATGCGGTGCATACAGAAAAACCGCCACTCAAAGAAAAACCAAAGGTTACTAGAATTCCGTCATTTTCAAAAAGGAAAGACGAATCTCAAGCGAAAGCCGAAAAATCAGGTAGTCCTGTATATGCCGAAAAAACGGAAATCATTCAGAAGGTAAACGCGATACCAATCAATACTGTGACCACCGTACCACTGACTCCGACTTTGGAAAATAAGTCGAGTATACCAACGTTATTGAAAAAAGATAGCGAAAAATCATCAAGCACTGATTCCTCGACCAGTACGGGAAACTCCAGTAACTCAAATACAGGAACAATAAAGAGGAAGCCGACCAATAAAAAATAATTATCACGTAAAATATTTATCAGAGGACTATTAAGAAATAGAAACTCAAAAATAGTATATACATTTTTATCTTTCTCCTGTATCGTTCACGCCTGAAATTTTTTATTTTATCTGTTCAATACGTAATCATTAGACAGACTCGTACTTGATCTATAATAACAGGTAAAACAGTTCATTATATTTCAACGAAGATTTGTATTATTTTTTGGAGTTAACCAAAAAAAAAGATATTCGAAACCAATCCAAAAAGATAGACACGCTTTACTTTAATTACGGATGCTAGTCGTAGCTTTTAGATGTCAATTATCAGAATAGAATCATTATGTCTTATTAAGTCGGTATCTATACGTATCTTTATTTATTTATCAGTATATTATATCAGTTTGCATTCTTTTCTACGTGTTCTGTTCTTGTACCGCGATCGAAATATATCATTTTCCTACTTTTACAGCAAATCTTCATCTTTCATTGCCCTCCAAGGTCACCTACACATACCATATCGAAACGGGGTAGAATTTTTCTTAAATTAATTCTAACCTGTATAAAAAGAAATGATCGTCTCGTAAGCTTCCCTATTTTCAATTAAGATCCGTTCTAGCCAATTACGATTATATGGTGTTTCCGAAAATAGAAATTTACTTAGCCTACCCCTTCATTAAATCCTCTTGATCCTAACGATAGTCACCCCAGATGAGTTTCTTGCGCTCTTCCACGAAATCCCTTCACGACATGAAACTGCCAGTGTTTACGGCAATTACTTCATCGAGGGGCTTGTCCGATGACGTCATCCACGGCGCACTTGATCCTCCTGAAGTAATTATATCGGATCCAAAGTTATGAGGAAAGTTTATAAATTTGATATGGACGTTGACGTTGACTGGTCCATGAGGTAAATTATGAAAGTTCAGTACAAAGCCAGTTCAGCGCAGTTTGACTTTTGCACGTTACTTTTAAAAAGTTAAGAACAATAAAATAATAATTATATATATATATATACACAGCACTTAATTATTGATAAACTAAAAATTGATAAAATTAATACAAGGTACCAGTGCAATTGAAGAAACAATCGTGCAAACACTGCGAGATGAATTTCTGCATTAGTCACGTTCCTGTAAAATTTTCCAATATTCATCCTCGGAAATGGAATACGTAATTACTTGTACTGATTGGAAATATTTTCATTTCTCATTAAAAAAACCGAAAACAAAGTGCGGGTTAATTATAATGACGTCGTGCAAATCGGCTACGCGTTAATCCACCAAGAGAAAGCCTTCATCGAGAAAACATTTAAACAAGGGAATACTAAGGGGATGGTCAATTTACGAGGCGTCTCAGAAATTAATTACTTATTTAATCGCTCGCGTACTACGAGTTAAGTAACTGCACTTCCGTGCAATACTGCATTTCTTCTTAGTGCATCCGCTTACCTGGATACACGACAACCGTAATTAATTCAACGAGTAAAAGACATTCGTGTTTACGATTAGTTTTCTACTGTGAGCTAAAAACAGTAAACTACAAAGTAAAACGTTATCGCAAAAGAGATTAATAATTTTTAATTTACATCAATTTCCCCACGATCCTAACAAGGACAAATTATTAGAATTATTAATTTTATTTCATTCCATATATATATAAATCATATCTCTGATCTAAGGATGACTCAAGGAAATTTATGTGTCCCAGCTTCCACAAGATATTCAAGGACAAATGGATATCCTGCAATACCGAGAAACAAATATTTGTTATCCAGTCTAAGGTGTCACGGCTATACCAAGACCTGTACCTTATTGCATAGTCAACGTTTATCAAGTGACTGGTGCTCGGATCCTCGTTAAAGTAAAGCAAATGGCATTCGAGAGGACACTGTGCCCTTACCACAAGACTAGTCAGACGCGATGACAGGTCAGCCATTTTGAAAGTAAAATATTGACTTTAGATGTTAGAACAGCTTAAGATTTTACAGGTTATATATATATATATATACATATAGGTGAATGGATAATTTATAAATTAATTAGATAATCTTTGACAATACAGAAGCAATCTAATTATTAATCTAAACAATAAAGATTATATATATATATATAAATATAACACCAGACATATTGTATACTATGCAATATATACATTGAATGACCACGTGATTTCAGTTCCCAGAAAAAATGGCAGACCTTTTGACCCCGCATTGTAGCCTGTAATATAAATGCAAGAAATATCTTTTACCTAAGTCTCTATAGGGGGGGCGGTATTGAAAAATTATATATATATGCATATGTATATGTACAGAGTCATTTACTAAATACAAACGGTATCCCCACGACGAAACCAGCCGGTTTTTCCCAGCTTGTTTATGTTGCTTGCAGATCTTCTTGGTAGCGTGAATACATTTTCGTGATTGCACATCTTATATTGAAAAAAGCACAAACTAATTAATTCCGCGAGCGTAAAGAAGGCGGTCGTGGTTGAAAGGGCTGAAAAGGAGAGGAAATAATAAACGCTAACCAAAAGTGAACCTGGTGCGGTAGGACGAGTGAGGAGAGTATAAAAAAGAGAAAAATAAAAGAGAAAAGAAAGGCAGAAAAAAATAGCGAACAGCACCACAGGTCGAGAGGTTCTCGCGATGCAGTAACTTTCAAGAGTTATCATTTCGCAGTGGCGTACTGTCATAACTTTTAACTTCGCCTTTTGTCCGCGGAACTTTATTATTAAGTAAAACAAAGTCTATAACTCATACAGGGTTCACGATGACGAGGGTGAAGGAAAGTATGGTGAGGAGAAGGTTCGGGGTGGTACCGAAACCACTATTCTCCAAGTTAGCACTCATATTGCCCAGAGAAAAATTCAATTGATTTTCCTCCTTCGTGACGTAATGGAGTTTCTAGGTGACGTCACCGGGTGGAAAATAAAAGTACAGCTTTTTTCACGACGTTGCGCGAGCCGGTACAGTGCGTAAATCGATTTGTCGAAAATACAGTAGAGTTGTTTGTCTGTTTCTTTATTTGTTTTTCTCCTCTCTACCCCCAGCCACCCCTCTCTCTCTCCCTCTGTATTTGGTATCCCTTCGTTTCCCCTTCAGTTCTTAAACGCGTCGATTTGCCCAGAAAGTCAATGGACTCGCGACGATGATTTTGATTGGGGGAACGAAAAGAAAAAAAATGTTTTTCGATGCCGCGTCAACCACGCGTGTCCCCGATATGTTCACCTTTTACACTGACTTTTTTTTTCCCCTCCCCTATACCCATCCGTGCAATTTATACGCAAATTTTTCTATACGGTTCTTACCGAAACTTCGAAGCACTCGATAATCCTCGATGGGAAAACGCGCGAGCGCGTCCCGGGTAACCGTGACAGGAATGTCCGTGCTACCGTGCGAGCCAATGTTTTTCGGCGGTCTGTCATTAGCCTGGAAAATTAATGAATTCTGGTTTTTGGTCTTCTCCTGTTTTTGAAATATCGTTACTAGCCGCGCGCGAATATGAATATTGAACCATAAACCATATGAAAAATAATTGGATACAAGTGAATCGGTGACGTTTACAGGGACCTTTATCGTACAAAGTGCACAAATGGCGGTCCTCCATCACGAGCTGTCGTATAAACCGAGAGGTTCGTATATTTCCATATATATTGAACACATATCCCAGCAACGATCATACACGCGGTACACACGTGTACGAAGATATCGCGTAGATACTTAAAAGTTTTTTTTTTTCAAAATTCTTCACTCGTCATATCCTCGGTACGCTCGATAATGAGGATCCAAATTTTTTTTTTGGAAAATACCAAAGAAATAATTATCCATACCTCCCTCTCTCCACGTGTCACCCCGTTATCGCATTTTATTCTCATCCCTTACATTCGCCACAAAAACTCACTGAAACTCGTCACGATTTACGAGGGATCGAGGAATAAAATTAATTCCTCGCTAGACGCGACTCCAGCCTCAGCGCCTCTGGACCATCAACAAGGGATGAACATTTCGGGAAGGAAAGAAGGAGGGAAGAAATGATGGAAGCAAGAAAGTAAAAGGCTAGAGTATAGACCCTTGTAAAAAAAGCTTTCAAAGCACGCCTCGTTTGACGGCCACGCAATACGGTTAGTGTTATGTCAAAAAGTCAACGGTCCCACGGATATATAGGTTGATTCAGAAGTAACCTATGCAGCCGCTCGTACGACCATGTAAAATCTGTAGGACGTAAGTATCTCCAGACTGTCGATAGATTCCATGCTGTCCAGTTATGTATGTACTATGTAGATACATACGTTATACGAACGATATATTGTCTTCTCGTATATGGCAAATGGTATATATATATACATACATATATAGAGATACATATGAGTAGATGGTACTGTATAGACTATATGTGTATGTATATATATATAAGGTACAGCGAAAAATGACCGTTACGAAAATATATTCCGGGTCGAAGATTTGCATTGGCAAACGGCCATTTGCCTTCGATTCGCTCTTCGGTTATCGCGTATCACGTGAGATTCGCCAATGCCATTTCGTAGTAAGTACAGACACCATAAGTCCTTTATGGATACGGAAACGTTCCACTCTATGGTTAGCGGTGGGGTTGATGGTATTTTTTTAAAACTTCGGCCATTTTTCGACCCTACCATAATATACATACCCCCTCCTTACGTAATGGTGTGTAATAAGTTGATCGAGGTATCGTTCCAAGTGCAAGATTAAAATTAACATTTTGTCGGTCAATTATAAATTTTATTGAAGAATGAATGATTCAACAAGAACATTTAATTAATCACATTTATAATACAGGAATAACGATTGTATTTCATTCGTGCTATAGTTACTGTGGTTTTAAGACACTATACGTATTTATTCATTTGGTCCTTTGAAAATGGCTAATCTATAACGGGTTTGATTGGCAAGACTGTATTTAACGATAATAAACTATTTGTCCGGTATTAGCCATTTGGAACGACCTGTACACTGTGTTCGTAATTCACTGCACAGTTTAGGAACAAACACAAAGCAGGCCTGCACGGAAGGCAGTTACTGGGTTAGGTTCTGTGGTCGGCAGCCGTTTGAAACCTATTGTCGACATAATTGCAAGACAGTACTGCTTGACAACGGGCAAGTGGATTACTGGATTACGGAGTTACGAGGTGACAGAAGGTGCCCTCTGTTGGCAATACGTCAATGTACCGAGTTTCGAATTGCACAACCGTGAAAAGGAAGCTGGTCGATTTTGCATTCTATGCGTTATCATATCCTAGCCAGAAATTTGTATTATACACGTATAGGTATATGCAAGTAGGAATGCTCATCTTGTCCTCTGGGTAAACATGGAATACATAGAATGATATATGTCATGATTACAATAAGTTATGATTATAATATATCATGATTATATAAAGTTGGGATTATTGTTTCTGTTGCGTCTCATATCGGCGCAGGATTTTGTTATTTATTCTTCAAGCTTATATTTTATGTTATTTTATCGTGCATTCGTACTTGTCTTTTACTTCTTTTCGCTCTACTAAGCAGACGCAAAATGTCAGCAGTGGCGTAGGCGTGCCTTTTGCACATATGGAAACTCCACTGTTCCAAGGAAATTACGAATGGAAAGTCCGAAGTCAAAAGGGATGAAAAATTTTATCTGGGACATTTTCGGTGGGATTAACACTGTGAACTTTTTCATATTTGTTTATGGATGTTCAAGGGCGTAATGTAATTTTACGATCAACGCTATCTCGGAGATTAATGTTAATGTCGACTCGTTGCATAGAGGAACACGGTAGGACGTTCGTTAATACGTGAATTATCAGAACCTTATTTTTGGTAAATGATGATAAATTTAATCAAATTTTTTTAATTATTCATCCAGTACGACCAGTCTGATGTGTATTTATTTAAATGATTGCAACCGCCATTCGATTTTTGATGTAGCAGCGCATATGACGACTGAAAAGAGATATTAATGAAATTCGTCATTAACGTTCTGCTCGACAAAATTTATTTCCGGTGTTATATTTTAGTCATCAGATTTGAATGCGCGGACGCAATTTAACACTGTATACAAATATTTACGTACGTGCGTACGTAAAAGGGACTAGAATAAAATTGATGGGACATAATGAAAATTTGTATTTCACATGCAGAGATAGTTTGATGATTATATATTTTCGAGAATAACCAAAATAATGCATTCGACTTTGATTCTAAATTCATGAATTTTGCCAAACAATTATCAAATGTCTACTAGGTTAACGTTCACGACTCAACGTGGCTCAGTCTATTTGAGGAAGTGGCCATTGTTTTGAGAACAATGCTAACGGCAGTTAGGGCACATTATAGTGACTGTCCAAAGGTTCTACGGTACCTTCCAAACGTAACGAAACCTTTAGATTAATTAGAAACTTCATCCTATAGTTATACGGCTGCGTAATGAAATGATCGTTCATTCATTCGTACCGAATATAACGACTGGTTTTTCTTTTTATTCTTTTCATAGGAATTCACATATGCAGAGACATTCTACCTTCATATTTAATACCAGCTATCGTAAACGGGTCTGTCTGGGATACCTAAAAGAACGGAAGATAACGATATACATTTTGAAGTACGTCGAAATTACGTATTACGTACTTCGTTTTATAATTGTTTTAAGTACGGTTTTATACCCGTACTAGAGGCGCCATCTGGTATCGATTAGTCATACTTTCAAGCACTCCGACTTTGAAGCTTGAAAATCTATCACAAAATCGTACCACTTTTCAGTATGCTTATCGCGAAAGAAAATCATCGATATTTTAATTACGCTGACTATCGAGGAGTGTATTTAAATAATTTGAAAATTAATCCGATGAAATTAATAAGGATATCCAATCACGGAATTACGAGATGTAAATTGATATTCAGCCTGTTGAAGTTGGTGATGAGCATTTTGGAGAGAATTTTATGAATAAATGAAGAGGCCCGCGTACAGCTTGTCGGATACGTGATTCTACTCTAATTAGGATAATTAGAACTTGAAAAACATCAACTTTCACGTTATTGCCAATACAGTTAAATTGAATTCAACGTGTATATTAAAAGTACTCGAAGTTGTTGACAACGTAATAGAAATTAAAGAGGCGATGCATACACGTAAAGAGCGAAATTGGATAATTGAATTTATCAATTTTACACGGTCTGTCCAGATCAATTAAATGACATTGAATAAAATTGATTTTTAAACATTTCTATTCAAACAGAATTTTTTGTTTGCCTGAAATCGAACAAAAAAGATCGTTCTGTATTTCACACATGACAGTCTATAGACTTACAGTCCTTTTCTCTTTTATTATCGTATTTTCATTTCCCCCTGGTCCAGCATCCCTTTTCACTCTTCTCACGACATCTTTTGCACGACGTCGACGGCGACGTCCTAAGAAGCTTTTCCTAATCCCGATGCTTCATTCTTAGCCAATCCGCGAGGGTAACGTTTACGCCCGTGAAACGTCCGTCACGACGAGGCGCAAGTTGCCAGGGAAAATATAGGGACGTAGAGAAACGGACCAAGATGGCGGCGATGCTTACAGGCGGGATATACTAGAGGGTAGAAAAAATTAATTACACCCAAAGGGGATCGCTTGAAGGCCGATGAAAAACTTAATAAACGTCAGCCAGCCATCAAACGCAAGAGCGAATAAGGAACGTAGCCGGACTCTGCATTCTTTTATATTTTTTTCCACTCTCCCTCCTCCCACCCCTCTCTCTCTTCCTCTCAAAGAGAAAAGCCCAGTTAAGACGAATTTAAGTCAGTCATTATGCGCACGTTTCACTTTCCCACGATGACAATAGAAATTCAAGGCCCCGAAGCAGTGGGACGGCCGTGATTTATAGGATACAACGCAGATTAACTATTTGCTAAAAAAAAGAAATAATAATAATAAAAATCAATTATCTTTCTCCGCGTGATAATAACGTTATAATTATCAGTGATATTGTCAACAGGTGTTAACGATCGGCTGATGATTCCTTCTTTCTTTTCTGTCAAGAACAATGCCGGCACTCGTGTATAGACAATGACAAGAAACAAATCGTACGAAAACGTCAGAAGTGCATGCATTCTTTATATATGTACAGAAATGCCAATTAGGAAGACTGTAACCATATATATATATAACTGCCATGTACGGCAGACACGTAGGAAGCTATCTGACGCGGCCTATTGAAGTTTCAGCGCATAAAAGCTTTTATGACAGCTTTTAACGCTTGCGTTAAGCAGTCATTATGTTCGAACACTTCATACATCAAGATCGTTATCCTTCGCGTTGCATCCTATAGGATGCATTTTCGTTGTAAATTGCGAATAAATTTTTATCGATGCATCGATGAGTGAGTACGTGATTTCAATAATTTCTTCTTATACTGCTCAATTGGCAAAACACAATGGAGTCGTATAATGGAAGTTATTACGTAATTATACATATTTTTGTTGTTTACCTTTTTACTTGGAAAATATTTATCTTATGCGATTTTCCAATGAATCCTTCTGTCACATGAGATTTGTTTATTGGGTAGTGCTTGCGTCGTGCTGAATGCTTTCGCGCGAGAATCGGTACGAGGTCCGTTTCTGCTTGTATATATATATATTTTTGTTGTTTCTTGAAGAAAAGAGTTTATTAAACTGCTTTTTCAAGTTCACGCTTCTTGTTCTTCGCTTTTATTTGTTGATTCCCTGCTGGATGATAAGGGTTTTAAATACGACTAGTGGCTTTAGCATATAACGCCAAGTATGCAAATGCGTATTGTAATGTAAATTTTGTATTTAGAATATGACCGTTTTTTGGCATAATTTCATAATTAAACTTCGAAAAGGAATATTCAGAATTGTCTGAATTCAATAGAAACTTTTTCAATATAGAAAAGCACCGAATCGCCATAATATTTTCTCCAATCAGTATTCCCAATGATTCAGCAAGCAAATGGGAATTGTAATTGATCAATTTATTTAGACTTTGTACAAATTCATTACGTCGCATATTATTTGCAAACGATATTCCCCAGTTAAATAATCAAGGATCGATTAAGTACGTCATGAATTCTTGATGACATTCCTTATAATAAAAAATTGATAATCGTCAATTAATCGATACACCCTCCACCCACATATACACGAAAGGTATAAAAGTTACATATCTCAAAATCCTTCGACGATTCGTTATGCAGAATTTAATTATTTACACAATGATAAAAAAGCCCCAATGAAATTCCGACAAATCATTTTACCGGCGGGATATATCATATATAGTATACTAATTAAATTCCAACCTAACCTTATAAAAGATAATAGCGAAGAACATTAATCACTGCTAATTAAAATCGAATCTGCATTACACTTTAGTGAAAAGTATTCACAGAGAATCTTACGAGCAATCAAAAGTACAATTAATCAACATATCAACACCCGGGAAAGAATTTTAAGATTAACTAGATCTATCCTTGGATCTGATTAGATCTAAAAGTCCGAAAATACAGATCTAATTAGGTCTAAAAATTTTTCCCTGTCATTCGTACCACTGAAAATCCCCATTTATTAATAAATACCTAAAGTATCAACGTTCATAGAAGTGACAGTCAATCCTATCAAGAGCGGCTGAGAGCTTTTAAACAGAAAGCGCAGCTTACGCAAGAGGGTGGCACGCGTCGACGCATAAAATGAATTGTTAAACCAACATCGTCATTAGGCAAGCTGAGAAAGCCAATACGTATAAAACGATTCACGTAAAACCGTAAACGGAACAAATACGAAGATTGCTCGATTGACCGTGTTCTAATCGAGAAGGGAAACAGGAGTAAGCGATTCGACAAACAGAGTGTGGAGGACGGATGGACGGATACGGTTACCATTTGCGGATTCGTAGAAGGATAGATGGTATAGATCGAAGCTGCAAGTTTCTGCAGTTGCAATTTATAGGATTACAGAGTGGTAGCAGCGTGGTTGCCTCCTACTTGGATTGGAAATGCAAGAGAGACTGTAAACGTTATAAACGGGATAAAGCCATGTAAGTTTACAGGCATGATACAGTCGAATCTTCATAGTTGGAAGAGAGCGATGAATCAAGGTCGTGCAATGATGGAAGCTTTTTTTTTTCAAAAAAGCGTGGGTAAAGGTTGTAAAGGGATTACTATACCCTCCAGTACCCAGAATCGAGTTGCAACTATCAAGTACAGTCTGCGCGACGTGGAAAGTTCCAACTATGTATATAGAGGCTGGACTGTAATGCGAACGTTAAATTTTACTACAGTGCATTGACTGGGAGTTCATTGCTGACGTAACGGAAGATGCGATTTCTATAGGATTGTAAATATGTACTGAGTACTGTTTGTGTAATAACGTGATACACTATAGCAAATAAGACTGTACTGGAGGTGAGTGTATTTGATAAATAGAAAATCGTAAAATTGCGAAATTGATATCCAGACGATGGCACTTGGTATCTTGTTCGCGTGAAGAGGGGACAGCCTCTTCAAAAGACGAGAACAGTGTGTACTCTACCTTGGATGGTACTCACCCCTATTATTCTTTTCTTAAGATCAACGCGCGGAGAGGGAGTCGAAGTTGGCGAGGATATCGAAGGCAGAGAGTGAAAGAAAGATGGCGGGGGGAAAAGAGAGAGTGACAGGCAGGAGCCGATAGGGACGGATGGAATAAAAAGAGGAAAAGCAACACGGCCGAGTGTCTCGACGTTACAAAATTAGTCGCGGATGAGAGCGTTGTAAATAAAGAACCTGGGGGGAATAAATAAAAAGAAAAAGGAAAAGAGAGAGAGAGAGGAAAAAAAGAGAAGAGGCGTCTCGGCGCGGAATGCTTATCTATAATGAAATCTTAGACAATATTTTCATCGTAGCGAAAGATGTCTTGTCGACGCTCTCGTTCTTCCTCTTCCTATTCTGAAATTCTCTGTTGCCACAGACCATCCCCTAGTTTGGCCAGGTCGACGGTTGACGGTACCAGGTTGGGTAAAACTCCAGCAACGATCCCGTCCATTCGTTTCATCGCGCTGCGCAGTTTCTCGTTTTGTCTCGTGAGCCAAATTGAATTTCGCGCCATGTTTTTTCATCATTTTCTTCCCTTTGAGCCGCAGCGCTACCGGACGTCGTAACCAGTCCGCGAGACGTCTCTTTCTCTCTTTCTCTCTGTCTCGCCCCCGAAGACGACGGGACAAGGTGATTCGTCTTCTGTGGAGGATTATTGTCCTCCAGGATTGCCAACTCCCACGGTAAAAGGAAGCCACGGGAACCCAACCGCCAACCGATACCTTCTTCCAGGTTGGATACACTCCTTCCCACCTAACTTGAGGGATGGCTCTGTGGTGACGTAGTCGTAGCCAAGACCCTAGACTACTTCTCTACTCTCGTTAACCCTGCTAGGGACGCCTGGCGTCGACGCTCTTCATAGACCTCGGTGCAAACCCATCATAAATATAAGACGCCACCGACAGTGACAAAGACGTCTACGGCGTTGGGCTTTGAACATCTTTGACCAGGGTGGTTGGAGTATGGTGTAGCGTTTCAATCCCTTCGGAAGCGATAGTAACCTCTTGAGTCAAGGATGGGTTTAAGAAAGAGTGAATTCCCGTGTTGAGTTCGCGAACAGCTGTTATACGTCAACATGGACCGATGCAAGTCAGCTTTTTAGGATCCTGTTATTATCTTTAGATTTAACGAATGCTGATTTATGTAGATGTCATTTTAGAAATGAAACGGAGAGATAAAATTATAGGACGTACTTAGTATGTACTGATGTAATAAGATAATTAATTTTTTATAAAAAAATATTATATTATCTCGTTAATTAGAATTTATATCAATATGAATAAGACGCTTCTACGTATCTCTCGAGGTCATGCCTTATTATAGTGTCGAGATTTATGCATTGCTGGGTATAAAATAAATATTTTTAAATTCGAGGAACATGTGCCTCTTTTTTTTTCTTTATCAAACATCTTCCCTCCGCAAGAAAAGTTGTGTCTACGAATGTTACGGGTTAAGAAGAAGTCACGGCGTGAGTCAAGCCAGAAACTATACAGGAAGTAACTATCGGGCAGCGTATACCCTTCTGTCTGTTCGTTTCGTACCGTTTTGTTCAATTACACAAAAGCACTTTGCTAGACACACAGATTTTTCCAGTCGCGTTATCTGAATCAGAATCAAAGTTAACGAGTGGTTAACGTGAGAATCAGCGAGAATGCGGATGACTTTGATATCCGGTTTGATGTAAAAGCCGAAGTAAGGGACAAACCGATCAATCAAAAATTCAGACAATCAATCAGCAATTTTAGACTAACGTCTAGATACTATAAAATTTAATATCATCCAAGAATCTTTACTCATTCAATCGACTTTTATCTGATGTTAAATACTGTCTATTCCACAGATCTATCTCGTTTCTCAGTTATCTCCTGATATCCCAGCAACGTTCCTACGTCTGTTTACAGCACAGCTTCCGGATGACGTCCTGGAATAACCGCGGAACATAGGTTGTATTTAAAAATTGAAAATAGTAAAAAATTTTAAGTGCAAAGTTTTATCAGGCTACAGTGAGTTCTATTCGCAAGCTTCAGTCTCCATGCACTTATGTATTCTATATATGTCTGTATCGTTTAGTTCATTTCGGATCGCCGAGTTACAACGGATGTTAAGCACTTTGGTGAAAGCCCAGTGAATTTCGCCATTTTCCCCCGAGGAAGTTATTAGAAGCCTTCGGTAAAAAAAGCGAAAAAAAAGAAACAAGACGTGCGAAACGAAGTCGACGTAAAAAGTTATGCGATTTCGTGTAATCGGACATATCGGTTGGCCACTGGTGTCTAACTACTTGTTTACTTGACTACTTGTTGTATACTAGACCGAATACTTGCTGTGTACTGGCCCAATGCATGACTTGAGTTGTACTTGACTTGCCTTGCCTTACCGTGGGTCGCGC
Organism: Pachycephus smyrnensis; assembly: GCA_030142225.1. NCBI lineage: Eukaryota > Metazoa > Arthropoda > Insecta > Hymenoptera > Cephidae > Pachycephus > Pachycephus smyrnensis. The sequence goes on along the minus strand of JARQST010000309.1, from coordinate 1,025,090 downwards.
GCCGCTTTTACCGTAAAACTTTTTAAGGGAAAAAGTAAGTTTGAAAAATCAAACTTACGCCGCGGATCCCGTGCAGCTTCCATGCGATACAGAAACTCTTCGGCGCCGCGACGAACTTCATCAAGACGTCGCTCGATATAGAATTTTATGTTTCTTACGAAATGTAACTTCGAGTTTTGCGAAATATATTCGTATCCGAAAAGCCTGGTTTCATTTGGCTTTTCCGATCTCAGGTTATAAAATAGGCACGCGAATTTATTGTATTGTTTACAGTCAAAGGTAATTTGCATAATATGTATTACGTTAAGGAGCTGCGCGATTGGACGACTGGTATTGTTCTGTAGATAGCTACTGGTTCTGGGGTATGTGATATTATTTTCTAGGGATAATATTACTTTGCCAAAAGTATCATTACGCAATGAGACAATGATGCTTAATTAGTGAAATTGATTTCCGAATAGATTAGGTTATTTAGGGTGTTCTTCTAAGGTTGAAACCTTTTGAGCTTTTGTATCAATGTCATACGTACAAGTCCCTAGAGAGAACAAAAGTCACTAAAGGGTCCTTCCGTTGGCAGAACTGAATCGATAGCGGCTGTCCTTTTCTTCGCGCGTCCTGACGAGCTTGCGCACACATTTCACTAAAGCTCGAGCTTTGCAGACATTCCAGCGTTCGGGCCGTATTACACTAGCGACAGGGTGCATCAACGAAGGATCACTTTGTAACGCGATAGATAACCCCGAAATTTGTACGCGTCGTCATTCCTTTGAAAACTGCGGTTAAGCCTTTTTTTGCTCTGACCTCTAAACCTGATAGCATGAAAATATCATCTCATTCGTTAAACTTGCTTTTCGTTAATGAAAGAGATACTAACAACCTTAAAAGTCCAAGTACGCCAAACTTTGAGGGGACCCCTGAAAGGGTGTCAACAAAATACGGTTATTTTCCAAACTCTTTAAAACGAGTATTCTGAAAGGAAGACTTGTTGCAAAAAAAAGTACATCACGCCATATCACACGAAAGGTTAAAGAAAAAAAAATTTAATTGACAGAAACATATAAGTATTAATACCCTTAGCAAAATCTACCATTGGCAATGGCGTTTTGCTAATGGTAATCAATGGTAACCAGTGGATTCCCCTTCGTTTACCATTAGTCACCTTTAGTTCTTTTTCGCAAAACAACATTGCAAATGGTAAATTTTACTAAGGGTACGTATAGCCTGAAAAACTTTGCCACGTAAAACTAACGATTCTGTAAACACTGTCTAGGCCAATGTCCATTCTTTAATCCAAGGTAGGAAACTCCTAACTGTGAAGGTCGAGCTTTTGGATTCCATCCATTATCATTCCAGAAGTAAAAAGCTCTCAGCATCCCAGGATCCAAGACGATCTTGGTACGCGCAAGTGTAACCCGGAGAATCGACCGGAGGACAAGGGAGAGTGGAGTCTCTCGCCTTTCAGTCGGCGAGAGCTTGCGGAGCTTTTCATTCCGGTATCGCAGTTCGTCACGCGAACGTCGAGACGCGAGCTTCGAATTGGTGCGTGCAGTGATACTCGGTTAGTCAAATGCTAGTAGCGTTTAATAACGCGACGCGAATCGGCGCGAAGAACATTCGTCATTAAGCTGCGATTATTCAAAGTGAAAGTAGAAAGTCGAAGATTTAAATTCAAAAAGTTCGACGTCGAACTCTCGCGAAACAATTACGTCGACGTAACAGTTACGCGCGTGACCTGAAAAATGCTGATAAAATAGCGGCAAAAAGGGAAAGAAAAAAAAGAAGAGAATAAAAAGTAGAACGCTTCAGAGACACGGATTGTGCGCCAGTGTTAAAAAAGTCCAAAAGCTCAACTCTACTGAGGAATGTTCCAAGCCGGTGAACGCTTTCATGAAAACTAAGTCACGAAAATTGAGTAAGCTTGTCCAGAGCTTTTCGAGTGTATGATCGTAAGGCAACTTGACTTTGCCAAGAGGACATCCAGGATGAATATTCACGAGCAGGAATATATTACAGGAATGATAGGATAATGTGAAGGAGTCGTCATTCCAGGAATTTTTCAATGTTACATTGATCTAAAGTACGGCCGTGACTCAGTCCATAAGGATTGGCTGGATGTTTTCTATAAAATTAATCTCCACCGTATATATATACGAATCTTCCTATAAATAACACGTCTGAAATTATTCCTTGTAACATGTTAACAATGAACCCGATGCTTTTCTCGCGCGATGAAACTTGACTCACAACGAAATGATCGCTGATCATTCTCATCCAATGGATCCACTGAAAGGTTGAACAGTGATTGTCGCGCATATCCTTCGCGAAATACAATTCGTATGAATTATCAAGAGTTCACCAAACTCCACCAGCCACGTACGATCATCGAGAAGAAAAATTGCCTCATGCTGGTATACGTTTATCCACGTGCATTAGGTATGCAGATAAAAGTGAAACAGCCGCAAGGAATACGTGAAAACCGGTGTAACTTTTTCCCAGGGTCATGAAAATCCTATGAAAAATCATTAACGGTTCGCGTTACAATCATCGCACGACCCGACGAGTGAGCATAAGAATCCTTGGATCTTCATTGTATTGTCATAAAAAAATCTTAGTGAATTTCATAATTGGTCTCGTTTCTTTTTTTTTGGTTCTACCAAGTGTAACAACTAGTACCAATTGTCAGTGACTGATATTGATATTGTAAAATAAATACAGAGTCCATCATAAAATGTTTATCTATCTATTGAATATGTGTGCGAATGTTGTTTCTTCCAAGTACACAGAAAAATCATATTGTGGAGTTATATAAACAAAAGAAAATTAAAATAATTATAATGAAATGTGCACCAGTATACGCGGAGTCCTGCCCAACTATAACGGTAAGTCTTCTAGATTGGGTCAAGTTGCTGCTTTACTTTAGCAACCCAACCCAACCCAATTCTAACCTAACCCATCCAAACGACCTCTCCAGAGTATTGCTTATATTCCAATTGACGCAATAATCCCGGCCGGTAATATATTTCTGGTAAATCTTTCATGTCGCCGTACGTGAGTTACTTCCACGTATGCGGTTGCGTCGATTTATAGTGACTTGGTCGAAAGAAAATGGCGTTGCTGAATTTATCGCGTCGTTATGCTTAATGTAACGAGGTCACTGACGTAGACCGATCGGGCATTTAAAAAAAAAGATCCCTAAGAAATTTTTCCGGGCTTGTTTTTTGTATCCCGATTAATTTCCATAATCGATGCTAAAAACTGTCCGAAACACACAGTGTCGCTCGATGGAAACAGAGCCTCGTCGCTCTAATGCGTAAATATAGAATTCACCGTAGAATCTTTTCGTTCACCGCTCGATCTATAGATCATTTCCAGCACTTTGTTGCTCGTTAAGAAAATCGTACACCTTGTAAACTTTTTACGGGGTCGTACGCCAGTGCCAAAGTGTAGCCAATTACCGTCGTTTCGCTTGGAAAAGTATTTCAAAGCATTCGCGAAAGTGCCTTAAACTTTTGTTTCAGCTACGAGTTATTCTAATTACTTTTTATACTTTTCTCAACCGCTAAGCAGGACATAACAACATACATCTATATACAGTATATCTATATACTAAAACTGCATATTTCTGTCTGAGATATTTCCACTTCAGCAACTTTGTGCTTTTCGCATTGCTCTGTGCTTTATCATTTGCATTATTTATGATACATCAAAAGAATGCTTTATAAGCATCGCTATATCACGATACGTAATACTTATTAATGCTATTCATACAAAATCATTACAAATCGCACAAATTCCATTGCCGAGGGGATAGGAAAGAATGTTACAAGTATTCAAAATCAATCGACATCTTTTTAGCGAAGTATACGTAAGACGTAGGTGATTACTCAAAATCAACATTTTCCTCGATATAAAGCTAAGATTGCGTCAGCAAGCTGTCACGCTGTCACTCAACGTTAAACGAATCGCGAATTTCTATGTAAAGCCTCGTCATTCAATTTTCGCTTCCATTGAATAGTCGTTGACATTGTTATCTAATAATAACGTGTCATTGTTTCGATTGATTCTATTTTATGTCCGACGAAAGTTTCCTCCAGCCAATTACAAAAGTGTTTTACCGGACGACGGCGTGACCGGGAAACGAATGAGATTCCTTTTGCTCTTGGCGGGAATTTCAAACGTGTCAGATTCCCGCTTGATGGTAAATTCGCAAGAGTCAAATAGTTACTGCAATTTACATCGGACAGACTTTTCGCAAATCGCAAATCCTCGAATAGAGATAACGATAAAGTGTCGAACTATTAATTGTAATCGCGATTTAAACTTGTCAAAAGTTTCGATATAATTTATACGTAAATTACGACAGCCATTTCCATAGGATTCTACACGAAAATCTGTAATACCGTCGGCGAGGTCGTTGCTATTGCTGTTGCTAATATTGCCGCGGCATACGGAAGTTACGCGAATTGAACAAGCTGCCAAGTAGATTAGAAGTTGCCGATATTGAATTCGCGTGCTTTATCGTGGCATAAAGATTTTCATGTTTAAACGTTATAAGATTTTACAAAGCGTGAATAATTCGCTCGCGGAATTACAAGGGAAAAGGAGTATTTTACGATTTGTCTTCGTCACGGACAGACGTACCTGTTAAATTTAACATGGTATGGGATTGTCGAGCTTATTCTGCTGTTAATTAGAGGAAAAATATAATCGTTCGAGGATCAAATACGTAAAAGCTCCTACGTCGAAAGCTCTCTAGAAAATTTATATAAGTTACGTAAATCGTGGAATGCGGTGCCTTCGTCATTCTCAGTTTCTTTTCACTGCGGACTACCTTTATTACCAAGAAAACGCGAGTATTATGCGGAAGGAGAAGTTAAATCAGTGAATACATAAGAATTCACGGGAATATCGATAACGAAAATATTCTTGAAAATCGAACTGTGCTCGATGATGAATATCTATAAGAAATATTCGAATCGCACGAAGCAAGAATTACATTTTCATTAAAGCGATACACTTTCTATAGCTCATAAAAAGATCTACAGGTTCGTTCGGTCAAGATATATCAATTTGACTCGCTTACGTGAATCCGTATAATAAATCAAAATATTCCTCATAAAATCAAATTACCAAAGGCAGACAAATTGGATGTTTCTTGGGAGTTTCCGAAAGTTTCAAAATAAGTGACAGGGCAATATGCAATTTTCAAAACGATCCAAGAATAGTCCACGTCGGACATAATAAAGGTGATACGGGGTATAAAATTGGACGTGGAGAATCGCCGTAGAATACAGAAAGGAATATTCTTATTTGCAAAGTGGATATAGGGGATCTATAGTATACTATGTATATATAGATGGTAGCTACGCTCAGCCTAAACTTTGACCCGAATACTTAAATTTTCCATATCCTGTCGAAGGGATTAGTTTGAAGGTAGTCGAGAGGTCAAATCGATATGGGAGTATCGTATGAGATTCGCAGGACCACCCGCTGACGAAAGGTTATAAGGGCGGAAATTCGAAAGTGCAGCTTTTCCATCTGCGAGAGCCTCTGGATCAAGAGACAGATTCGTGTTTCAAACAAACTACGACGGAAGCAATATGCATTTCATAATATCCGGTAGGACGGGCACCGAGCGAGAGGATAAAGTTGGCTGAACTATGATTATGGCGAAAGAAGAGGAGCTTCGGGATGAGACGAACGTTAGAGGGATGAAGTAACGGGATGGATGCTGAGCGTCTATCTGAGCCGTTGGAACACCTTCAAGCGAGGCTTCTTACTTCAACCAAGAAGTCAGAATGCATTTCATCAAAACTTGCTGGTTTTGAGTTGCAAGTCACCGCAGCCGCCATTCACTTTATCGTGGTGAATGAGAGCTTCAATCTTGAAGGCTTGCATAACTCGACGCGACCGGATGCGTGCTCAGATTCGAAGTTAAATCGTAAGCGCAGTGAACCGTTATGGCGCAATGTTGCTACCATTCGCCATTATCCGTTCAGAAATATAGAAACAGATACGTCTGATCCTTTGACGCTGTCTGAGAGTATTCGTTGCCGCTTGACAATTGAAGCATATTCGTCCATCCAATTAAGATGTACCAATTAGATCTGATAACAATGAAGTAATCTTTTGAATAGAGCACCCTACGACGACGTTGGAGTATTGCACTGATACGATTCGATCAAATGACAGATAACTGTCAAGAGACTTGTTAGAGTCTCGCGGCAAAGTATACATGGTTATTCAGGGCTCTTAGTATCACCGGAAATTAAACGCGTCCAATTGATCCCTATCGATTCCTATGGTAGAACCATCTTCAGGTGATGAAATAGTTTTGAAAAATCCTATACCCGTGTTACATGTAAGAATAACATTTGTGAGTTGTAACAGCTATTTTTTTTTGGAGTCAGATTGCGAATTTCAAATTTTTATAGCTGAATAGAAGCTAAACATATCTGTTGAATTTAATTATTTTCCACATATCGAACTTCGATTAATACCCCAGCGATTACTCGTAATCCGCGTGTTTCATCCCCTGTACGATTTTTCCCCCATTTTTCGTTCACTCCGTAAGTCGGAATTTACGGCGAAATTGTACGCATTGCAAACACAGCTTTGCGAACGCGCAGAGCCAGATACTGAAAGTTATCGGCGCGAATAAAGCTGGCGGAAATCTTAACAGCAATTAAAATGCAAATACGAGAAGGACTTAACGAGGATGTAAGGAAAACAGTGATTCCACGGTGGTTGTGGAAGGCTTGAGAGAGTTCGCTGCGTGTCCTGGGGTTAGCACGGAGGGGAAGGTTTAGGATTGCTACCACCAGCAGCAGTAAAGAAGGGTAGATACAGTAACTGGTACAGTAGTAACAGAGGTAGAAAATTATTTTCGCAACATTATTTCCGAGTCTCGGCAAATGAACGTTCCTACTATGACTGGGAGGGTAGCAACCCTGTGATGGCCCCTGTCAAATAAGTTGAAAGCTTTATGAAAATGAAGAGACATCGGGGAACGGCTAGGTGACTTAACCGAAAGACAAAGAAAATTTCCCAGAAAGGTACAGAAGCTAGTCCATATTATTCTTATAACTACTTCGTGGATTGACTCTGACTAAAATGCGAAAGATATCAGTGAACTAGTACGAATCTTAGGTAGTAAAAAAAAAGAACCGGACCGATAAGAACATTCCGAGGTTTTGTATAACCAAATAATTTTTTAAGGGTTCGTTACGTAATTCCTATATCGTGCAAAAATTTCACAGTATTCCTCGTTCGCACTTTGATAAAAATGTCAACCATTTTTTTTGGTGGATTAAGAAAATTCGCAAATTCATTCCGTGGCTTCGTCTGCAATTCAACCCTTGAACCTGTTAAACTGCGTCGCGTACAATTTCCACCCTCTATGACTCACCGGCTAAATTAAACGTTCAATGAGGCGCATTTCTAGCACGCGAATTTCATCGCTGCACACGGGAAACGCACGAGAGCTTACGTTAATGTAATACGACATTGAAGTATGAATATCGGATAGTTGCAGCGAGTCATAGAAATTTTCCATCACGGAGACTGAACTGTGTTAATTGCAAAGTGACCCACAAAGGGAATCCATTTGTTTGAAACTATCTACACAAAATTAGAATCACTGTACGGAGCAGGAAACTTGGTTAATGCTTCTCCCATAATACATTGTAAATTAAATATGGCTTCCTCTTCAGTTCAAATACAACCGTCGTGCTCGGTGCTCCCTCGTTGCTGAATTTCCCACGACTCCAATTAAGCTAGATCTACTTGCTAGCAGGAAAGATACATTTTTCCCTACCCACCCAATGGCAGTTTTTGACGAATTAAAATAATTACTGGATATAAAATTTCAATTGCATCGAACAAGATTTCCGATCTGACGTTTCTCAAGGAATTTCGTATAACGATCAATGCAACAATTAGCCAATGCTTAACGCCATGGGTCGGCTTTGATTTGCGAAAAGCTACGTTACAATATCACTGTACGTACTATGGTATCTTGCAAGTGTAAAATAATGCTACCACGAAATTCCTATAGTGGCGAAACGATGTACTCCGAGACGAAAGTACGAAATAACCTCGAGAGTATAAGAAAGTTTTTCTATAAATCAAACGGGCCCGCATAAAAGACTTCACTGAAAGAAAACAGCCATTCATTCGCTCGTCTCGGGACGGAGAGTGGGATGCTGGGAGCAGAATGGATCCAAAGGGCCAAAGAGGGACTAGATTTTTCGAACGTGAACATTTAGCAAACATTTCAGTCCCGCGATTCTTCTCGGTGGTGATTAATGCGTTAAATGCAAATTCATTTGTCATTCGCATCCATTATCTTTTTTCGAATCCTTTGGTGCACCGCATTTTTGCGACAAGCAGCTGGTAGGGACTGCTATGCGTTTCACGATGATAATTCATCATCTTAACATCCGCTTATTAAGACTTAACGAGTGCCTTGTATTACAGTTACTCTATAGTAGGATTTGACAAAACGTTTTCCACGACCTTTAACCTTTGATTAACATCGAGCGAACGCGACGGAAGTAATCGTTGTATCCACGGCCAATGCGATTTCGCGACCAGCCAGTAGGTGCGATTGGATTTTCGCCAAAATCCAGTCAATATATCCCTTCGGTATCCAAGATGGCTGAATTGACCTGTGAAAGGATTAGAAAAACGTCCTCGTTGACGTTGTAAAACTTCGAACTTTATTATACAGCTCAGTATAAAGTATCGACACGGAAGATCGATAAAGTAAGGATCGCCATACTTGATACTTGGCGCAACTTTAAACCCAGCGTAAACCGCAAAAGCAAAAAAACAGAGTATAAAGTGACAACGTGTGAAGTGTCAGCGTAGAAGTAAATAAAAAAAGTGCTTAAGTGTCAACCAACTTTCTCAAGTGCTTCAATTTTTCATAAAACTGTCGTAAAGTCCGCTTGACCGTGAACGGACGTTCGATGTAAAGACGTGCAATTTTTTTTCTTACCCCCTCCACGACACTCCTGCAAGGAATTCCCAAACTTTTTTTTTCTTTACCTTATACTCACTTCGTTCGGTCTTCTCGAAACTTTCTAGTGTCCATTTTTTTTTCTTCTTTATAACTGATCCTTGGAGCAAATTAACGAAAGAGGTGATAACACTGCTCCACCCGGGAGATGGATATGTATACCTATATGCGCGCATTTACTCCAGCAAGTGCACAGTATATATATATATATAAGAAAACGTTTGTATTAGTTCTCGGATATATACATAGATTTTTCATCGCGCGGTTCAACGAGCAAACCCACTACCTTGAATCTCTCTGTATACATACACATATGTATACCAGTGTATAACTATATGTACATCTCCTCCATGTTGAAATAAAATCCTGTGTTACTTCCACTGAAACGGTAGCGCTTTGACTTTTGCTTATCAAAAGAAAAGAAAAAGACAACGTCGATTTCGAGTTTCGTCTGGCCGCGTTTATCATTTACGCACTTCCGGTCGCACGGAAGAAACGCGAAACCGATAATAACCGACGAGAGAACGTACTCTTTCCTGTGCCTTTATTCCGTGGATACATGAAGCTCTATATGCAGGGTATAGAGTTGCATTATATAAAGTTCAGTAAGCCATGTATGGTATAGAAGCAGCTAAAGTACCAGCGGAAACCGAATATTACGTGAGGTTAGAAGAGGTTAGTAGTCTTTGAAACAAACTGTAGAAGAACAAAAGTACCATTCGAATGGTTTCTATACGATACTAATACCGTCGAGATTAATGTACCGTAGTAAAGTTTGGCAAGTTGGTTGTGCGGCCAACTTCAAAGGAAAGAAGAACAGGGCTTTATCAGTCAAGTTCTTATCCGGATGGTTCTTGATACACTTTTTAAAGTTGTCATTGGTACTTTCAGTTTTACTGTTCGTATCGATATGAAAGTGAAGTAAGGATTTTAGGAGAATCAAAGATGAAGGACTTATGAGAAACTTTGCCAAGTGATGAAAGCAGTATGAATATTAACGATACCGACGCAAGGTGTTTAAAATGTAAAAATTTACAAACTTATCTCCCTTGTATACAATGAATTAATTAAAAATCCAGGAGGGTCACGTAAACATCGAGAAAAATGAAATCTCTTTGACAGTCGCGTGATTAAGAGATTCCACGAGAGACAAGAGTTCCTTTCTAGAGACTAGTAATGCATAAAGGCTGGGTCACAAACGTGCTCGCGTCAATCGATCGCAATTACAAGCAAGTGATCTTAATATTTGTTTAATGCTGTCTTGACTTAATTTTGTTAAGAGAGAGAGAGAGAGAGAGAGGGAAAGAGAAGACGAGAGTGAATGTACTTACCTACTTCACTATGGAAGTAATTCCTCCTGCTGTCGCGCTGGGAAATTTGTCAGGGAGCTCATTTCCCAAACTTTGCCAAGTTCACAAAAGCCAGCCTCTTCCCGTGGATATCTATAGGCAATGGCGTCGCCAGTAACCAACCAACCCACCTATCCAGATACGTGGGTGTGCGCGAGACGTCTACGGGCGTCGTTTCCCTTTCCAGCAAGTGGAATGTATTGTCCCGAAAATACATTGCTCGTGAAACGTGAATTCTCAGGGCTGGTGAGCATCGGGTCGAGACGTAGGTCAGTTCTCTACGCCGGTAAGGACCTTCCTGAATGGCGAATAATCTCGCAACCAGAGACAATTGTGACCGCATGCTAACCTATCGAAATAGTAATGGCCGCTGAGAAAGTTCCAGTACGTTCCTGGTTGCCGCTGTTGTTCATTCTGATATTGTGCTCAAAGATTATCTTTTGCTGGACCACATTTCCCGACGTGAACTGACGCTTGAATGAGCATTTATTCACTAATGAGACAAGTTTAAAGGAATTCGTATACATTTGCTTATCATTAATGATAAAAGAATGTTATTCGAACCAGAGAAACGAGTGCTACTCTATAATAGATTGTGCATATATACTGGAATATATATATGGATTGAATAGATTTTTATCGCGCAAACGTATTACCAGATACCATGATAAAATCGGTATAATGATCGTCATAATGATTTACGCGCAAACGAACGATGACACTGTCAGGAATTTCAATTAAGAATTCAATGATAGCGTTATACGAGTGACGATCGATTGACTACTCTTTTTTATAATTTCAATAGTGCAAATTTCATGCATGCAAATTTTATACAACAAAAATATTATTACGCGCGAATATTACGTAGCGAACCGTAAAGCGTAATCGCTTCGATAGAAATTGTCATTCCTTCATTCTAAATCTAATTCCTGCTTGCCTAAGATATATAATGATTAAATTCCATTTCCTATTGGATTGCACTACATTGCGAGGTACAACCGTATAGACATATAATTAAATACCTACGAACAGGTGAATAACATATGTGCACGTAACGAAGGATTTTAATTGGCAATTTGCCACAAGTTCTGTTACCTTCCAGAGTCAAAGATCTACGATCGTTGGTTTGAAAAGTTTTATACAATAGATCGCACGGGACTGCGTTACCGGTATTCGTAATATGCGTATCCGGGCGAGGGCGAAAATGATTTTACCTAAAATAAGCATAAAAATAAATGGAGCTATACCAGCCGAATAAACTCTCCCTTATCATATCCAATGGACGTTTGCAGATAGTAGAATAGGCATTTGCGGCGCGCAATCTCAAATTGTCATTAACATTATTATTAATGAGACACTTGAAAATCGTTATCGTTTCGACGGCTTTCAATGACTGTCACATAAATTGTGAACAACGTTACTTTAACGTAACGCCACGTTAACGTGTAACGTGCCCCAATGATGATGCAAACTCTACCGCGAATCGGATGGGATACCAATTTCGATTCGTAAACCGTTATATGCATATATATTACGTATATACCATATGCACAGAAATGCAGCCCCGTGCGCAACGGAGCGATGCATTTTAATCCATTGAAATTGATAAACGATCGATGAAACGAGTTAGAGCGATCCGAATGGATCTTTGGATATTTCGTTTTATCTCCGGGATTATTATTATTACTGTTGTTATCGTTGTTATCATTAATAATTACGCATGAGAAAATTTGATTAACGAGTGACTGCACCTCGTATGCAGTTATTGATACCCTTCGAGTTTACCTGAAAGAACAATTTTTCTTCTACGTCGTCTAGTGTGTCTGGTGCAACGGGAATGGTATCCACTTATTCGCATACGCGAGAACGTAGGTATCTACTCGTAAAACATCAGCTTCCTATACGTCACTGGGAGAGGTGCTTTATCTTTATTTACGATAACCAACATGCGAGACGACGATTTCGAAATGGCCGCCGCCTCTGCATAGACGTCGTCGTAAATTTCCTGTCGCTCACGTGTGTATCCTACCTACGGTATAGTCGAGAGTATACAAGAAGCCTGTGAATTTTTCTGTCGCATTTGACTGCAGCTACTGATTCTACGTCGAATGAATTTGTGATAAACCGGTACGTTAGAGATTGAAGCTTTTTCTGCAATTTTTCTTTTTCTTTTTTGTTTATTACCTAAGTCGTTTTATTCGTTATACCAACGCGAGGCAGGATGCTCGTTATTTTTGTCATTTTTATTATATTTTTTTCTTATTGCAAATCAAATTTATTCCCACGGGAATCTCGTTGGGAACACACACCAACGCGATAAGTATTGACAGGCATTGCCGCGCGCGATATCGCCGATTGAGCAGGAGTTGCAAAACTTTAATTTTCTGCCAGGTTTTTCAAATTCACCGGATCTCGCTTGAATTTCGCGTATCTGTACGCTTTCCGAAACGAATAGGATAGCCAGTGGATATGGGCTAGGCAGATAGGTAGTACGCGTAAGTGCGCTTAATAAATCCAACCGGACAGAACGGTCCAATCTGACCGCTGAAAATGTAATCTGCCTTAACGTATGTGCGGGCAGGATTTCTTTTTTTCCTCGTTTCACCCACCAAATCTTCGCAATGCATTCTGGCTTGATAGTACGGAATGCGCGTGTGCATTTGCCCTGAAACAAAAAAAAAGAGACTGGGCTCGTTATTTATAATTTAATTCTTTCTCCCTCGTACTCTTCATTCGAGCGATACGAGTACCATCCACATACTCTTGATAAACGATTTACATATGGTTATGCATGCGAATTTCAGGGACAATAAAATCTGTTGATTGTCAAGTCATTTTTTGTTATAAAAAAATAAATCCCCAGATCCCTAATGATAAGTATCGTGACGTTGATATACCTTGTGACGTATTGGTACCTGTGCATTTTGCTACCCGACTGTTTTGTTATCTTTCAAGAGCTTGAAACGTTTTAATATAAAATCTAGAATATCGTTGATCTAATTAAATAAAATCCATCGACTATTTCACGTCGGCTGCAATAGCTGTTTACGGGTTAATCAGTTGGTTTATCGGTTCGCAATAATATTCTTGGATTACATGATGCCATTTTAATATGTCTCTTGTCAATGTCTTTTATCGTGACGCGTACGTGTTGCCAGTGGCAACTTGCCACCACGAGCCATTAACTTTTACGGCACTGACACTTCTCCCTTCCGTGTACGTTTTTGCCGTGCGTCGCCGCTATTGAACTTGTACGGTTTAACGGCTTTCCTTCACTTTCTTTTTTCTCTCTCGCTCCCTCTCTCTTGCCCTCTCTCTCTCTCTCTCTCTCTCTCTCTCCAGATGTTCTACCCAACCGATTTCATCCCTGCCGGTGACAGCTGCCGTCGACTTGCTGAACTTTTCCAATTCGTCAAATGTCGAGGTTGATAAAATCATTTGCCAATATCATTTATCCTGTGTTAAACCCTCGTATCGCAATCAGAGATTACGTAAGTATATAATGACAATAAAAAAATAACCTTAAATTATTATATTTATTTACCATACAACTATACAGCCATACTCGTATTATCGATTTGTCTACTAAATATCGATCAATTGTTCAAATAATCGATTCGCCAAGATACATCGACAAGCTCTCAGTGAGATTCCTATTTCTGGAATGGCTCTCGAAGTTTTTTGTTTTTCTACGGGATCGCTTGTACGCACATAGAAACGCGTCTGCGTCAAGTCACGAATCAATTATTACGTTCGGTGCAAAGCGCACTCGACTCGAGTTCCTCGATCGAGACGCATTTCGTCCCCGCGTATTTTCGCCAATGGCAAAAACTACGTGTGCGTAAGGAAAACGCAGGTAAGTTTTTGATGGGAAAACCAGACAGCGCGAGAACTTTTCATGACGCATTATCGGATTTTAATGCCCGGCAACGCTACGGGACTGAATTTCTGAATAAAATATCGCTGTTGTTGCGCGACACGCCTCATACATTTTAAATCTGGGCTGCTTTATGTAATGCGCTCGTAAGAAATGACATTTTAGACTATACGCCTGGAACACCACGGATGCCATCTGCATGGCAATGGAACATGATGGTGGTGGGTTGAAGACGTAGAAAAAAGAGAAAAAAAATAAAAACTCGCAAGATAAAAAAGAAAGAACGAGACAGAGAAGCAAAGAAAAGGTATAGGAAAGAAATATGAAAAGAGAAGAAGCTAACATATCTCAGACCCAGCCCTTTCGTAGATTTAAATTTCCCTCCACGAACGTATACCTTCGAGACGTCGCGACGCTGGCTGACGCGACGCTCTTATATACCATGTATATATACAAGAAAATTAAAATATAGCATCCAGACAGGATCTAACAGTCATCCTCACCTCAATTTCGTGACAACAGACGAAGCTCGTCAATTACAGATTTATTTGCTTCCCACGACGTTCTCATACCACTCCCCCACCTTCCCTCCCTTTCAGTACACTAATCCTACTCATTAACGAACGATTAATTAACGTTATCGTGTATAACTACTATCTGTATACCCTTCAGGTAGACGTCGCAGTTTTCAAGAGCAATTCTCGTCTGCCATTATCTCTATGGTATTTAACCATAAAACTCCAGGACGTTTTGGGACAAGCTTTTGAAAATGTCTGACTGCGCCCACTACGGAAGAGGCTGCAGTGCCCCTGGCGTATCCTGCGGCGCGCGATATCGCCCTTTAAAAATGGGTATCCACTTTTTAGTCAGGGTTGCGGCCGGAGAATAATGTCCACAGTTCACCGAGGTGAACATCAGGTTAACTTCGTCCCGCACTACTGTCCCGCCCGTGTGGTTGTTGGCCCCATTAGTCGCTGCGCCGGCGTAATAAATTTTGACGCTATTAGAAGCATAAAAAATAAAGGAGATCCTGCAGCAGCCATTCATAGCCATATGTATATAGAGAAACAGGGTGAGGGGTACGGGGGGTGGGTTTTGCAGAATAAACGTATATACTATACCATACTGCACCGTATGGTACGGTATAATACCACAAGGGAACGCAGGAGTAAACTGAAAAATGTATGCCGATAAGTGCAGGGAAAAAAAGAAAAGTCAAAGAATCGAGGAAACTGATAAAGAAAAAGTGGGGAGTATGTGGTAAGGGTGGTTTGCTGTTACAGGGATGGAAGTTCCCTGAGGACAGTGAGCTTTGTTTCGAGCATGCATGAGCTTTTTCAAGAAGCACAAAGGAGACGCTGGTTATGGCTTTAAAGAAACGGGACTCTTCAGGAAGAAAGGGGGAGAGGAAGGCGTCGCGATGCCGACGCCGTTGTTGAATTCATTCTCTGGTAATGTTGACGCGCGGGACTTACAAGGGAGTATAATATTATACGGTGTTATGGGGGAGGGGGCGGGGGAGCGGAGGGAGGGGGATTGTCAGTGCTCGGGTTGCTGGTGCGTTTTATGGAACGATTAAACTTATCTACGACGTGCGTAGATCATGCGGAAAATCTCCCGTCGATCCGTATCGCAGCGTCTCGTGTCTTGCGGTTTGTCGATCGATGAGACATACAGGAGCGAAATGATCGCAGTGAAGTCCCTGAGTCTTTCTTCGTCTTTATTGGTACGGTGAGTGCGCGGTATCAACGACCGAATTGGGTGGATTCTATACACTGGCTTTCACGGGTAACGCATTTGCCCCTTTTCAAGAATAATAGTTCACTCCTGACAGTGGAAATGGCTGGGGTCGCCAAATCGGGAAATATTGCCGATTGCCGTTATCCGATAAAGACCGATTCGTTGACCTTTGACTCTCTTACCGAGACTCTTATCTTTTACTTCTCCTTTGACTGTAAACCGTCTCTCTTGCATTCTTACTTTGTACGTTTATCAGAATCCATATTTTTTAACTTAAAATCATGTTTTTCTTGTTTTCTTTATACACAGTCTGCAAGGGCCTGTTGATGATTAGATTATTTCTCAGATACACTTGTCCTTTGGAAAGAAACTTATCTTTTTAAAAGTACAAGTGTTTCGACAGTTGGTCAGTTTGCTTTAGATTAAGCGCGCGTCGATCAGACGGTACGATGAGATTCAAAACTCGCAGCTTCCTTCAACGCACTTCTCAGAAAAATTTCAATGTAATCTCACTTCGTCACGAAGATGGAAGGTACACAACTGCGCTCAATAATCCACGGTATTAAAACTGGAAGAAATGCTTGTACGTTATTACAGGAGACAAAGAAGAAGCTACACTGAAATCTAAGAACAGGAGTACCTATACTCTGTTCCAACTAATTACGATGCAATATCCTCTATTCGGTCCTCTGATTCTTTCGCAAAGACTTTCCCAGCATCTTTCATAGCATCGAACCTTCACTGTCATCCTAGCCAGGTTAATGAAAGTGCAGACTTTATTGACAAAAAGGACTTTTAATTATTACCATGCACAGAGTCAGACTTAAATTTGCGCGAAGCTTGCAAAAGATTCATCTAATTCCTTTATGTCTCTTTATTATCTCAATAAGCTGTCGATATACAAGAACTTCTTAGAACCCGATAAGCTAATCAGGACGGATACATTACAAAGATCTATATTCAGAGAAGGAAGCTGAAAATAGGCACGACCAATTTCCTAATGCCAATATCTCGACTTCGACGTTAGAAAACAGTGGTTACAAAATTATTAGCACCCAAGCTCCCCCGACATTCCCTAAACTGAATTAGATTCAATGATCGCAATGCTTCATGTCAAATGAATATCCCAGATACTTTTAATGCATAACATTCAGATCCGGATGCTTTGATCGAATTAGAAACAGACTAGTGCGTGGATTTTAGAGCTTAAAAACTAATTTAGTTACCCACCCGGAGTTTATCCTGTGGCTATGGGGGCTCAAACTTTCTCGTCTATATGCACTGCTGTCTGGCCATGCTATATACTATATCTACTTAAATATATCTAGTAGCAGCGTTTGCCGTGACCGTGTACCGTTAAAATTCAAATCCTAACCCAGTTTCCAAAACTCCCTTGAAAATTTACTTGCGCCAACGTCAATGTTATAGGTACGTTTACACGTAGCGAAACGAGAGCATTTCACGCCTCTGGATAGAAACTGGATGGACAACTAACTTCTCATTGAAATTATACTCACGATGACGGTAGACTGTTATATTGTATAGATAACTAAGGGTTGTTTATTTTATTAATATCTGTATATTATCATGACTACACTTAACAACGTTACGAACATGCTGATAGATATAGTTAGTGTCCCTTGTGTATTGGTATCGGAGCTTCAATTTCTTCTTTATGCTTTTTTGCCTGAAAAGACAAAAAAAAGCTGAGCTACAAAGCGTCTTTGTACTCTTTAAACGTTTCCGAGAATTAGATACTCTTGAATCCAAGAGAAGAGTGGAATTTTGAACGGGAGTAAATTTTATTTTTAAATAATACACAGGAACGAATCAACCTTCTTTTTTCCGTTCATCTTCTACATCCTATTCCTCGATTACATGAGATTTTTAAATATTTTCATATTATCAAAGCTTTTCGAAAATGCACGAACAACCATACGCTCAGTGCTATTTTAAAGAGATTGATCTTTAAAAAAATCCTCCCTGTATAACTCCAAAGCAACGTACGTTGGCTACCTGGCAAACTGGATCACGTATAGAATGACATTTTAACAAGCAACCCGTTATATCATCGAATAACTTCCCATTGTATATTTCGTTGAAAAAATATAATTCCATATTGGAATTACATTCGTGGCGTATAATCTACGTTCATTATTGCTGTGCTGTATAGAAACGCGAATGGCGGATGTTTACTCGTTCGTTTAATTATTCCCCATAAAGCTCCTGGGAAACAGAGCCCCGCAGTGCTGTATTACTTTGTAAGCGTGGTAGCCGCAGTGGCTTTTCTACGTGAAAAAATTGGCGTTCATCGCGATCGAAATTGTTTGTAAAAATATTTATGGTCGTTCTTCATGCCAAATGCAAATCGGAGATCCTATCGTTTGTGCCAACCGATACGTTTCTAAATCACTCGCTACGTTTACTTTTCCGACGCGCGTTTACCAATCCACTGCTATACAGATTTTCTGCTGGTTAAATATCGTTCCTCTCGCACGTACCAATAATACGAGCAGTCGTTATCGTACAATACTGAATCGAGAATTTCTCTAGAGCTATTCTGATATTTATCACGTCGATAAATCGCATTGGGATACAATAGCAGTAAACCACATTACTAGTACACGTGCACGTTCAAGATATTGTTTAATAACATGATTTTATCGTATGGATTTTAGATTTTATAACAGAACATACCGATTACTTGTCAAGGATCCTAATGGTGTAATCAGACAAGACTATTCCATTAATATAGGTACAATAGGATTGTAATATAAACATAGAGTGTATATAGCTTTCTAGAATAATTTTAGAAGTATTAATCACTGTGTAGTTTGACGTCGGTGTAATTAAGAGAAAATTATAAATTATGTAAATAACATTATACATAGTATACAAACGAGTAGGCGTTTGATGGACTAAAGCAAAATTACTAGGAGCAAGGGAATAATTTAAAAAAAAAAACAGGTTGGTCGTATTGCAATATTTTTTTTGTTTTTCTGTAGTTCTCGAATACGTAGTAGTATAAAGAAAAAACTTGAAATCTCCAACACTTGGGTGAATAGCAAAAACGTTATCTACAGCAAAGGAAGTTCAATACCTGATTACCATCCTAATACCTACCCCTTTGGCAACCAAGATGCGCAATGCCATTCACGTTTTAAAGTAAAAAGTTTCCTTCGGTAAGTTCCACCATTCTCCCCCAACCCCGTTCCCCCAACATAAGCCAATACCGCAGCGATTTACATGGACGTGAAAGCCGACGTGAAATGGCCTCATAGAGACATAAAAAGGAAGGTCAGATAAAAGTGACTAGATCATTGTCAAAAATTGCTCCACCTGCCACCCCTGTCGTTAAACGGCTGGAAATTGTCTGACAATGAGAAGAATAAAATCTCTTCCCCCGGAAGATCTTACACAGCTTCCCGTTAACGGCTCCAACCAATATGCAAGAGAATAAAGGGAGACGGTACGGTTCAGTAAAAATGTCTAGGCGAGGGTGAATTCCGTCCTTTTTATCCATTCCGTCATCCTTCACCCCCCCACCCCCCCGAAACCCCAAGAATTTTCCGACTTCAGAGTTCGAGTTCAATTTTCCAATTTCCCGGCTTGTCACTCTCCCCGTCGAATCTATCCGCTTGGAATATTTCTCGGTTCCTTGACACTGGCGCTCACTCGACTTCCCGTGTCGGTTATTTAAAATTCCCACGGGCGTTCGTCTTCTGTTTTAAAAATCACTCCAGCCCGCTTAGTATTCCAGGATGGCTCGTGCTAGTCGACTGTGATATTGCCTTAGCGTTACCTCCCCATTTCGCCATCTTTCTCCCGTCCTCTTTCTCCTCCACTACTTCTTTTTCTTCCCCAGCAGAGAATCATCCCTATCGTTACTGGATTCGCCTTTAACCTTCGCTCGTCGTTACAAACATCTCCTCTTCCTCCTCCACGCTGCTTTATTTACCCATTTTCCTTCCTTCATTTTCACTTGGCAGCTTCCTCGAAATTTCCTTGCTTCTTAACCAGTCTCAAGATCCGAAAAGAATGATCCAATATCAGTGCATCATCAAAATGAGACTTCGTCACGATATCAGCGAACTGATCGATAGATCGGATATTATCGACAGCTACACTAACCTTCGTAATCCGTTGAACACTTTGCCAACGATCATTATCATCGATAATAATACGACAACGTAATCAATATCATTGACAATGAGGATCGGTGAGCCACGTGGTTATCGATGCTTGAATAAAGCACGAGAAAGAAAGTGAAAAAGGAAGTAAGAAAGGAGGAACAAAAAATAAAAGAATAAAAAAATCACAGGATATCAATAAAACCAGGTGAAATCAATCGTCCCGCTAACGAGATGATTTGCTTCCCGTCTTTGACTTTTCCCGTAATTCCACCGATGAATGGCTTCGACGTAATCTTCCGAATGAAGATATCGATTCTCGTCGCTCCTCCCAACTTCTAGGTGCTCAAGTGCACTTGACTCTCCGATAAGACTATGGGAATTTCCTGAAAATAATCATCATCGTACGAGGCACCACTACCTACCACCAATCTCCTACAGCATATACAAAGTCATTTAGATAATGGCCCAAGTTCGTGTAACTGGTACGCCACTGTCCACTAAGTAAACGATAAATACTGCTTAGTTTTTACAACCAGAACGAAACAGCTATACCCTATACACGTCACGCGTACAACGTAACTGCTATCTACGACGGCTTCAAAGTTACGAACTTTACCAACACCCCGAGACGAAGTAGTGCAGCGTTAATCAGGAGAAGAGTTACTAATTACCAATTACAAGAGTATACTACTGCTACGTTGCCATAGGAAGGAAGAATATCTTTCACGGATAAAGAGTAACGAACAGTTTGATTAACAGCATAAAAGAGCTACTAATATGAATTTTATATCTATGGATATACGTTTTACGCAAGGAGACGAAAAGTTCGTTTTACTCTCCTATGACAGTTTGGCACACACGACGTTATGTATTATTCGCGAGCTTTTAATTTCTTCACGTCATTTATACGTCCTGCCACTTTTTATTTATCGTCACGAACCAAGTCGTATTGCCCAACCTCTCGCCCTCCACCTCTGCCGTTAAACGAATTGTCCGCGCTCGTGGAAAATTTCTCGTCTCACCACCATACGTCGTAACGGGTACACTTTGTACTTTAATTTTCCGTGACATTGTTTGCTTTTTCTCAGGGTATATGCCGTTATTCCCGTCGACTAGTATATATATATATATATGTATATATTATATTACGTAATATACCGCAACGCGTGTGGGCACCTATGCGTAGGTAAGAGGTAGACATGAACTACCTACGTGGTCCTGGCAGGAGCACAGTCATCCCACAATTACCACGAAAATTTCATCCCTTTAACGAGCAACGCCGACGCCATTGTTTTTACTCGGCTCATTCATTTTGACGTGAATTTTATTTTCATAACGTAAGCTTTAACTGGCGTAGGCGTGCCTCGTCGACGAAAAAATAATCAACGGCATTAGAACGTAATTGCTTTGTGTACACGTGATTACGTCAATGGCGAAACGCCCGCTTTTGGTACGTAGAGACACAGCAAGGAAGCAGGAGGTAGTAAAAAGTTGATTTACAATTTTGTTCTTGTTGCACTACTTGATACAGTGTTACGGGATAATACTGTTGTGGTCTTGATTCTTTTTTTTGCGCGATGAGGTAAAATAGGAAATCCGATACTCAAGCTGTTTCTATTTCCAGAAAACGTCTATGTATCGTATACACGTAGTATATTGGTTATTAACAATATTTTTAAGAAAAAAAACATTCGTAACAGCGATTTAACCGTCGACTATCTAATGTAACCGTGATATTCGCAAAGACGTTGCGAATCCATGCGAAAAGGAAAAAGCTTTGTCTGGAGCAACGTGGGTTATGCCATTCGTGGATTTCGGTTTTAACTTTAATATTTATTGCCAGTAGAGCAATAACTAGGGGGTTGCTCCTACTGCAAATATAAGGGATGACGTTCACTATGAAATGAAATGAAATCTATTATTTCAGAGGCGTCGCATTCTTCCGCGACGGGCAGCGCGGTCCGCGAAATACAATTTATTAGTTTGAACTTTTCCTCGACGACGCGATGAATAGTTACTCGTATGTATTATATAAACAGGTACAAGAGAGCTTTACAATGGCTCTACGGCAATTCATACTGTTGGCCCAGGACAAATGATACACGCTACAACAATGGACATTTTTTTTCTACGGATTAAGTATATCATAGTAGAAGTACCGTAGACAAGAACCGCCGTAGAAAGCTAATGCAATAATACTACTGATATTTGACGACTGGAGTCTACAGCGTCTAGTATCAAATAAAGCACAAAATACTCGACCAGTACAACTCCTATTTCCTGACGCAAGCTCCCTTCGGAATTTTAAAGCACAGACCTACCAGACTCAACATTTTTTTTATACGACTGTATACGCAGTACGCGTTAACACGCGAGCACACGCAGAGTTACGATTTTGAACTGGACTCTACTTTTTTAAATCTCATGTACGTTGGACGCGCAACTGTGCACGCCTATTTTTTTCTCTCTCTATATATACACACACTCATAACTGCAGCAGTCGTAAGTTTAACTAGGTGCATTTTCCAGTGCAACCGACTCTCTGTACGAGTGCATATATGACAGTGATTAAAATTTCGCGATAAAGCTATACGACTGCTAGCCCGTTCCAATCTGATTTAGCACAAGAAATAATAGCGCAGATTCCCGTGTACCTAATTTCCCTTCGCCATACAAAACGTTACTTGTATCATTTGTTGCTATTTCTTTTTAATCGTAAAGACGTCGCAATAGTCACAGGAAAGAATTTATTAAACCCATGCGACAAACACGTGGGTGGATTCGTATACGACACGCGTCTGCACAGGCAGTTCTATGCGTCGCGCATGATGGGTGTTTAACGTTGATTGATCGAATCCATGTTTAATTGGCGTTGCATGCTTACATTGGACGAGGAGAGGGAGGGGAGAGGAGGCACGAACTCCCGCGAATATACATACCTGTATTATCTATGATTCTACCGGAACAACCAATAAATGGTTTATGGTTATTGCGCCCTCGCATACCTATGTGCTATATGCACTATATATACCCGAAGGTATACAATCTGATGCTTACAGTTATGTCTGTATGTAGGTAACCTGGCAAAAGCGCATAATTTATTATGCTAACAGTGACCATGTGACACGCGGCTTGATGGGCCGCCATTCGACCTCGCTTAACGTTAGTTCCCCGTTAACGTTCAACGCTCGTGACGTAACGCTCGAGTATTGCAACGTACGAGCGTACCTTTCGAAGGTAAAATTAGTCGCGCGAATCGTGCGGGAAATTCGCAATGGAACTGTCATCACTGAATTAAGTTTATATATGTATGTACGTAAAGGGTTAAAGTAATGCTTCTATATAGAGTTGATCACTGTGATTACGTCAGATACGTCGAGAATTGAAAATACTGAAAATCATTCGCTATTCTGGTGCATTATAACTGTTAGGTTAGGTCACGTTGAATTTCAAAGCCATTGACTATCGTTTTATTTTCACGGCGGGTGCTTATATCGGGCTGCAGTGCGATCTTCTCGTTTCGCGAAACGGCGGCGACTTTACGGTTATATTTTCGCGGCTACCCCACGTGAAACTGTATTAGGGAGACCTTAGTTTTACCATTCGAATGGAAATCATTTCCCGATACTCCAGTTGGACTGTCGTAATAGAGTTCGACAAGTTTACCTGTATATAGATGAACGTAGAACGTATCTGGACTTGCTAAATATTTTCTGACAAGCTTGAATTTTCTGTTGAATTTACCGCGATGACGCGCGTTCGATAGCAGATGGAAATTTTGGGGTTCGATTTGTTAGCTGGAAATAATTGATATGTAATTAATTCAATATTTTTGTCATTTTTTCAAAATCATTCGTGCACGTATACGTATCATACGTGATTCCATGTATCAATAGGAGAATTGATATTTTATAAGCGATACTTTACTGGCCATCCATACAATTTAATAAAAACTTGCGAATATTTAATTCAAGTGCCAAGAATTCGTAATAGGATCGTCTTACCTGACGCTCTTGTAAACAATGCAAGTTCCTCTTTCGTATAGTCCTTGGTCGATGCACTCGGGAAAAGTTTAATCAGAAGCCAGACACAGAGTACGTGGCAATTTTGTAGAATGAAAAAATAATGAAATTCTACGGTACGTGATAAACGTGTGAAATTCTACAAGATTTTGATTAGAGGCCCGCGTCTCTTATCAAAATTCAATCATGAAATGCCGAAGGGCCACGCCCTCGTCAAATTCTTTGATATCTGCTGATTACGATTTCCAGACGATGGATTCTTCATGGCATCGTTGCCTACATAAAAAATACATAAAATTCTTTAGTAACCACCTACCGTCACCCTTCAATGATAAGAACTAAAGGTTACGGTGGGCAGGCTGATTTTCGTCGCGGTTCAACCTTTTAATTCACTCTTCGCCTTCGTAAGCTGCTAAGGTCCTTCGACTGAGGTATGCCCGGCAATTTAAAAGGTCTAGTACACACCGTATAATAAAGGTCCAGGGGTGCGGATCCTTGCTTCGTAGCAATAATACACACGCGGCAAAACGGAATTACGGTTATTAAGGGGTTGTTTTGAGAAAAGCGTACAAACCGGGAAGCGCAACCAGGGTCGATGATGGTTTTAGACGTGGCTGGACCAGGTCCGCAATTATATCTTTAATTATACACGGAGATACGAAGAAGATTGCATAATTTCTCAGGGCAGAAATATACAGGTTATAAGGGGCACCCCCCTACCCCATTCAACACCGATTTTTCTACTAATTACAACACGGTGGCTCATTATTTTTCGATTATGACGTACATATATACCTACCCTCCCCTATTATATTCCATAGAGTATATATGCAGTGGAGTATATAACGTAATATCGTTGCGAATTGCTTACGCAAATTAACTGATTAATATACGAAGGAAAGTCGCACCCAGTCGATTCCCTCAAAACCAATTAATCGCCAGTCCAATTATCGTATCGAGATCCGAGCAATTATTTTCGCAGAATATTTTCGAAAACATTCTCGTATGCTGCTCCTACCTTATTTCGCGAAATCCTATAAGCATTTTTATAGCAAAAAAAGAAACAATGGAATCCCACCATACTTTCATCTTAAGAAACCCTACGGACTGGATTATACTGATAAGTACTTACGTACCGATAACAATCTATACCGTAGTAACCAATTGATATCACTTTGTTGCTATATTGATTCTCTTTACTAATAATACGTGAAAAAAATAAATCCGCGATTCCTTTGACGTTCGCGAACTTATTACCACTTATGGGAAATTCATAAGCCGCCGGTCCATAAAGTCGAGGTAAAAAGTTTCGCGAAATCGTACTTTTCCCCTCTGACTCTTTCCTATACTACCCCTCACCACGTCGTTCCAAGAGCCACTTGAATTTCATGGAAATATTGCGCAATACAAGAAACTCCTTCGCGGCACGTATGCCAAGAACGTGAACGAGGTTTGCAATGAAATCGTGGCTTCGCAGCCTCCGTGATGCGAATCTCTTCTCTCTTAGTGTATAGATATTATTCGCGTGTCAATCTCTCGTTCTCTCTCTCTCTCTCTCTCCCCTCCCCTTCTCCAATTCTATTCTCTTTAGGGGCGTACACATACTTCTCTTTTTTCTTTAATTTAAAGGAAAAAATTATGGCACTGCCAAAGAGCAACCGGATAGGCGAAACCAAGAAATCTTTTAAGAAAAAAGACTGACGTTATACATAGTGTTTTTTTTTTCATTTTCTGTCAAATTTTAGAAGGTTAATACCGGGGCCCTATTGCTCCGTCCTTGAAAATAATTCCCATGAAAACGAATATTACGCTCCACTAGCGCCGGAAAAATTTCGCAAAGTGCCGTGCCGGCCGAGAAATTGCTTCTCCGCGAATATGTAATATAGATAAAAGTCGGCGGAGCCCCATTTAAAGGGCGTGGCAATATTGACGTGGGACATAAGGTAATTCATAAGGGTCCCTAATTACGGGACCTATTATAAGGGAAACTTGTGTCAGCAAAGTCGTTAAACGAAGACTCGGCGGGTTCGCGACGTTCTCTTGTGGCAAACCGTGCGAGAGTGACGTTACTGGAGAATAATCGATAATACCCATAATCCCTATGGGGACAAAGATAGCTGGAAGCACTTGACTCTCTGGACACGAAGACTTAGGATTGGCTACTCGACATGGAAAATTTCCAGCTAGGAAGTTTCTCGAAGTCGAGCTTGATATATTTAAAATATATAGGTATATTTACCTATAAATATACCTATATATTTTAAATATATATAGCAAATACATACAATTGATTTAATAATTCATACATGTAAGTAATAAACAAGCATTTGAAACATTTTGTAATGAATATTTGGTAGTTTCCTGGATTTTCAAAATACATAATTAAAGCCTCTTCGATCGGTTGGTTCATGAAGATTAATTTTATCACGAGTTTGACACGTCATTACGAGACAAGGGGTTAAGTGATTCGCAAAGATGACTTCAAGGGTAGTTGAAGGGACGATACCAAGCACTAGGAAGATTTTTATTAATCACTGATAGGAATCAAACGGAATTTCGAGTGGCTGGTATATCAATGCCGTTTTGTGTACAAATAGTGTGCAGTGTGTGGATGCATCTTTTCGCAAGAGCTATCCAGTATGGGAATGGATTGATGAAACGCTTAATCGATCCGGAATGAAATTGACATCGATTTCTGTACGCGACATCGAGCCTCGTAGATGACGGCAGGACGTTTTAATTAACATTTCCTCTTGTCCTTTTTTTGCACTTTTTTTTGCAAAATTCCTACTCCCGCTAAGAGCGACCCACTTAAACGGGACGGACAAAATTTATTCCGTCACCGCGCGGCGCGAAAGTTTGCCATTTTCGCCAGTTCCGCGAATTTCCATTAAAGCATTCGGTATGTCCTCGCCGATCGCTCACAATCCTGGATAGTATTTTTAGTCTCTTCGCTCTCTTTCTATTTGCATCATCTATCCCGCAGAATGTTGCGGGTGATAGTATTTGGCGGATCGATAGAGGCGACAAGTGAGAAAATTCGCGAATTCGATAAATTCTCGTCCGATGCGTGAGCTATGGTGAAGGAGTAGGTAAAAACAAAATATTGAATGGAATCCTGTAGAAACGAAAATCTATTTTATGATTAATTACATGTGCAATTAAGTCTTAATGACGGCGTTTCTTTCTGGAGAGGAGATTCATCATCGAGTGGTTTTGCATTACGTAAAAAAAAGAAAAACCTGCCGCGAAGCAGTATTGATAAAGCGATGCGAAAATTACGGAGAACGTTGCTGATTAATGACTTTTCGAAATTCACGTTTTTTTTTTTTAATATGGACATTCCACTAGGAGTCTCAATTAAAATGTATCGCTTGTTATTTTTCAATGTTATACCTCTCTCGAGAATGATCATAATACATCAACGTAGCTCGTTCATTACGCTTTGTAAAAATTACATAACAAAAAGCTGGGATAAGCTCGATCGTACGTTATTCCAATTTGATACGCTTGGTACGTATTACTTGAAAATGGCCAAGGAAGCTAAAGCAAAATATTAATAAAAGTACTGCCGTGGGATTAAATCACGACCATTATAAAGTCGATATAGCAGTGAAGAAAATCGAGGTGCATAATTTACGTCATAGCCGTAAAAGTCTAATAAATAACATTTAATAAATAATCCTTAAAGCGCATAAAGCGTTATTCATAATGCACGGAGGTCGATTCAAAAAGACGAAGCTATTGCGAATCCTCGAGCGAGATTTCGCATAAAGCTAAAGAAGAATACCAACCTATTTGAAAACTTTTATAATTACAAAGTTCTCCAAGGCGCCATTATTGTAAGACTACCCTTCCATTAAGACCGTAGATACTTTTGCATACTTGCGTCAGAATATCTCAAATGAATTTATTAAGCATTTACCAGTAAACGAATATTCGCCATTTTTAAGCTCATTCCGAAAACTTACCATATCCATAGCCATACTTTAAGATCGGTATGGCGTTTTGACGTATTTATTTACACGACAGCCTACAAAAGAAACAACCCCTTAAAGAAGACATACTGTTACGGCGATACGACTATAGATCTCGATAATAGTATTGGGCGGTCCTGAAAAACTTTCTCCCTCCCCTCTTATACAGGAACGAAGCGCATTATTCGATTTTACGGTCTCCCGAGTTTTCAGTAAAGTGCCAATTCCCTTGCCAATCGGACCGACTCAAAAGTATACGGTATAATGAATATTAAGTGCTGCTTGTCGGCACATACTATAGCGGATGACCAAAGATACATATAGTAACCTAAATATACCATAGCATACAATATTTTCCGTTCACTTGTATATACAGGTATAGTATAAGCATAGTATACGATATACAAGGAGCAGAAAAGGTGGTGAAATATTTTTCGGTACTTTATTCAAGCCCCGTTCCCCTGTTTCCGGTGAAGGTAACCGTCGAGAAGGGTGGTTTGCGATAAGAAGAATCTTTTTCGGTGTTTCCCTGCAGATGGTGTTTTGCATTCGCCGATGTCGCCGCCAGGAAAGAACACTTGGGGTATGGCAGCCGTTACGTAAAACATAGTATAGATATATAGAAGCATACCAGTGTTATCGAGGGGGTCGCTATAACGCGTCTCGCCTTATTTTTAACTTCTCAAAGTTGAGTCTTCGCGCAACTTTGCCGATCTACCTCGCGGCGGCTAAGTCCTCAGCATGGGACTATAAGTGTACTTTACAGTTGGTCGCCCTCTTCGCGCGGTAATAATACTTTCTTTCAGCGTGTATCTCGAGGTGGCATCTGAAAGCGAAGTAAACGGCCCCCGGGTCGACCTTAGAGAGGAAGCTTCTTCGCGGATAAAAGTTTGCCCGGTATAAAGATTTCTGGATGGGGATGAGAGAAAGCCTTATCTGAAACAAGTAAGGTGACGGGAAATTTGGCAAAACAGAAAAATTCGTGTGAACTAATGGAAAGTGGGTGCAACGAATAAAATCGCGAAGGGATGATTTTTTTGAAATACTGTTAAGATATAGGGGTGCATTGGTTACGTTGGTAAAATCAATAAAAACAAAGTCAAAATGACTAACAAGGTACATCTTGTTAGGGGTAATTTGACATGATTTGCGTACGGAATTATAGCTGGCTTCTTGGCAATTACTCACCCCTCGATTGGAAGATTCAAGTAATTCTCAAAGCAATCAGTGACCAAAGCCACCCCGTCGAAACTCTGTAGATATGCGATCATTGACTGTCAGGGTGCTTATCGTGTCAATGCGTCACTCGTTACGTAATAAATCATCGGCGTTTAAGAAAGGCAAGACAGGTATTTATCGAATACATAAAACAAGTCAGGTAATCGTGAAAGGGGAACGAGAAGGGGACTATACTACAAGAAATGATACACGATTGAGAAAGAGGCTGTGGGGGTTATATTGGAAAAAAATGCTCCAACAGATGCGTGATGCGAACACGAAGAAAGAGAAGGAGACAAAGGAAGGAGGAAATATGACAAAAATTTGAAAGAAGGGCGCACAGGACTCTCCTACAGTGCGATCGGATAAGACGAATAAAAAAAAGAAGTTTGATATCCCGGAAACCATTTCGAGGCAGTTCGTCAGATAATCATGCAACTTCCTACTTCTCTTTTATCTCTTCCCGATGCGAGGGACGAATGGAGAAAAAGACTGGGGCGGCGGGAACTTCTTTCGGTATAGGGCAGAAGTCCTCTCTGTGCGGGTATATGTATACGTACACGTACCAGGGGATGACGGGGGATGAAAGAAGAGACTCTTAGAAACATTTTTCATTTGCATGTTGGTACGCCGAGCACGTTTCCGCTATCCGGAGTTGAACGCAAACGCATCTCCCAACCCTGTCGGAGTTCGAACTCCTGTAAGAACTCGAAACGCTACGTTCCTGACTATCGTCAGGCACTTCTCATTCCTCTCGTCGCCATTGCACCTTCTCCTCATCTTTCTCATTCCCTTACACTCTAACCACTTCTACTCCTATCCCTATCGCTATACTCGTATTACTTCTTTTCTTCTCATATATCTTATCCTTAACTCCTGCATTCCATCCAGAACGTTTGGTACGCCTTTGGTACTCGGCCGTGCGACACCTTATCACGGAATTGAAAATGAGCTCAATGTTCTGAATAGTGCTGCTACAGTAAGACGTTACTTTTAATTGTCATTTGATAAGAACTGCAAAAGAGAAAACCTGACCTCTCTGTACCATCCCGCTTAGCAACTCTCCTTCTACATGAATTCAGTCGACGGAACGCGAGGACACAAATCAAATTTCGCGCTCTTTCATCCGCGAAAACGGGAGTCCGCATGTACGCGACATTTCAAACGTCATACGATCAATACTCGTCGTTAAGGTCTACCGAGTTTCCACTCTCTTCCGAAAAATCTCACCACACCAACGATTCACTCAGGTGCGAAGTATCACGTTGACAGCCATTACCAATGAGATTTTTCATTCTTATCCGAAAATTCATGGAAACATATACTACATACATACTTATAATACTTTCATGTAACTACATATAATTCTATTTTTTATGTAATTCTTTTTAATTTGCTACAAATTACGTTAAAATACTTTTTTCAGTTACTAAGCATCTCGAGATATTAACTTACGTACTTGCTGATTTCTATTTTCATTCGTTGTCATTTTGTGATTCTCCAACGCCGTCCATCCATGCATTAATAATAACTTTATAAAATTTTTACGCAACTAAAAAGCTTCTTAAAGCATTGCTGTTCAAATATAACAGCCGACTACGTTAAAAGACTCGGCAAAGTCAGTGAGGTGTACTAGCGAAGTAATGAAAAGTATTGTAGAGAGGCATCCTAACTTACCGAACTACGGTTACGCCACTAGCGGCTGTTTAGCGAAGCTCTCGTCAGTAACTCTGAATAACCCGAGACTCAAGTTGCTCGCTCGTCGCTCCGTCGCCCTTTGTCTCGCGGCGTCTTTAATTTTCTCAGACGGACTTTGAAATACGGCGCCTCACGCGTACATTTCCACTTATCATCTCCGTTACACAACCTCTACCAAAGCCGCTAATACCGCAGCCACCAACCCCTACCCTTAGAAAGTACGTCACAAGACACATACAAACCAAACCTAACCCCAATACCCAGTACATCATCGTCAATGCGAATGACTCCAAGAGACCTATGGACTCGGCTTATTTCCAGCAACGTTTGCACTAGTAGTCAATATTTTTACCAAGAAAAATACTAACTTACCCCTTCACCTAACCTTAACCCTCCCTAAAGATCATCCACGTTTCTTGCTATGGCATCTATATATAAGGTATATCTATCCATACTTGCAATCTTTTATAACCGACTGTAGACGAACTTCCACGAGTTTTACCGAAGAGCTTAAACTTGGAGGATTCTTTTGAATTGCTTCAAAGCAAAAATCGGACAGCTAGTATACAGGGGTGCACGTGACAGTGATAATAAAGGATGCGCCAGTGGCTGCTATAGAGACGCTCCTCTGTTTACAAGGACTTAATCGAGCGTCGGGATGCCATCGTCGAATCGTAAAGTGAATAGCGATTTATGGCAACTGTGGTTAAGATCGATAGTTTACAGTTGGGAACGAACGTGCTCTGCTGCGATCATTTCGTGAACTCAATTTCCCGTGGGTTGAAATGGCCGCCATGTATGCCTACTTCCATATGATTCTCGACGCTTTTAATAGCACGGGATATGCTGCGCATTGTGAAGATGAGCACCGCTTGCATTAGAATCCAAGTAAGCGATTAGAAGTGTTTCGAATAAAAGTGTTTGGCGTATCGAGTAATAAGCTAGTAAAAGAAAAAGGTATATGCCTGTAGGTTATTTTGTAACGTATAAAGGTAAATAGAAAATAGAATTTGTTTCTCATCCCGCTAAAGGAATTTCAAGTGAATTTCACGTACATAAAGGAGCAGTTACGGATATTTGGTAGTCGTGCAGCAGGAAAGTTCGAGGAATCGCATTTGTCGACTCATTGAATTCTGGCCAGTACCAAGTCGTACCGTAAAACTGTACGGCAGTCAGTTATTTTCTTTCCAAGAGAATAAGCACATCGGTTTCATGATAGGTACCTATGAAGGGAGAATCGACTAGTTATGTATACACAAATAGAAAATGTAGATGGGTTTGTAGGTATACCAAGACGCGTGAGCTTTTCGTAAAAATAAATTAGCGAATTCCGGACGGTATTACGATAAGATTCCTATTTAGATTTCCCGCCCTTTTGCCGCACCACGCTGAAGCCGACAAGAGTGCCAGTAGTTACGCCCGCGCGGTTTGCTTTTAAGAAACGCGTGGCTTTAACGAATTTATTTCGATTTTATTCAAAGGGCTGCTGCGATAACGGGGTTTTAAGAAAATAGTAGAAGCCTAGAAGTACCATACCCAAGAATTACTTTTAATATCCGTCCCGACGCCGATACCATAGAATACTACCTGCTATCCTATGCGCTCGTAAGTTCAAAGGAAATCAGAAAACATTGCTACACGCGCGAAATACGATTCCCCTTTACAATGAAATAGCGGATATACGATTAAACTTTGAAAAATTTTCAAATACTCCAATCATACGGAAACAGTTTATTCGACTGATAACAATGCACGCTCGTTTGGCTTTTATCGAATAATTAAATCGTGATTCTTAATCCGATTCTTCTATTGTTTACGTATTTATAATGTAACTGTATAGTACTGTTCATATCTATAACGGGTATCAATTAGTACTAATTGTGACCGACAAGTGTTCTCCTATATCACATAGAATGGAAGGTTCATTTTCAATAAGCGTTCCTTGTGCGGTCTAGATAAAATGAACGATCTCGCCGCAGTACTCGCAGAAGATGCAATTATCACCGGAAGTATTATCAATAGGCGTGCCAGAACCGTTGTTCATGAGGGTAATTCCCAGGTCTATCCTCTTCTTGTTCTTTTCTCTATATTTTCCTCCCTTTCTTTTTTTGCCTCCCTTGAGAAATTAATACCGGCTGAAGTGCAGCCTTCGGAAAATCGGAAATCACACGAAGTGACTCATCCTGTCAGCAACAAACGGTCGGCACTTGTTATAGACACGTAGATATTGATTATATATCCTGGTTATTATTCACTCTATATATTGTCAAACGTTTCCATTAACG
This sequence comes from Pachycephus smyrnensis, assembly GCA_030142225.1. Taxonomy (NCBI): domain Eukaryota; kingdom Metazoa; phylum Arthropoda; class Insecta; order Hymenoptera; family Cephidae; genus Pachycephus; species Pachycephus smyrnensis. The sequence continues at coordinate 991,769 of JARQST010000309.1, read as the reverse complement.
CAGTCACCTACAGTCACTACGTGTTCTATTAATTTTATTTACTTTTCTTTCAATTATCACTCTAACCGTTCTGAATTAACGAACAACCCACTCGCCCCCTTTCTCTCCCAGCTTCACCATATAACTAACGTATTCGCCACAGCTGACGCACATTGGCATTGTCAGAGAAACTCTGTAACTACATACCTATCTGTGCATACAATAGGGAAGCTGACGGTGGTTAGCCGATCGATTAACTAAATAAAAGGAATTAACGCGATTTACATATTTATCGTAACTTCACCTCGTTCACAATAAAAATAATAGCATACTCTCTTTAACCACCTGTGGTATTTGTTTTTCGGATATAAAAATAGGGCATTTTTTTTTCAACTGACATTTAGGAATATAAAATTTGTAGTTTCTTCTTTTTTTTCTTCAGAATATTATTTTGTTTGTTACTAGAGGATCGTGCACCCCTGTTACAGAGTAAGGGGGATGTTTTACGTTTAGATTTTCATAAAGCATCATCGTGAAGGGTCTGCACGCACGAAAGACTTCTTCGATATTTCTTCAGTTATGTTTTCCTACGATATTCCGTGTTTTTCAGTATTTTCGGCATATTCAATTCCTTTGCTCGTGTTTCTCCTATCTACCCTTGCACGCGTCTTGCCCTTGCAGGATATCCAGGACTTCGTGTCAGGATGTGCTTGATACGAAAATGATCTCTCACAGTAATAATCAAACGTTGCGTAACGAATTTTTTTAAACTCTTCACCTGGCAAACTTCTTTACGGTTGAAGTACTTCGTTGCGTCACGTGAGAACAAGATTTTATATTATTCCCTTATATTATTCTCTTATGTATTATTTCCCTTGCTATTATTCTCTTTGAAATTTAAAGAAAACATGCCAGGGTCACCGCGCTTGGATCTCCTACGTGTAAACTTGAACGCAGGTACCTCCGGCGCAAGTACCTTGTTACCGTCGAGCGCGCAGAGACAGGAGAACTTTCATGGCGATGAACAAAAAAGATAAAATTACTAATGAGAGCCAAGCGTAAAGGGAGGCTGACTCTTTACGGTCCAATGGAAATAAAGTCTCAGACTAAGGGCAGTTATGAGATTAAAATCTGAACTGGTATACGTGGTACCAGCCACACACTCTATATACTAGCCTTGTAAGATATTTGTATGCACGACTGTACTGCTATGCGAGCTGCAATTGCATCCAGAAAATTGAGGTTCGGTTGAATGTTTTTTTTTATTTTCATTACAAATGCCTGTTTCTTTTCATTAATATTTTTCCTTGGCAATACCGTAATTCCGGTTTCTTATCTATACGTATCTAAAATACGATTAGTGACGGTGAGTCGGTAAAGGCGACTCTCGAATTTCATCGATTTCGTATATACAGTATATGGGTATATAGGTTTTTCGTGTGTGTGTATATATATAATATATATATGTATACATATATATTGGTACCTAGAGTAGTAGCAGACCGAAGAAAATTCATCAAAGTCACATGGAAACTCGTCGTAATGTTCGCTCCCGATTGGCTGAGGAGAATCTATCGCCTGCAATTTGTACCAAGTCGAATTAGACAGTGAGCGCAGACTACGTTCGAACGACTTAAACTTTCTCGTTCCGAATCTGAAATTTATTCAGGCCAGACTGGATCTTACCGATCGAGATACTCGAAGAGGGCCGTTTCACGGGGCATTGGCAAGAATTAACATTTTATTCTATCTTCGAGGTACGGCAGACGATATCGCTCGTTTTGATTTATTAATGTCCCTCAGAATGCAGCTTTTATCTTGCCGCGGTATCGTGCCGAGTTGATAAGTGCTCCATTCTCGATAGCATCCGAATCATCAATTTTTCAAGATGAATTCTATTCTCGTGCACTTCGCTGTCTGCGTACGTAAATATAAGATTTCGTAATTCAAATGCGAGCTTTCAGGCATACCGTATTAAAGCTTACCGCGAGGGAATGGATTTTCAAATAAAAAAAGAACAGAGAAACACTCCAGCATACGTGAAAATAAGACGAACTTACGCAAGCGGCTATTACGGCTAAGTAAGTGAATACACAGAAAGTTATTACTCTGGTGTTGACTTTAAGCTAGGTGCAGGTAAGGGTTGAAGAATATTTATGAGGGTAAAACAATTGACGTTGAAATGAAATCGGCTATAAAGTTCTCAGTGAATTTAGCCGAAACGGAGCATATAGAAAGCGAATTCTCTGCCGTGCAGAGACAAGGGTAACTAATCAAACGAGTGCACGGTACACTAGTCAGTGTGCAGAAGAGGGGTGAATCCAAACCCTTCTGGTTTATACCAGGGCTTGAACCCACCCCGGCGCAACGTATCCAACAGCATGGCGAAAAAAATACACTTCGTTAAGGTCGCAAAGACTCATTGATTAGCAATGGCCGGTCTACAAAGCCATTTTATCTCGCCACTGATTCGGTCCACCCTTCGTGATGCTGGAGGCATCACCCTCTTTTCCCTGCTCGCCATTCACGCTATGTACAGAGAAAACCACGGCGAAGCCCCCGGGAGAAGGTGCTGGCGTGACGATCGTTGACGAGTTCGGAAATTCGCGTGGCAAGGACGCGCGCGCCCTTTGTGATTTGTGATTGGGAAAAAATGCTACGTCACGCGTATAAGTAGCAGAAGGTTTATACAGTTTGGAAATACCGGTACGGGAGGGAAGGATATTTCGTGATACGTTAATGACGTAACGAATCGTTAATTCGTTGTCGATAATAATGAATTTTTATTTAATGAAATTACGTCAAATTTCTACCATTTTTTTCTCTTACTCGACACTGATCTCTCTTTTCTGTCGAATCGCTCTTCGATGTACGACAGGTGCACTCGAAAATACGCGAATCTTTGAAGTGCGTGTGTGAAGTAAAAGAGAAAAAAAAATGGTTGGAGAGCTTTTGGCATTAAAAGCGAGAGAGATTGCGGTTACTGCTTGTAACGTTTAACTGCATATACGCCATGTTAGTTACTGGTATAAGCAAGTATATAGGTCGAATATACTAATATATCTAGAGTATAAATATATTTAAAATAAAACCTGAAAACGGGTAGAATATGAGATGAATGAAAAATTTTCTTTACTAGTTCAACTACCGCGTTATCTCTTTACGTTACCGAGGGTGTTGGGTATCGTTATCCTGTTTTTATTTGTATTAATTAATTAAGAAATCGGACAAGCGAATTCGATAAAGTACCCGTAGATTTCGACAGCGTCGTGATAACATGCGATAACGACGCGGAAGCTTTATCACTTCCAGGAAAAGTGTCAGCTACCCTGGATCGTGTATTCCATCGAGGTAGACCGCTATCTACGAGGGTTGTAGGCAGTCGAATGTGAGCTGAGGGGTTGCGTGGAGAAAAAGAGAGTGGGGAGCGAGATAGTAGATGGATCAACCACGTTTAATTAACCACAGACCATATAATTTCCTAAATCGAGTAACGAGGGATGGTTCTTATGTAAGAGGGGAAAAAGGTGAAGTGGAAATAAAAAATATCACTAAGGGATTCTTGTCGCTGGGGAGAATTGTTGAATAAATTTTCTTTTTACACGAATAAAAAAAAAAGTTTTCTACAATTCAATTACACTCTGCAATTTTAGAACTTCAATCAGTCGTACGTTGACTGCTGTATTTCAAAATTTAATTTCGACATTCCTTTTTGATGATCCTCATAGTGTATGATTATTTTTACGAAACCTGTTGGTTTCATTCTTTTTTTTTTCTGTAAAAATACAAAACATGGCCTGTCATATTTCAAACTTTTGTTCATGCTCTAGAATACAAAGAGATTGCGCGATCCGCGAAGTTAATAAAAATATATAATTCAAGGAAACATTCCATTCGGTGGATTTCAAAGAAATACGAAATTTCTATTAGAAAGAAGGAAACGCGCGTATAAATACTTGGGACAAAAATACTATATGGATATTAATTTTATTGTACTTTTTTTTTACTAGTATTTATAATATTGGTTATCAACATTAAATTAGAGCGTAACGGTACTTACGTGACATTCGCGCATTGCGTATTGGCTGTTCTACGGGATGGGACTAAAATAAGTAATTAAATACTTAATATGCAAATCTCTATGGTGAAATCTCGCCACTGCGCGGAACGCGAACGTTTGACCATAATATTATGGCTACATAAAACACAATTACGCCCCGAGGTAGTTTATGCTTGGCTGAATATAAATTATTCGCAATTTACAACCCGCCGATGAAAGGCTGGTTTATGCTCTTCAATGTTTTCTTTCCTGAGAATCATTTGGCAACGATGCTGAATCCTTATCAGACTTTTTTAATAACTTCACGACGAACTCGCACGTCGAACTTGCTAATGCCATAAGAAGTCGGATTATTATACGACTGGAAAATAAAATAACTCATTTTATTATACGTACCTAGTAATGCATTGAGTAGCGAAATATCGCGAATAATTTTCATTTCTTCCCTCTTCGCATTCGTCAACCCTTTTTTCGTCTCTTGGCTTCGTATCTTCAACGAACTTCCAATACTTATCATTTCAAGGGGCTCAAACTTATTACATATATAAACGTGCTCGATATAGTATCATATACTCATAGGGAGTATCGCATACGATGTAAAATATCCTTTTCAAATATTTTATCGAATAATTTAATATAAAAGCTGACAGCTTTATTCACTGCAAGGAGCCCGAAAATATATCAGTCGGATCAATAATTCATGCACGAGGAGTGAACATACTCATTTATTTATAATCCACGTAGGCATGCCTTTTCCCTTTATTTAATAATAACCAGCAGAAATGTGGCGCCCGTAATTTTGATTATACATTAAATAATGTATACCATGCGATTTTGTCCAGTATTTTGCTAATTAAATATTTAGGCAACGTAAACACTATGAAAAATAATACGAAAGATACACTTCACGTTTTAAGGGTTGTAAAACTCAATTTAGAGTGTAGCAATGTCAGTTAATCATTTAGAGTCCTTTATCAGACGGAAAAAAAGTCTCGTTATCAAACTGAACGATTACTTACTGCATAATGTTTTTATATGAGAAATTCTAGAATTGTGAAGTAAACAAGTTCGAGTATACGTAATGCATGTACCAATGCAAACATACGGATAAGTATGTACACTCATTAAAAATATATGCATTACCATACGATACTGAAAAGCACTTTCGCGATTTATTAATGTGACTTAAAAATGTTAAAAAAATCGGAAAATAATGTCAGGTACACGATAACGAGGCGTAAGTAAAAATCAATATTTCACTTTAAAATAATGTTCATACTGATAATTGTTTTTGTCGTATTAGGGAAAATCATCATTCTCCTGTGGCGTTGGCTGGGTTCTCCAAGGGCAGAATTTTCGAGAGGAGCTTTCGAGTTTGCGAATTATTTATTGGCTGGCTCTGGTTAGACCGATCCACTCTGATTACGTTATTATACGCTCTCTGGTCTCATCCACCCAATCCAGCCCTCGTAAGGCCCATCTAGATAGTAGCTATACGGACAACTAATTTCCGGATGATCCATGGATATAACGTTGCGAATTAAAACGTTTTGGATTTTAAGCGGCTTATCGTATCAGACAAGAATTCGCGTTACGTTAGATTTTTATCATTAACTGGCTCTTAAGAAAAACTTATAAGACAAAGGAGGCTCCTCTGTATGAAGTGAATAAGTTTTTTTTTTACTATATTACACGCAGTCACGTATGATTGCTCGTAAGTGTTCAGAAATTCATGGATCATTAGTAAAAACACTTTTGGATCCCAGAGATCGAAATTATAGATCCGTGAGGGGAATTGTAAATTGTTATATAGGATATACACGGTAATAGTTAGAGGTAAAAGTAAGGTATGACCAGCCAGTTGCATTTCAGTCTTTTCAATGGACGACACGATTTTCTCCCATTGGGCGTCGCGTAACGCGTCCGGCGATTAGTTCGATGGGAATGCAAAGTCACACGTGGAATTTTCTCTACAGGATTTGTAGAGCATGGAATTTTGCAGGCGTCCCAATGTCGCGACACCTTGCTGGATCATCACGTTCTCTCCTTCTCTCTCTCTTTCTCTCACTAACTCGCCGCACTCTCTCGCTCTCATTCTCTCTTCTTGTGTTCTTGCGAAAACCTCGAGAGAAAGGGAGCGGGTTAATTTGACCTCTCAGCAAAAACTTAATTAAATTTTCCCTCCGGGAACTTAGGCCGATCGGGAAGCCTTGCAGCGATGGCGGTTATATCTCAAGCAGCTCGTTATTAATTATTATGTTTTACGATGGTGGCTCTGATAACGCGTGTATTAAGCTTCACTATCTATCAAGAGCAAGTCGAGATATATATATATATACCCCGTGTGTATCTAAATAACAAGGTATACATCCTATACTTTTACCATTGGCTCATTCAATCTTTAATTAAGTCCGCATAACGCGCTATCTATAAACGTCTGGTTAAAGCCATTATCGTTCCGCGTAATAAATACTTGCAAAAGGAAAATACTAATATTTCCCAACTAATATTTGTCAAGAGCAATTTTCATTTCTCGTTTGAGCTTTATGACCAAATTTTCTTCAGCGCCAAACGTATTTCACTCACTGCTTTGGACTATTGCGAACCCCATACGTAATGTGTGACGCAAGTTCAAAAGCGGATGCTACGGAAGCACTGTGTGCAAGACCGTGAAGTCTGAAGTTCGTTCGTAACACACGGAAAAGGTACGTCGTGCAGATTCGCAATTTCTCTATTTTTGCATTCCCCCTGGTAACAAGCGACCGTCCACTAGACACTGCATATTTTTTTGCAGCTCATTAGTTTGACTCATAGGCGCGTTCACATGTCGTCCGACAGTGTATTCCTTCTTGGAAGGGCTTCTTCGCGAAATGCGACACGGAGTCACGTACCTTGCAAGAGAGGCCACAGGTGAGAGTGTGACTATACAGACTGGGAGTCAAGTGTTCACGCTTACACTTTGTGCAGACTTGTAGTGCAAAAATTTGTTTTAGACGGTATTCGTCTTTTGCGAATTAAATGGACGATACGCGGTATCAGTTGTCAATACAGTGAAAATCTGTTATGGACTACTGTGCTGAGTCTGGTGTAATTAAGATTATATAATGATCTGACGAATTGCACAGGCGTAGATATATTTAAGGCTGATATATATATATATGATATGTTATTGTTGTACCGGGTGTACATGTACAGAGGGAGATTTTGCGCGACAATACTTGGCCGTTCAATAAATCAACGGCTTATGGAACACAACGCTGTGCCATTCGCGAGCTTCGCTTATGAGGGACAAGACTTTCTCTGGTCTGCTCGGTTGGATTTAATGAAAACAGCTAATTTTACGAGGAATAAAATCGATTTACAGTGGCGCGAAATTTAGTTGAAACGTTTTTGCACTGGCTCGACTATATAAATTACGTAGCAGCTATATGCTTTGACGTTCTGCTCCTTTTCCGTAGATAGGGTGTACTATTGCTCCTTTTGGATGCTGCGGACTCTTGATTCATGTCTTTGACGAATTAAGCGAATCTTGCGAGATAACTGATCAAGCCTTTTTCTCATGACTGTTCTTTGAATGGATACGCACTTAACTGGAATCCTGGATACCGTGGAATTTCTCTTTTCTTCAGAAAATGCGCTGGCATGTAAATTGATACGAACGTCCTTGACGTTCAAAGCCTAGTTTTTTTTGCAGTAAGGCGGATCTAATCGGGATGTAGGATTATATTTTTAAAAAAGTTTTTTTTTCTTTTCTTAACACAAGAGAACCCACCGCTTTATATAATACGTGACGCGTCGAAAACTTCAAAGTGTCGTCGTGCAGAGGAGATCGAATCCAGGTGTATACGGCTTGCGAATTTTTCTCAATTCTTTTTTGCATACAAGGCCGAATAAAAAATCACACGGTTCAGCGAGTCGATATCGACCCACTGAAGCGAGGAGGACCAGTCGATTAGAATCGTGATTCGAGGGCTCGCAGAAGCGGTTGAGGAATTGGGGCGATAACGATAAAGTCGCATTCAAGAGGCCTGATGGGTTTCGCAAACACATAAATAAATTAATTAATCACCTGAATTAATATAACTTTTCATTATTCTTCACGGGATAGTGTACACGACGCCCGGTGAAAGCCCGGTGATGTTCTTTCATACGAGACAAAGGGTCTCTACGTTTTTTTTTATTTTTCTTTCACTCTGCCAACCGAATACGAGAGGGGTGGGGGGTCGGGACAAAAAGAGAGCACAAGCTCTCCACACAGAGACATGATTTTTTTATGTTCTTTAAATCCTAATAAAAAAAATCTTACAGTTTTCTTACAGTCGTCGTTCGTTGAAATTTTCATAAAAAGAAATTAATCGCTCTCTCCCTTACTCTAAGAAGAAAAGCCATTACTGATTTCTCCAAGGAAATCCTAATTCGCACCAACAATATGCCTGGGTACAGCATAAAACAAGACTAAACCGTCTCCATACAGTAAACACGAATTTTCTCAGGTTCTACTGCCACTTCGGGCGGCCCTGGTCGTTAAAGCTAACATGACACTGCCAGCTGGAGATTCTCGAGGACATCCTAGCGAAATCCAATTCGCGAAACAATATAACCGAGGACTTAGTCTTTCGCGAAACTAAAGGCAGGGATTGCCTGCGTACAGTCCCGGCTGTTAAGGCAGCTTCTTGGAAAGGACGGGCCGTTTTCACAGGACCGGGGTAATGGATTAGAGGGTATTCACTTCAAGTTAAACTTTTAAACGTTTCGGAGGACAATGAATCCTTTTTGCCTGTATCCTGTTTTACTTGTATCTCTCTTCGTCGTTGTAAAATTCCATTCGTGACTTCTCTCTTGTTTCCAGACACCGATGGAGGTATATACGACAGGAGGAGGAAGTCGCTTAACGCTACCGGAAGTCCTTCGACAATTTATCGAAACGAAAAGACAATTGCTCGGATACGATTCTCAACTGCGAAATGCTTGAAATTGCATTTGGGACGTAGCTGCGGTGGATATTTAATTCCTATATTGAGCGGAAGTAACGTTCGCTTGGATTTTACACGGAAAATTCCATATCCGCTACGTGATGCTCCACGTAATCCAAGCGCAATTTTCTCTCGGATTTCCACTGTAACTTTACGAATTCCTGGCATACCCTTTGGTCAAGAGATTCTGTCGAGATCGTGCACGCTGCTGGAGAAAGAGGCAGATATAAAAACATATACAGTACCACGAAACAGTTGGTATATATCTATATACGTTATAGACAGTGAAACCTGTTAGATTTTCTTTTTTCATTACGCCATTTTGTTTTTTAAAATACCTTCTCAAACGTCAGACTTAATCTCTGCTCGATACTCTGATTTAATTGATCTTTATCCATAGCCGTAAGCTTTAAGCTTTCTTAACGAGCATATACCAACTGACCAAATACATACTCTCCTCTACTCGCTTCCAATTAACTCGTTTATTTAATATTTTTTTCTATCAAGATGAGCCGTTAATTAGAATAAATTCGAGCTTACTATAGTACCAGATACGTAATTCAGGACTAATTGGCTAGATTCGTTAAACATAGTCGTATATGTCAATCAATCTGTAAGCCATCCTCACCAGTAAAGTATCAATACCTATGCTATAGCTTCAGGCTTAATTTTACAGGATAAACAAATTTATAGGATCGTATACCCCCTGGAATTGCACGTTAATCGTGTATCCAAGTATCCAGCTTCCTATTAATCTTATTTTAGAGCTCGTCGGGAATAGCCATCGTATATGGGTATTCTCGGTCAGTTAGACTACTTAGTGAATCGATCCTGGCCTGTATAAAGGGGCATTTCAAAGGATGGTGAAATGCGAATGGGAAAGGCAATGCATACATATGTATCTCTATATACTATACTACATACATGCGTAAGTGGATGGCTATATGGTTGGTAGCCAGTTGGCATAACGGATATATGTATACGTGGTACGTACGTAATTGCGAAAAGCGTGACTAATCAGTACAATGCGAATACACGGCAATAACGAGCATTGCAAATACATTGTGTGTTGTTGTCATGACGACGATTAAAATTTAAGTCGCCACGACCGGATGCATTGTGTAATTTACGAATGAAAATTACGTGGATGATTAGTGGATGAATAAAATACGTTATAGCCCCTTGAAGTTTATTTATGTCTTGAGCTCGGAGTTGTTGATGGGAACGTGCAAAATTGAATATGTTTATTGTGTACTAAGGACGAGCGAAAAAAAATATAAAAATTGTTTTTTTTCTTCTTTTTTTTTAATGAGGTTATCAGGCTCGTACGGGGAAAATGTTTATTTTATGAGATGGATAATGGAGGCTGGTGAATGAGAGACTCTGCCAAGATTATTATGAGAGAATTTTTTTTTATAATCGTGACAGGGTATTACGTAACGTACGCGTAAGTGGAAACTTGCCTGACTAGTAGTATTGTTCCGTAAACGAAGAGAGTTCGCGTATTGTGGGTACGTCGGATACCGGCCATTGTTACTGTATTCCAATCTGGTCTGACCAAGCGTGAATGGGTCTTTGTGAACCAGGCATTTCGTTTCTGTTAAATTGATTAAAAAAAAAGACATTTTTTCTTGCATCGTCAATGGCTCTACAGTTCCTAATAAGGAATGATCATTTAAACGGCATACTGTTGCTATACGTATCTCTGCGGGATCTTGTATGGATGATGCATAATGATTTAATCGGTTTTCGGGACGAATGCTTTGATTCCCTATCTGGCTAAATTGCAACGTTTTAGTACATAACGGTTTACGAGCTGCGAGGGTTTAGACGAATGAGAGGCCAGCGCCAATTTACGGGACAAAGACGTCTTCGAACTGAGCATAAAATCATTAGCGTGATGAATGCCTGTTGAAGAAGTAAAATCCTAATCGAGGACCGCGGAAGGAAGTGATAAGAAAAAAAAAGAAATTTAATACATTTTCAATCTAATTTAAGCGTCATAACTAGGTCCGGGTTAAGCTATGATGCTTTAAGAAATCGCAATATCGATTAGATGATTGGAAGATTGATGTGATAAGTAAACAGATGATTCATGAAAATTCGATTCTCTACCCTAAGGGTAGAGAATCCACTTCCCCATTTCTGAGAATGTTATGTGAACAAGCTCCCCTAAAATCGGAATATCATAAGGAATACATAAATCCAGCCCACGACAAATTAGCATTTATGCATGTAAGATACTGCGAAACTTTTCCAATTAAATTTCAGGGCCAACCGAACGGCTCTGTTGCGCGCGCCGAAACAGCGTCCCATAAACGATTAAAAAATTATGTCATATCTGCACGTTTCTAAGGTAAGCAGAATCCGTCAAATTTATTGCATGCCGTGAGGGCGCACGCGAAACGACAAATTCGCGTGCATCGAACGACGATACCGACGACCAATCGACATCGCGAAAAAGCGATAGCAATACTTGCGAGATGATTTCGATATGCGGAAAATTAACTCCGACGTGGATCTTATACTAAGGGAAAGAGGGAAAGCCTGAGATGGATCTTTTTTTACTGATGGGATAGCTTTGTCTTTCGAAATAAATAATATTCTAAGATGGCAGCACCGTTGTGCGCGACAAAACAAAAGCCACCCATTCACAATAAATACAGTACGTAACAGCGTTGAGCTACGGACAAAACTTTGTCCGTGAGTAGGTGGGATGTCAAGGGTGATGGATAGTCTTCTGTTTATTCCAATAGTTTTTTGTTATTAAATTTCTATAATAGCCAGGCCAGACTTTTTCCCGAATCGCATTAGCGAAATAGGATATGGCCCGGAAGAAGAAGAAAAAACATAAAGATTCTGAATTGCCGTACTTACGTGCACACAGTGATTTCTTGGGAATTTGATTATTATGAGACATCGGTTATCGATTTGGTGTCGGGTGGAATATCACGAAGGAGATTCCTAAACAAAGAAAAGAATAAAACGTAACAAGATACGATCTTCCATAGTAAAATGATCCACTATCCAAACTGTCATTAAGTGCAAACATAATCATTCATCCTGGCGCCCCAGTGAGCTTTCACTGGAACCGAAGAAGATGTCTACTCACTGTTTAGACCTTCAGGGAATACCGAGCACTGATTTTCCTCAAGAATATTCTTTTCCTTTTCTTCTCGTTTTCTCATTCTCATTCCTGTCCCCCCTCCCCCGCCCCCCTCCCACCTCTTCCCGCACCCTTCTAGCCTATTCTACTCTTCGTTCCTTTTGTCTTCCTCGAAGTACCTCCTCACCGAAGCAACCAACGAAAGAATTTCAGTGCAAACAAGAAGTAAAGCTTTCCGACGGAAGCTGCTCTTTATGAAACATCACTGTCTCTCTCTCTCTTTCTTTTATTCCCTTAAGAAAAGTACGAGTCACGCGAAGGAGAAAAGAAAAAGAAGGAACGAGGGGAGGAAACAAATGCCAAGGAAATACAAAGATTGAAATTAGAAATCATTTGGATTCCGACGACTCTTCGAATTCCACTTTACAAACTGAAAAGAGACTCCCGCGAGCTTCTCTGTGCTTGCGGACGAAGTTAAGGCCGACAGAGAAAAACGTAGATTCCTCGGGGATCGAATTTGTATTTCTGATCTATAGAAGCCGCGACGGTTATTCACGACGTGTTTCATACAATCGAATGAAATCGACTATCGAACCATCTCACAGGTTCTGACACCTTCAAGGAAGTGGAAGACGCATCCAAATCGCGCATATTCCATTTCCGGATAGTCAATACAATAATTCACAAAGACATAGTACCGTACCACGTCAAATACTGTACACAAATACTGTGCGCGCTGCGTGACGTCATAAAAGTACACCAAGAGATTCGTCGAGCGTCTTCGCGATCTTCATGGCACCAAAGGGGTTGGAATTACGACCCGGAACCGTGCATCGAGGGAGACGAGACAGACGAGATTTCCACCTCAAGAAAAAAAAAAGAAAAACACTGCAACCGCCATAAGATCTAAAGACGCCAGGATCTATTCCCTTACGGACCGAGGAAATCCATCGAAAGATCACGGCGAATCTGACGAATCAGGAAAAAGCGCGAATCTGATTGGATTAGGGGTCCGTGTTAGGACCTTGTATCAGGGGGACCTTTGCGGGACTGACGGTATAACCATTTTCACGGGTAAACGCACTGTTAGATGCCCTGGGGGTTTCGAGAGTTATTGTTGTTATCATGCGGGCGTCTTGTACCTTGAGAAAGGAGATGAACCAGGCAGAAAACTCTCCCGCGTGACTATTTAAGGGTGAGTGATGCCAAGGGTCCTGACTTCATTGTTTTATCGTATCGCCAGATATCCTCAGCAGTGCCTTTGGCTGTTCGATCTTCGATCAAGTCAGATCGTGTCGCCTTACTCTTATACGATCGGGTTGGATACGTTGTAAGCAAAACCGGTAACGAGCACGAGGAACAGATATCCCTTACTTCCGTCAGCAAGCCTTGTGTCGATTGTGTATTGTTTGTATCCAATTTATCTGTTCCTCGTTCCGTTTCATTCATCTCAGTTCACGTTCCGTGCGATCGTTTCGATCCCGTATGGATTTTTCAAAGATTGCGAATCCATCAGTTTTAGTTCGTCAAGCATTGTAACGATTACGCGTAATTGCGTGGCACGGACACTTCGTACCTGGTGTTCAGCATCGTGATCAAAATTTTATCACGTAATTTATTATGCCCTGCAGCCTCTAAGGCTTGTTGATCGTGAGTGCCGATTTCGCTGTTGTCTTCTCGCGATGTCTCAGTACATAATATATCAGCATGGCGTTACGTAAACCTATAAAATCCATCAGGGAACACAAAGTCGCGTAACAGTGGGCATATAAAACGAAAGAAAAGACGAAAATTTGTGTTATACGATAATCGACGCCATTACAAGTCCATCCTGAGAGAATAATGGCGGCTCTAACGAGGCTCACAAGGCTCTCCGGAGGCTCTAGTAACGATAAGACCAACAACGCCGCCCCTCCCCTCCCCCCCTTCCTCCCTTCTCTTCTACTGAACCCCATAATACCAAACTATATCACACGCACGGTATAACTATCCTAAATAATTATCACTTACCCTAGAATACGAGGAGCTGGCTATAAATAGCAGAAGCTTCAGGAAGGAAGCTTAAGGGTAGCTCAGGCAAGAAGGAACTGTCCTAGAAGCCAAGTTGTCTGGGAGTTGACCTACGCGTATACGAGGTTCACAATATAATATACATCCCTGTGACATAGAGATTCTCCTATCAATGTACGGTATACCTGACCTAAACAATTATTACTACTTGGCGACACACCTAAACCCACCACTACCTATAGTCATCACTTGCCCAAGTTAGATCTTCAGATATCATCTCGGTAACGCCATACTGGATACTTACCCTCTAGCCTGCAGGGGTAGATCCTGTTTCTCCGATAGCGTTCGACCTAACCTATAGGCCTTAGGTTATCCCGTCGAACCTATTGCCATTGGCACCATTTACCTTTGGCTATAAGTCTGTAATGATAGGCGGAGCTACAGTGTAATAATCGATTATACAGTTTACGTAACTGATGGAAAAAAGAATTTGCCTACGTCATACTCATGCCCTTGTCTGTAGAATGATGCGTTATCCTTTTACATTTTACAGCCTTGCTTATCAGTTTACTATGTATTGTAACGATTCCTTTGCATCTGAATTAAAACATCTAAGGTTATCTAATAGCTAGTACGAAGTACTGGCGTGCACGTAGTTAAGCTTTCAAGCAGTTTGTTTAGTAGAATTGCATGTGTCTTCACAAATTTACCAGAGCTCCACGAAGTTAGTGCGCCAACGTCAAGACGCCGTTTGATGCAAGATTCAGCATGTTTTCCTGTATTATTACGTCACTGAATTACTTCAAAGGGCGTCTTTCATATACGATTGTAAGTTATACTTGATGCTGGGCTACATCTTAAAGTGCGATACTAGCTCTATATAGATATACACACGTATAATCAGCTTTCTTGTAGTAATCAAATAGACCAGATTGTCGGTGCGTTTGAACTAAATAGTACCGTGTATAATAGAAGTAAAGTTAATTCATCAATTAACTATTGCACGCACACTTCATTATATCACATTGCATTGCGTGTATGAAAATTTGAGGAAATTCAGTATTTTGTGAAATATCCAATAACATATTGAAATAAGGTAAACAAAGAAAAAAACTTTTGTTTGTACATTCAATATCGTAGAGTGGAAATAACGATACACCAGTTATAGTCGTTTCATCGACGTAACTACGTAACTAGGCTTTTTATCATTATCGACTTGCGAAATTGATCCTACGTCATCATCCTTGGCTTTTAGTATTTCTTTTTTTCTTTTTTTTCGGAGTACTTAATATTTGTCCACCATCTATACTCTCTCCTTATCAAATATTCTGTCGCGATATTTGAACAGTATATTTTTCCCGAGGCAATCTCATTCTTTTTTCCTAATATTTCTTTCTTGCCAAAATTGGCAAGCAAAGACAATAGTCATCATAGATTAAAGCTTTCAATTAATCCGTGTATCTTTCTCTTTGTTTCAGAGTGAATGGTTACGGAGTACCAGTCGATATGCGGACTTTCTTCGTGGAAAAGTGGATCGATATTGTTAGTGAAAAGAAAAAAGAGAGGAACATAAATAAATGAAATAATTAATCGGCGGCAGTGCGGGTGAATAAAGTGAAAAATAAAAATAAAGCTTCGCGCGAACAAAGAGCAAGGACGGAGAAGACTTGACCGACGAACGTACGAACTTGGACGGCTAATGACGTTAAAGGAAAGACGTTAATTAAATATAAATGAATATAAAACGCCGAGAGACGAGGCCATTCTCTTCGCATTTCGTGAATTTCTCGGATCCGTAACAACTGCCGAGGTCATAGACATCCAGACTAACCCTGGATACTTTTGGGAATTGGCTGGGAGAGCTAATTAACTCTAATTACCCGTCAAATGAATTACGTAACCCCTCGTCCTTAGCTTATACATACCTGGCGTACAGACGCCGCTCTTTCGCGTATAATCAAAAGCATCAGGAATTATAGTGTATCTCTATGTCCGAAACGATTTTACCTAAATGCACGCATCAAGACTGATAATAATCCAACGTTAAAGGCAAATCCGAATTGAACTTCCAATTCGATAGGTACGTCCGACATTATTGATATACCATACGTACGTATAGGTATACTTATTATCGTTACAGAATTCGAGTATAAAGATTTGAGTGCACCTACCTGTATAACGTTACGTAACCATAGCTACAGGTAGAATATCTGCATCTAACCTACAGAAAAGTCGTTACGGTTAATTCGATGTTACTATATATTCATATATATATAATATTATATTATAAATATATAGCATATAGTATATCACATACTACCGTTATATGTTAATTGAAATGTAGGTCAAACGTCCAGGTATAAATACGGAGCAAACGTAGAATCGCATACGCAAGCAGGATAAAGACTAGTAGGTTGGTACACGTGAGTCTGAGGGTAATGTATGACGGGAGAGATTTGAGGGTGAATCCACACCGAGAGACTTGAATTTCATCGGGGTGCAGTAGCGGCGAGGGAAGTTAAGAGATAAAATGTGAAAGGAGCGTCAGAGATAAGGGAATAAAATTATCAAGAAAAGTCGTGCACGAAACACGTATCTTATCTGTAGCAAGAGTTGTGCTTTTGCTATGACGAGGACGTGATCCTGTTACAGGGGGTTGAATTCTCATTCCCCTTTAACCGGGGTAACAGCTCCTACCGATAACTACTGATTTCCATAATGCTCTCACACGCGCGAACATTTACTTGCGTCACGACGCTCCTGCATTCCTGGTGCACTCTCTTGTTATCGCCGCGTCGATATAGCGCCCTCTGGCTAATAACGCCAAGCTAAGACGCGACAGTTTGGCGTCTTTGTTGAGGAAAGAGAAATTAGTATCGTTGAATGGTACGGAGCTGTGTATAAAGGATGGGTTAATTAATTTTCTTTAATTTACGTAAATTCCGTTAAACAACGAATTAGCGGGGTTTGAATAGCTTCCGACGACAGTGGGGATTAATATTAATATAAATTATTTATACAAAACAATGAGATACTTGTACGTTTTGACGTGGATCGTTAACGCGTCTTGTTATAAATTAACGTTACGCGCGATAGATTCAGGAAATGCAAGAGATAAATGTTATTTCAGGTAAAACGATAAACCGTGGTACGAAGATGAAAGTCACGTGAATTCCAAGATGAAGCGCAAGATCATCCCGACGATCGTGCTCGGAGTGTAAATATAATTTATACAGCGTATTATACAGAGCCTGGAAAGATTAAAGTAATCGCCGACAAGAGGTGCTACGAAACAGACAAAATGGAACTTTTTCTTATTCTCCTATGCCTAATCGCACCGCCTGTATTTTCACTCTCGATCAAGACCAAATTAAATCCGCGAATCGTACAGACGCGTTACGGTAAAATACAAGGCGTTATACAGTCCTTTGAGTACGTGAAATTTCTAAAGCCCATCGACGTCTACCTCGGCATACCTTACGCGACGCCACCAGTCGGCGGGAACAGATTCTCACCCACCAGAGCACCAAGCCCTTGGGACGGAGTCAGGTGAGTACCCACGTCCCAGCACTTGTGTTATTATAACCTAAATACACGCAATAATAACGTAATTAGTCGGGACAATAGAACGTGAAATTCCCTTGAGCAGCCATCAACTAGGGTACAGTACTGTTCCTCCCGTCATAATTTACCTCACGTAATCCATCATCTCAGCTTTTTATCACGTTATCAAACGGCACGTTATCGATTCACAAAAAATCAATTTCATCTGCTTTCAATGTATCCTGTCGGGTTTTTAATAAAATTTTACAATAATCGTCACGCGTATCTTCGCATCGGTCCTTATCGCCGTGCATTTTTTTATTCCCTGCGTGTCTTATACATACGCGATACATTTTAATACAGCATTTATTGTATGTATGATACGATATTATTTTATTGTCCGATATTAGGTTATCAGACTCCGTGGGTCCTGTCTGCCCCCAAAAACTACCGGATATCTCAAACGAACAGGAAGCCTTGGAGAGAATGCCTAAGGGCAGACTTGAATACTTGAGACGATTATTGCCTCATCTGAGAAATCAAAGCGAGGATTGCCTATACCTGAATATCTACGCTCCTGCAATGGGTAAGTTAATTAAATAGATAAATTATATATATGAAATAATTATACATTAGATCTTATCAGTCGCTTTAGCATAATACCTTTAATTTAATTTCATCGAAATTCCGTTAAGATATCGAATAGTATATATATATATACACACAAACGTGTAAGGTATTTCTTTAATTACACCTTGCCGTCTCGTTTACGTCGCGCTAATTATCGATTTGGCGTGTTTCAATGAAAGGGGGGTTTATCCTGAAAAAAAAATGCTTACGTGACTTTTCTTTAAGGTAGAAATAATTAAATGGCAGTCCACCCTCGTTTAATGGCGGATCTTAACGATTATACGAATTCCAACGGTACGCTTATCCCGCGTTCAAGTATTCCAAGTGCGTAATGCGTAACGCGACAGTTTTCAAGATAGCGACTACTGTGTATAAGGTTGAGCGTAAAAATAAAAAGTAGGAAAGATAGAACAAAGGAAAAGCATTACTTTTATATGTCTTTCGAATCAGACGAAATGCACTGCGCCAGCATATCGGCGCGACGAAGTGAAACGGAAGAGCGAGGGAAACGGCTGCGCCATCTCGTTACTATAAAAATCATTCTCTCATGCGATTCCCATCGAAATTGCCAATCCACCAGGCACTCCCTTTGCGATTCGATATTACTTGTCCAGAATCGCACTCTCGGGAACTTGGCTGTTCTCATGGAGACGCTAACACCAGTTAAAATCTGGCCAATTAGAAATAACAGTGAACGCGTGACACTGACTTGGCAATAATAATTATGATAACGATGATGTAATTCCCACAAAACTTAAACTTCGTTCATCAGACAATACAGAGATTAAATGTTGCCTGCATCTGAAAAAAAAATTTTCATCTGGAGCAAAGAAGATGGGCGAGAATGTACGTTGTAGTGGAGTTTGGAATTTTTTACGGGAGGGGGGAGGGGTGCAAAAAAAGGATTTCTTTCAAAGAAGAAAGGTACAAGGATTATGCCTTGTTACGTAATACGCAAGGGAGGGAGAGGGTGAAAAAAAATATGTAAATCTCAAGATTTTAGTAGGAGTACACGGGAGAAGGTCTGGTATCGAAATATTGCGAATTCGCGAAAGGGTGTTAAATAAGATTTACGTTGTTACGTCACCCTCGTGCCAGACGCGTCGACTCGACACATCCAAATAAGTAACGGAAAGTACATAAGCGCTCACGTTTTGTTAAACGCAAAGGGGTGACGTAGAGACGTCGAATGCCAAAGCATGTACACACAATATTTCTTGGAGTTCCCATTCTTTATTGGCTTTGTTTATTTCCTTTTTCTCTCTCTCTCTCTCTTGCCTCACTACTAGATATTCCATTATGGCTCACCAGCCCTTGCCTGTTCCTGTTTTCTTGCCGCGGCACGTATGTCGAGAGCAGGGAATGGTTTCAATAATCGTACATCATTGCATTTTCTCAGTGAAATACAAAATTCTCTTTCGCGGAAACACCGTCGTCGGGACGTCGACGTCTCTTGCCGTTGAGCACTCGACGCCCCGACGCTTCTTGTGTCTGACCAGATTCAGGTGAAGGATAGCAGTTAATGGCGTATACACAGAGAGGAGTACGACTATTCGGTATTTAATATTCGCACAATATAAATACTGGTACTTGAAGATTAATTGTGATTGATAACAAGATAATAAATGAGTAACAGAGAAATGACGTAAATAATTTTTTTTATTATGCTGGATGTATTTTACAGATACGTAGGTATATGAAAATTATGAAAATTGATGTAATGTCTAGTTAGATAACGCGTAGACTTTTATTTTATATTTTCACTCGATATTGGTAATTATATGTAAACATACTTCCTTTATTCATTGTTGAAAAATATTGTTATTGCTCAACCGTCCGTCTAGGTATACATAGGTAACCGTATATAAATTGTATGAATAATTTATCTAGACAGCGATCGACATCCTCGTTGATTAAACACGATCTATCCAAGCCTGTAGATTTATACGGTTTTATTTAGCATGAACAGGGTATAACGGAGTTCTCTCTCACATAAAATAAGTTAGGTTAGGTTATATGGCTACACTCCAACCCGGTAAATTTGAAAGTTAAAAATCTTCGGTTTTCTATGCATCCTTTATTGGCGCGTTGTTCGAAGCAGCAACACCCCCCAGTCTAGGTATCTATCAAGGGATGGTAAAAAGGGGTGGGGCCTACGAGTTCGTCTTAAGTTAGGTGAAACGTAAAACGCCACTGAATTTCCAGCCGGTTGCTCCTGCTTCGTTTCTTCGCTAATTGCATTGTAGTCCGACTCCAAAAGAGAGACAAGGGTGAAAAGATACAAAGCCAAACGTTCGTAACGAGCCAAGCCTGACTCGAATCATTCATTCTCATGTACAGACACAGACATCCCCATAGATTTCCAAATTCTTTTCATCCCCTTCCTTAATGATTCAGATCAACCCTTACTTGATTCCAGCATTCTTTATTAAATTACGTCGAACCTACTATACCGAGATCTTCGTTGCACAAAAGTTTACCGTGTACCTAGAGGAAGGTAGTACCTATTAAGGATTTTTCAATTTTGAATACATAGTTGAATAAAAAAACTATAGGTATTGCTAGTTACTTATAGGTAGAAACGTCATGGCCGGGACGTCGAATGGACGTTACAACGTAATCCGGGTCAGCTGTATCCATCTTTCTCGTATTATACTGCCCATGCAAGATAGAATTTCGACAATGAAACATTCAGACGTAAATGCAAACCGGAACCGGAAAACCAAACCACTCGCACGCCACGGTGCCTCGGCAACTTTCCAGAATATAAAAATGGAGTGTTGTACGTAGATTGTTGAAAGGGATGGCGCGCAGGAGTCGTCCCGAGGAATGTTTATTTCTCGCAGGCTTCCTCGAGCATAGTTTTGCGCATTGCACGAGTACCGCAAAGGAAATTGCTCGAAAAGAGAGGATGATAGAATTTTTTTTAAATATGACATTTTTTGTCGTTCTTTTTTATATATCTGTACCAGAGGCCTAATAATGCGGGTGCTGAACCAGATTTCCGTAAACGATAAAAAGATTGTTTTGTATCTTCACATTTTTAAAATGACCGCAATCTGTAAAATTGACTGCCGTGAACGCGCACGACAAGCGGCGAAATTGCACGCATTGGAATGACGACAGTGACGACCAATCGGCATCGCGGAATAGCGACAACGATACTTTCGAGATATTTTCGATTCGTGGCAACGTAACTATGACGTGACTTTTTTTACTGAAGAAGAGGACTAGAGAAATGCTCGATTTAACAGACATTTACATGGGTCGATATGTCCTTCCGCGTTTTCGATTCCGATTCGACGTCGAAGATACATCTGATATTATTCTCAGCAGGCTTACGTCGTCTGCACGTAGAAGTTTTATCTCGGGCGTCGCGACGCCCTGCACTTCATGAAATTCTCTCCGCTGTCGGTCGAGAGTGAAGGTTTTTCCCGCATCCTTCACCTTGCGATCTTCTCTCCTTCTTCTCTTTTCCCATCCTAAGGAAGAATTCTAGATTTTCTCGTTTGCTGCAACCTGAGATTCTGTATTCCGAGACGATGCGTGTACCGGAAACGTCGCAAGATCAAACTATGATATGAGTGCTACTGTATATAAGAAATAGATAGTAATATTGATAACGAAATGTTTAGAAAAATTAATATAATAATATGCACATTTATATATATCGTAATACATCCTATTGATTTATGATTTTGAAAAGTAGACAATTACAAGTTACGGAAAAAGCCAATAAGGCAGGATAATTGAAGGTAATAATTTTCGAGAAAACTTCATCTAAACAGCCAGCAGTGATTTATACAAGAAAGGAGGGTTGCATGCGTTTCTTGTTTATCAATTAATTAATATTAATTAAAGCGAACTTCTCCTCGATATTCGGTATCCCCTAACAACCTAGGAGTCTGAAACGTTCTCCCGTATACCTAAGGCAATAGTGCCAGCAGCTTGCAAGCTTTCCGTACTGGTTAGTCTCTTGTTTCACAATTAATTAAGCTTCTTCGACATACTCTACTAACTAGCAAGACATTCCGTCCCAGCCAAGACTTGGGTATATAAGTAAAGACACACGTAGGCACCATACAAGAAGTGCAGTCTCTCGGTTCGTCATGAACCCTAGAATATGGAAGAGGTCACGTCCGAGTGCTAGGCCAGAGAACAAAGGATTTTCCAAAGGTTCCACAGCGCGAAGCTTTCCAAGTATCAATCTCCCTTCCGCTAATAACTTTCCATCCCATTGTTATCAATCCTTTCTACAGTTTACACTGCTTTCGAGTTCTGGCTTTCAAATGGAAACAGCCTAATTGTCGAAGGCTGTAGCACCTTCCATTCTAATTCCTTCATCCCTTATCCATCCGGTGTCTTGCGTAACTTTCATCCCTTGTCAGAATACACGGGAGCGAGCTTTCCATCTAGTAGAAACGTGCTCTACCTTCAGATAAATTTACGATAACAATTACGAGATACTCTGCCTGTCGACGTATTGTTTAATCGAATGATGTTAATTGGCAATGAAATTTCATTCTTACGTATCGTGGCGTCGACATCAGTATGAGATAAAGAAATTGCATAATCAGCTATGGATTATAAAAAAATGTACTATCCGTTTCATCAAATTTATCAATACCGTCACGTTATTCGCTTTTAATGTAAATCCAGCCACTTTTCTTTTTACAATACTATTTTCATTCAGGATATTTGAATTTTGATATATCACAGCAACGTATCTGTTCTAGTATCTTGTAAGTAGCGCAGATTTGGATACAAGTATCAACCAGCAGGTAAGGAACATTGTGTAACCAGACGGAGTAAACAGCACAGATGGTAAAGGGTCTGGAAAATGTATTCAAAGTATCTATGGGCGTCTGTATGGATACAGAAAGAAAATCTTCGTACGGGACCTTATCACGTAGTCTCTTAGAATATTTTACGTTCTCCTTCCTTGTTTCACTGCGAATTCTTTCGCGGATTCGAAAGCACCGCAAGCTCGTACCAGTACGTAGTGACGCGCGAGCTACTCGCCGTTACTGCCAGACGGGGTTGGCTCCTTTCACATTTTTATAAGTTTACCCAGCTTAATCCTCGAATCGCGAGTAATCCCTGGCATTTTTCTGGTAGAGCTTTTCCGGAGCTTTCCACCGCGAGGCGTCTTTCTTCTCTTGAAGCGAATGTCGTAAAGGTATTACTAATGTCTTGCCGTTCCTTCCTGTAATTAATGAGGACCGAAGGGAGCCGCGTTTAATCATTTTATTAATTACGAAGGATAACGGTTGCCGCGCCTACTCGCGGCTGCTGATAGTAAATTATCTTTCCTCTGTAGCCGCTGTCTCGCCGACGAGAGGAGAGAAAAAGAAAAAAGAAAATATAACAACAAGGAGCGCAGCTAAATCATTGTTGTACCCATATTAATCACTCGGTGGCTATTCTCGACTACCGAAGTACATCGGAAAAGCTTTCGCCATTCTTTCACCCTTGTGCCATTAAGGGTAAAGAATCCCTTAGACGCGTGATATTGGCTGGAGGAATAATCACGATGACTTTAACAATATTTATTATCGGTCGACTGATTCATTTATTTGTCATAGTTACTTCTTGTGGATCATATCTATTATAGTATTATGTATAGTTTTATCATATTTTGCTGTTACGTAAGACAGCGAAAAAATTATTTCATCTCAAATTATTGATCGTTTATTGCATTGATAGGGAATAAACGAAAATACGTAATCGCTACGCGGTGTGGTATTTAAGATGAGATCGACTTAAGGGGGTTAACAGAAACAAGAATTCGAGCATGACGAGAGGGATGTTGCTGAAGGGTAGTAGCTATTGGGGGTTGAACGTTCCTGGAAAATTATATGTGTAGAATGAAGTAACAGTGGCGGGATATGAATGGGGGTTGGTAGCGTAGATACTGTAGGTACTGTAGGTAGGGGATGATCCAGGAGAGGGATTTGTTGTAGGGTTGACTCCAGGATGTGCGTGCTGATGGGCATCGGGTTTGAAAACAAAAGCGAAACGTTTTAATCAGTGTCGAGTAGCTTTACAAAAAAAAGGCCAGTTATAAAAAGCATTTTGAAACTGGTGAAAAAAAAACAAATCGGACTTTGATAAATTAGTATTTTTCATCACCTTGTTTCTGCGGCTGTCCTTCTTGTGCTTGGATTTTTAGTTACTGTGGGGGCCTTCGGGTGGGGGGAAGGGGGGTATCCACCGATCATCAAACTCTTTCTCGCGGCTGCAGTTTAATTGCACGGTGTCGGAAAAAAACTTTTGTAAAATATGAAAATGAGGAATGGACGCCATTCTCAACGTTTGAGGTGGGATGAATCATTGGGTGAGGCAGAAGGGGGTTGCTGAAAGGTGCATGTCCCTAGAGAGTAATAGGGCACCCCTAGAATACTCATTGTGGGCTTATGCAGGAGAGGTAACGAAAAGCATTGAGAGGAATTGGAGAAGCCGCTCGTGCAGGAGACTTATTTCCGTAAGTATTCCTGGAACTGAAACAAATTCCACAAAGTTGGGAATTCGATTATTAGTTCGCTTCGTGGGAAAGCCCGTCGGGTTTTCCTCGTTCCAGGGAGAAAGATTCCTCGCGTTATTGGAGCGAGTCCTTTGCTCCGTATTCTCTCTCTCTCTTTATCCGTCTCTTCTTCCCTCTTCATCCTATTAAAAAATCCTATAAAAATTGAAAGTTTGTCTTTTCAAAGTTTTCGCAGCAACGTCACTGGCTTTAAGATTCCTTTAATTTTTTCTTGCATCTACAGATCACGGGTCACTTATCTCAAGAAAAATACATAGGAATGCAGGAACGCACGCATTCCAGGAATATACAGAATAGCTCACAGCGCGTAACCCGAGAACGAATTATTTTTCGCAAAGCAAGGGGATTGCGTTTTCGCGCCCCTTCGAAATGCCCCTTAACGATTTTCTATGGTGCTTGTAATAAAAAAAAAAGACCGAAGCTCAAAGTGAAAACAAACCAACACATGGCTTTCTGGTAACGCGAACTGTTCAATGAAGAGCAACGTATGTCAGCAATAAGATTACCCCTCTCTAGTAGATAAAGGTTATTCAATTACGAGTCTCCTTTTCGAAGACTGGTCTCCAGTGCCAACCTCGATGGTTGCCGCACTACGTGAACACGACCTATTAGGAACGATAGGGGCGACAGCCGTTGGCTGCGTCCTTCCTTGTCACGTGAAAATTGCCGCTTGAATGAAGTTAATTCGCTTACTTGGCCAGCAATGCGTGTCCTTTTCTCTCTGCAGTCTTTAGGTACACGTTAGCAACGATAAGACCAGCAACGGACAACGATTGCTTAGTGTGTTCCGGTTCCCGAGTGGGTTTCACCGAGCCAAGAGGAATTCAGGATGGCGTTTTTACGAATTGTAGGAAATTGGAGGATTGCTAGTGGAATAGCGAGAAAAATATTTTCTCCTCAATATAGATACTACGGTATGGCAAGGTATAGTATAGTACGAGACAGTACAGTATAATAGTACTATAGGAAGAGCGCTTGCTGAACGTCAGCTGGAAGTATGGAGGTACCAATGGCACCTATAGCTATAGCTATCATATCAGACTGACGTCATACCGTATCTTTGCTTGTGCTCTTTTACTTTACTCAACTCCCTCCATTTGTTTTTCTCTAGTTTCTTCCTGAAAAATACTAGCGTTACGATATTTTGCAGATGATTTAACGCCGTGCTAAATTGAAACGTCAATCCAAGGTCGAAAAGTTTCTTAGACCCACTTGATATTATGATTGAGCAGAAGTGTCGTCGAATTTAAGAAAACTGTAGGAACTTTTTTAAATTGAACTTTCAAAATTGAGTGAACCTTAGGGTTCATCTGTTTTACTATACTATGTATTACCAGTAAGTCATATATGACTATGTTCACATTGGATAGCATTGTCAGTCCGGATTGTTCCCATTGAAGAGTTTCGCCTGTACACCTACCCAGTCCTGCACCTAGAATTGTTCCTTCATGGGGAATCTGCCAAATTGGATAGCGTCGTTCGCCATTATGCAAGAACATTTAGAATCCCAGTCTGACCAACATAACGGAAGGCATTACCGTGAAACGACCAGGTGGAGACTTCGAGAAAAGTGCCTAGGGAAATGTTGAAAAAGCTCGTGTGCCCTGCAAGTTGGTTGGACTTTATTTCAGTATCGTTGGTACAGTTTCATTGCTACCGGGGGAGGGGGGGGACAAGAAAGATAAGAAGAAAACGAATGTAGTATATGTCTCCTTGCTTGTATGCATTAAGAGAAAATACAAAATTTACGAGGATTGACCTGGATCCTTCGTGAAGGACATTTAATTTGCTGTAACACCGTCTGGCAACCCCTTAGGGAAGCGTAAGAGTATAAACCCTCTTATTCGTTCACCCCACCCTCTCATTCAACCATCCACCTACCCTGGCGAATGCCATTAGAACCCTACGAAAAATGGTGCATCGAATTACTATGCGATGTCAAAAACATTACCGTGGGTTATTATTTCTTAATTAAATCTTTACTTCGTATTAAGCTCAATTTCTCAATTACGTTCGAGGGCTGGGATAAGCTATTCTTAATTTTCCTTAAAATGGAAAGTTAAAATGAAAAAAAAAATTTTTTTCACCAGGGGGAAGGCTGATAACCGAGTCTCACTTTTCCCACTTAAAATCATCGCTCCTCCCAGTCGTCGTATATAACCGGCTATTTACTTACTTAATGGTATCTTAAGTGACCTTTTCGATCTGGAAGCTCTGTGCATGGTGGATAATACACGCGAACTTTCCAGGGATTAATTAAGAATGATTAAATTTCTCTTGGGGGGCCGAAGTAAATTAATTTAGACTTTTTTTCCTCCAAAGTTTCTCTCACCACCTACGTGGCGAACGCACGAGGGCAACTTTCAGTCTTCTTTTTATCCACACGTTTTCAATATTTACTTCTCCTCTTATCATTCCCGTGTCCACACGGTTTTGAAAAATACTGAAAATCGTACTAATTAAATTGTACTGGCATCGTTATTTTTAATTAATTTTTAATACAAACCGTATATCCTCCCACGTGAATCACGTGAATCACGTTGGATCTGATTTTTGTGTTATCTCTCCTCAGTTTAATTATACATGTACCACCATTTGCCACGAGAACAAGTACGTTAGTACGAAAGCAAATAGACGTTTCAAAATTGCCCTGCTAACGGTGCCTGAGGCATAGCCGGTCATAAAAATCACGTCAATTTTATTTAGAGGTGTTTAAGTTCTAAACTAGAACAGTTTCAAGTTCGCTAATTAGATACAGACATCGACACAAAGACACCCCCGTTACCGATACTCTCTCCCACCCCAAGAGTCAATACGCGACCACCGCGCCACCATCCCCAACTGCGGCACTTAAGCAAATTGCAAGGTGTCTCAATAACCCAGTATCATTTCCGCTCTCGAGGTTGAAGAATGCGGTCGCTTCTCGGCACGATTACAGGCGATACGAGGGCGTCACGTGTAAACAGTAGAGATCCGTTTAGAGGGCGGAGGAACGTTAAGTGGGAGTCCTGGAGGAATTAATTATTCCGACTGTACGAGGACGGAACGGCGTGTCTCCAGCGCTCTGGCGAAAAGTAATTTTCAATAAAACGTAGCTAGCGCGAGGAAAAGTTTTCGTCGGGCGGCGGCAACGTCGGGACTTAAAAATTCATTAGCGGAAACGCTTTTGCCCGTGACTCCAGCCGAGCTACGTACTATTTTCGCGTTAGTACTAATTTATCGGGCTAACTGTGGGGTTATGCGGGGAGTAGAGGGGGGTGGGAAGACTCGCAGAATTTTCAAGACTTTCACGCCACTGAGATAGGGAGAGACAGAGGGTGAACGAGCGAGTGAGAGGGAACGAGAAGGTGGGATGCAAAGAAACGGCTAGTCAAAATCTTGAAAGTTTCAGTAGACTCGCTTTGGTATCTTCTTACCCAAGGCGTGGAAATTCGCGTTCAAGTAATTCGCGTTAACTGTCGTATCCCTTCGTATCACTTGGAGGTTGCATCGAACAAGGAGGAAAACTTTTGAGCTCGGATTAACGTGTATACCGAGGCTGAAACTTGAAATCGCAATTTGCTTGCGCTTGCTGGAATCCCATATTCTTTTTGTTGTTCGCTAATATATTGCGAAACTCGTATTTCGCTGTGTAAATGTTGGGGGTGAAGGGAGGGGAGGGGTAAATAAAAAAGAATGTTTAGTCTATCGATATAGGAACGTCAATGCGTCACGTTGAATCGTTTGTTTCTTTGTTTCTCGAGTTACGTAATTAAATTTTATCGATACGACGTCGATAATTATTTACGTGCTCGACTTAAAATTACTCTGCCGGCAGTCTACTCGTCACTTGAGAACGAGTCTCGTTATTTCTTAACGAAGGAGAAATTCGACATTTTTCAAGTTCCTCTCGTTATCCGAATCCGTTGACAGTCGGCTCAAGGACTTTTATATAGGGTAGCGATAACGAATTAGCGGTAGTTTTCATTTTTTCTTTTAGTGGGTGGCGAAGGGTGCGAGGGGAAATTCATTCAGATTAATTTCATTATTATAAATTTTCTTTACGAGGGACGCCTATTTGCCTAACGATGTTATTATCACACGGGCGTATCGGGAACGGTTAATGGGTGCAAATGACACGATTTCGTTAATGACGGTTCGCGATATTTCGCGTAAGGGATCGTATTAAAGTACAGCACTTTGAGGTTCGAAAAGCCAAAATAGAATTACGTGGGAAAATGACACGCGTCGACGAGTAATAACCGTTACCGGACGTTGTATCGATGGGAAAGTATTGTAGGAACATTGAGAATAGGAACTTCCGTTATAGGAAGGAAATCAATAAATGCCTGATCGTGGAATAAATTTAAAAAGGGAAAAATGGACTCTTGCCAGATTGAGAAAATGGATTGTCAAACGCACGCGAAAGATACGGAAACGCTGTGCGTTCGTACGCAAAAGGTTAGAGGGGTTGAAGAGAGGGGAGGGGAGGGATATTTGTCCCCAGGGAAAAGATATATTTTTTTATTTTATTTCATATGTCGAATAGATAACTTTTCCGGGAGGGGAGGGGTGGTCCGCTACGCGTTGTCCACTAGCAGCATTTATTTGACGGGAAAGAATGCAAATTTGGCGAGAACCAGGGCGACGTGGCCGTCGCATAAAACAACTGTAGCTGCGAGAACACTGTCGAGTGAGAACAGGAAAATAGTCAGTGTGCGCGCCTCTGAAGTAAAAGAACGAAAAAAAAAAAGAGAAAAAAAGAGAGCAAACGCAGCTGCGCCCAAGGTGGAGCAACAGCATAGTCAAAGCAGCACGGCCATGTAGCCAGTGCTGGCAACCCACGCTCGTGTGAAAATTGAAAAAAAAGAAATAAATATGGAAACAAGACAAAACCGGCCAGAGGGCAGTCAGGTTGGCGGAATAGTGTGAAACGTATAGGATAGAAGAAGATAAAAAAGATGAGAACAAAGATAAAAGGAAAAGATAGAAAGAGGAATTGCGTGCAGCCTTATATTTGCTAGGGGATAGAACTTTAGAGGGATGACTCGTAGTGGCTTTAGGGGTAGGACGTACAGACGTTCGCACGGACGCGGATAAGGATGTCTATATACATAACAGAATGCGAAGTAGGCGTCCGAGAGGGAATGTGAGACAAAAGATGAGAGAGCGAGAGAGAGAGAGAGAGAGAGAGAGAGAGAGAGAGAGAGAAAAGGAACAGAACAAAAATCTTGCCGACAGACATTCTCATGCAAAAATTTTACGTGTACACGTGGCGCGAAAACAATTCTCTGAGCAACGCGTGCAACGTGACTTCCGGTGAGGGCTTTTTGTGCGGGCCCGGAAGTCGCCAGCGAGCCGAAGAACGGCGACGGCACAACTTGCGTAACAATGCCGTGTGAAATGGCTGTGTTCGACGCTGAAAGGATTATTCAGGGGGTGTCTTGTCTTTGTCGAAAATGCAGGCAGACGTCAAAGAAGACCCTTACGCTTCATGTTCCTCCGAGATACCCATAGTTGAGACGGATACTGTATATGGACCTATAGTGGATGCTGCGTATATTATTTTTTTATCCTTCCAGAAAATATATATCTGCATGATTAATCCCAAGGCTTTTTCTATATTCTATTGCCCTTCGTCTATTCGGATTCGAATTTCAAAAGGATTTTAAGGACTTTGCTCGTCTGGCAAGTTTCGCTTGGATGATCTTTCGATATACCTTGAATTTACTGCTGATCAAATTTCGTTCATTTTGTAAATTGACGTTATTGGTACTATCTTACTAATATACTGCAATAATCTATAAGTGCAGCGAAGGGATCGATATTTTTTTTTTCCATTACTCATCCGTAGAATATTCTTTATTTGCATCTGTACAACTTCTAGGAAAGTCTGTACCGTAAGAAAGACTTTATTATGGACGTAATGGGAATATCGCATGCATAACTGCCTCTTTGAAATTTGTTAACTTCATACTATACGACGGCAGACCGAATATCCTCGCTGCAGGATATAGTTTCAGGCTCTGAGCAATTTCCACTACAACGTCCTCTATACGATTTATTATCGTAGCCAACCCCCATTCTCGGTGGGCCTCGCTTGAAAAAAAGAAATAAAGAGCTGAAAAAAGGCCCCGCTACCAAACCCAATCCCACCCCTACCCTCGCTATTTCTACCCTGCTCCATATTTCCGCAAAGGAAATCGATAATCCTTGCCCGTTTCGAGGCACGCGAAGCTCGCGGAAATTTTTGCGAAAATAAATCCAAAGAGATATCCCTTTTTTGCAGGTAGTCTAGACTCTCTGCTGCTCAGCCAATTCTTAAACTGTCATTTCGTATCCCTTTTATTGACTATTATTCATCGCGTGCATAAAATAATACCAGTAAATCTTACGTACCAATCCTGATTGCCAAGAAAGCCATTATCGTATATGAGATAATACCATAGAAGCGTATTTCGGTTTGTAGCATATAAAAAAAAATGCAAAAATCAGTGATAAATAATAATAAAAGGTTGGATTGAAGTGAAATTTGGAAAATGGATGTGAAATGGGAGAAAAAAACTTGGACAATTTTACTTTATGTATCCGTTATACAGCTGCCAGTATATAAATATAAATTGGATGATGATGAATTACCTGTTACGTGATTCTCAGTCAGAAAGACGAAACTCTCGCTATTTTCAATCGTATCATAATGTAAAAGGGTTTCGCAAGTAATTGTATAAAAAGCGATGCCGCTTTTTTTAAATTGAATCCTTCCCATGCTATATAGCCATGATACGGTTTTCTATTTCTAAATAAACTGTTACTTTATTTGCTGCTCTGCTTATTTCACGAATGAATCAGCATTCTAATTGATTTTCAATTGCTTTTGAAATGAAGCGCGAGTATACTACTTTACGGTGAAATTTTTATTTTCAATAGAAAAAAAATGATTGAGCACCGGAAGAGTCTATATGTGGAAAGTGATCGGAATAGAGACGCATTTCCCGTGTCAATATTTTCGTAGCTCGTTCAATTACCGAGTCAGGGAAAAATATGTTCCTCCCAGTCATGTTATTTCAGGGTAAACAATAATGATTCCGTCGTTTCCATTTTGCCTATATAAAAACGCATCCTGATAATTGTTTTCTTTGGGAAAACAAGCTTTTCAATATATATCCCATCGTAACGATAGACGTGTCTTTTCCATTCTCGTAGATCGAAAATATGATAAGGCTAACGGAGCTTTTATCAGGGAGGAAAATTCGAAGCGGAAACGTCAGCGAATTCCGAGGAAAGGTCGAAGAACGAAAAGTATCGATGAAAACTAAACTGTCGAAAATGAATGAGCCGAGAGTGGAAAATTTTGTTGTCCCAGTCGCGAATTCTGACGTAACGATTCTCGTAAAGCTCGAGCTTTCTCTCCTCGCGGTAAAAGTTTCTCTCTCAAAGGCATCTCACGATTCAGCCAACCGACTTTACGCCGCCTCTACATATCGCCACGAGTCCCCTTTGTTTTTCCCAGGCCATTTCGACTGTCGTAGCCTTGTTCCTTTTTTTGGGGGGGGGGATGGGGAAGGGTGGGGATATCACCAGCGTCCTCCACCATGTTGGCAAGTGTTTCGAGCACTTAAGCGAACCGTGGAAAAGTTTTGAAGCGAGAAAGCTGCCTTCCCCCTTGAGTCGAAAAGTATATCGAGCCACTTCAGGTGATACAAATGCTATTTTCTAAGGACAGTTACAAGTGATTACCAACATAGAGAAAATGAAATTTCACCTTTCCCACGGTTGGCAATGCCTTTTGGCTGTATACAGTAGAGACCACGTTTTTCACGAGTAAAACTTTTTCCTCGTGAACTGCTGTATGGCGAACGATGGTTAGGATGTGGGAAGTCTGTAGATGTGGAAGCTGAAAGAGAGCAATGGCGAACACGAGAGGCTGAAGCGACAATAGCTTTCCTGTTGTAAGGAGGTGTGGTCGCTGCCCATATTTTAAGTCAGACACAGAACTGCAGAGAACAAGTAGTAGCGTCAGGTCGGCTGGCAGACACCAACCTACATAGCCAGACTGCGTAAAGTGTTCTCCGAGATTTATTGAATTATCAATTCGGCGTTTGTCGCTCTCGGCATCTCTATTTCTTTGCTTGTTGTCCACGACGTTTCCGGCTACGAATTCCGTGACGATTAACATCAAGAAATATACTTTGGATGCTGCAGGGTGAATTGTGATGGTAAAAAAGATTTGAAAAAATCAATGAAAAAATTATTCGTACACATTTTTTAAATTTTAATTGCACAATTAAACGCGTCGGGGATTATTATTTTCATTTTACCAAGGTGCGTATCTGCATGATGCCATTTCAATGAAATTCACGTTAATTAGCGCGTGCAATGTTCATTTAATTTAAAGTTCATTTGTGTTTACGTGAATTCCTGAAGCAGAAGTGGTTTTAACGAATGGCGCAAAGCATATCATTACAAACATTGTTTGCGTCTCCTGCTGTGAGCTTTGCATTTTTTTTGCAACTAGACAAAACAAGCACGGTTCAAAATTTCTTCAGTGATCGTTGCATAACGAATTTCGAGATTACGATGAAAGCTGATACTTTAAGCTTACACGTATGCAATAATATCCAAGAAGAAAATAGCATTAATCAGATGGACTCCAATAAATCGATAAAGGTACGTAACACCCATATCAGTATGAGTGGATCGAGATGATATCAGGCGAACAGTTTTAATTGAAACAGGCTTCGGAGTATATTATTTTCTAGACAAGTCCGTTAATTAAAGCGTCTATATCCCACGAGAACTTCCTACGTTTATCACGAACACGTGCACGCGGAACATCTCGAATGCATCAGGAGCCATCGAGCATGAAATCAACAGAAAAACACAATAGAATAATCCAAAAAAAGTTTCCCTAAAAAAACTACATTTACCAAACGCACCATACGCATTCCTGATAAATACATACTTGTATTTAAAGTCTGTCGAAGGAATACTAATTACGTAAGCAACATGGCAATAAGCATCCAAGTAATTCCTTTACGAATTCCGACCTATCCAGCAAAGCGTGTATCAGACGCTTGAGTATTTTCCTATATACGAACTTCGTTCGGTCTTTAACAAACCAAGAGGATCGTAAAGAAACCCCTTACATAATGGACCGCACGGGATGCTGCTGAAAACGGAATTAAGAGGTATATAAGTGGAAGGGGAAAATCCCTCGTGTAGTAGAAGAATTTTCTCATAGCTAAAATTCAGTGAGGAGTGGTATACAGTCAAGTGCACCGTACAATGGATATTCCTTTAAGTAGAAAGGAAGCAGAGCTTATCAGTGAACCGAACTAACTTAGCCAGATCTTCCAGGAATTTCCCGATAGGTCGTGATTGTTGGATCGAGGCGAAAAGAAAAAGAAAAAGTAAGAAAAAACTGATTCCAACCGCGGTACGGAAGAGACGCATAAAATAAAGGGCAAAAAGGTTTTATTCCATGAGAGCGACTGCAATATCGCAAAGTTTATGATTCGTATTCGTGCCAGCCATGACAAAGGATATTTTTCATGGTACAGCACCTACTACCTACGTACCTTTACCTACGAGATACCTAACTTATCCTACCGTACCCTTATGTATCCAACAGCTACGCAGCTTGGTACCCACATACGTATCTTGTTTCCCAGCAGTTTGCAGCCCTTGCCGAGGAGATTCTAGGCTTACCAAGGCACTGATATACCAGGGTGAAAGGCCGTGAGACCAACTGGGTGGAGTCGTCGACGTTCAACCCTGGCGGAATAAGCAAATGTACGGGGGACGGTTGTAGGGGTGGGGAGGGGAGGAGAGGGGAGAAATATACGACAGTTTCGGTCCCCTTACGTCTCTTTATCTTCATATTTAATATTTAATATTTTCCCTTTCATTTCTGTTAATATATACACGTTCATCTATTTATATACCAGTGTCAAGGATACAGCGACGATGTATATTTATATGCTATATGCTTGTACATATATTTATACATTCATATTTACACTGGCAGTAATTCAGGGGAGTGTTTCACTTCCTTCTGAGCATAAGGAGGCTCTGTCCTCGGGATTATGGACATAAATATAATTATGCCACCGTCTGTCAACGGGGGCTCTTACCACCCTTAAGAAAGATACGCGACGCGTTACCCGTACGGGATGACAAGAAGAGACGCATGACGTATTTCGGTATCAAGAGAAACGGAGAACGTTCTTTTATCTAGTGAGCCTTTAGTGAATAGCGTAGACGAGAGAAAGAAAGTACCACCCGGTAGATAGCAACGACCATGTATAATACGGTGCTATAGAGGGGTACGTGGGCACGGAACATAAAGGATGCCACCGATAAGAAATGTTTCGAACTTTCTTACCCCCTGGTAAAAACCACCCTTGCTTATTCACTGGTGAACTCTATGACGTAACATAACCGCCGCGCCCCGAGAATATGTTTACCGATCCCAGCGACAAATTTATGGATCCCCGTGTATAATCAGCCGCTGGTAAACATACAGGTATTACCTACTTAAACTGCGTTAAGCTAATGGGAAACATTAGCTTAATTCTTCCTTCTTTTTTTCTCTCTCTCTCTCTCTCGTCTTTCTACCCTGCAAGCTCTGCACAGTATGGCCTCCCAGATACTCGAGCTTTCTCGCTGAATAATGCAAGTGACCACGTGGCATGTTAATTCGATTAAAGCTACACTATATATGTATGCAAGGGGGTCACAGGGGTGCCTGGAAAAATTTTACCCAGAAACATTCTTCCTGGCGTTCTTGAACGGCTTTTCCAACGATCTTGCCCGGAACTCGCGAACCAGACAGGATGTCCCTTAAATCTGACGAGTATTATCGGGAATTCACGATGAAACTTTCGATCGGTTTTATTGGGTGGAAATCAATCTTGCGCGATCGATCGTACCGGTGTCATATCCGATGGAGTTCAATCGGTGACTATATGCTGTTGTGTATGTATATCTACATAGTATGTATATAGCTATTGATGACGCTAGGAGATTCCGTGTTTTATTTAATTTTCAAACGTGGGATCGTCCTTTCCTTCAGCAAACCTCTATTTACCAGGGTATAAGGCGTTACGAGGGTTCTACGTAGCAAGGGCTGACGGTTATAACGTTATCCACGTCTAAGGGTGAGTTACAACTTACAAGGATGGTTGGCTGCACGTTAGCAACTGCCCCTCCAGGCAACTATCCCGTGGCTCTTGCAGCTATCCGGCTTTCACTGATAATTGGATTAAAAACTATCGTGTCCTACCTATCCCCCCTCCCACCCATCTCTCTCTTATCCATCGACGCCGACCACCAAACCGCCACCCCTTTAGAAGTGCTTTCGAGCTTCGGCTATCTTGATCGTAAAACCATCGTAGGATCCATACGCGCGTGCTTTAATGGAGCAATGTAATTTATTATGGTAGATAATGCTGTGTTAAGGAAAAAAATCTTGTCAAATTTCATTTCTTCTTTGCATTTTTGTATCTGACTAATATAAGGTGTCACTTTCGTGTGAACGCTCTTTACGCGGTGAAATACCCGCGGAATCTTTAAACAGTCTAAGAGCTTGTTTTAAACAATACTTTAGGACCTCCTACACGCGATGAGTCGCTTATCCAAAATATTATCCGTCGAACTTTACGGCGTGCAAAAATAATATTGTGTAAAGGCGTCTTAATAAAATTATATTACTACCGGAGTGGCTGAACAACGTCAAAGAACACCGGAAGATGACTCTATAGATATAACAAGGACGGCGAAGAGCAGGTGTTAGGGAGGAAGTGAAGGGGGAAATTTATTTTGTCTTGGGGTAGCCAAAACGAGGTCGACCTTCCCGTAGAGGTTGGCTGTGACACTGGGACGGGGAGAGGGGGTAGGTCGCGAGACGTAACTGTCCAAGGTAGGTAGGCCTGATTTTTTTGTACACTACCTGGAAAAGAGGCTTTGCACGACTCGAGCGGGACGAACGAGATTAAGTGGAGAAGGAAGTGGAAAATAAAGAATAAAGAATGACGGTTAAAAGGACGGTAGCACAAAGGCGACGCCCGACCAAGGAAACGGTGAAACGTGATATAATCGCATAACTCTTATTAGATGGACGTACATAAGGACGCTGTTTCACGGAAGAGAATACGTAGGGGAAAGCTTTAGGGGTTGCCAACTGCGTTCTCAGAAATGTCACCATACGTATCAACTCAAGAACGAAATGTAAATTTATTATCCGACCGGATCCCTCTTTTGCGGATTGGCAGACTATCCTTAAGTTGGCACTAACCCCGGATACCAGTGTGGAGTCCTTTCTACTTTCCTTTTTCCTTCTTCCTTCCTATATCCTTCCGATAACCACTATAGTCTTAGTCCTTTTACTCGGACGTGCTTTCTTACACGGCACGTAGTGGCCAAAGTAAATGGACGAATTCCGGGATGGCTTGAAAAACAGTGAAATCCTGTATCGTGATAGTCCTGGGAGATAACAAGGCATCGTACAGGTACGTATCCTACAAGGAAAATTTGGAGGATGCTATTTCTTTTTTTATTAATTAATTTTCACCAGACGAATAAGCTCGTAAAATTTGTATTTGCATCAAATTTATATGGATGATAACGTAGGGATCTGCTTTGCGACACACAGTTATCCTACGTACTAGTGTAGTATACTGGGTGACGTTCGTGAAAATGCATCGGCGCAACATCAAAGACAAAGCTAACTAGCGCTCTTGCTTTTAGTCGTGTAGCCACGTATAATTTTCCCGCGTAAAAGGGACCCAGTCCAATATCTGGATAAAGGATATGTACATATTCGAACGTAATGCGTATTACGTAGGAAGGTAAGCTGTGCGGGTTAAAACAAACGGAATTGCATCAATTTGACGATTTGATATCAGTGCGCTTTGAAGATTATTCAAGGCAGGATATCGAGCTTTGATCATTCGCGCAAATCCTCGAATTAAGTACGTAATATGCTTTTGACTTTGAAATTCCAATTTTTCTGCCTTATCGAAGACAATTAAAGAAATTTATCAGGGATTTCTTACGGCAACCCGTACTAGAATGTATATAGGGGAATTTTTTGGAAAATTTTTTTTCTTTGAATTTAAAAAGACAAGCTTTTTTTATGTTTCAAAAACTCTACGCTCTTATCTGATACTTGGAAGTACACGAGTTCAAAATCCATTTGGGCACTGGGATAAGGCCGAATACGTGGTGTCTATAAGATGGTCTCGACCTGGGAGTGACTTTCTGTGTCGGATAACGAGGTTTTACTCGGGGGACCTGATTACGCCATAGATTTTCCTCTACCCGTCTTCTGTTATATAACGTCAACCCCACTAACACACATGGATAATGCTATCAGCAACATTGGCACTAATGGCAGTGGTGGAACGCGAATTTTCTGCTTTGTGTAAAATCAGAAAATTGTATGGTGTCCTATATAGCACGGTAATATGTCATTGCATTATTACAATGCAATATAAAATATATATCCTGTGACATATATATGTGTTAATCTTTTTAATAAGATGATTTTTAACTATTCGGTGATAAAATCTTGTGGTCTCGTTAAAAAGAAATTCTGTTTCTTATAAACAAATTCCATTTTAGACCATTTCAACGCTTCTCTTATTTAATATATTTATCTGTATATATGGATCTTTTCAGTATATACAGGTAGTATATGGAAGACGTGTGGATACATATGGTAAAAATTCTCGTGAATTTTCCACGAACACTCCAACTGAATGCTACTCCCTTTCATCCTTTCCCACGTGTTTAACGTCCCCACTCACGTTTCCATTCGTCCGAACGCGGAAAGCTTTCCGCTTCCAGAATAGACCATGATATATCTAAAGCGTGCTATACTTCGCACTAGTTATCGCATCTCTTTCAGATCCGAAAACCGCATCCCCTTCATTCTGGTATTGAGCTCTTAGCTCTCACCGATTATGGCTCCTAACGTAACGTCCAAAAGCCTTAGGGGAAAATTGAAAACGATTTTACCAAGAGCAGGTTTACGTTAATCCTCCATTCGACAGGGCTTTTCATATCGTATCAAACGCCATCACCAGCCGCCATTACGAAGCACATTGAGAACGGGATATTCATATTAGCTATACCTGTGAGAATTGAAAATACATGGTAATCTTATTTTGACAATAACAACGGTACACTGGCTTATCCAATCACAATAGACCCGTTTAACCTAAAAATTTTTGTATAAAGGTTACTAATTTTCAAAAACTGACCTTCATTCATTTTTTAATTCTCCATTACGCTCCTATATTTGGATCCGGATCAGGAAACGTCGTACCGACATTAATTAGTCATATTACTCATTAATACTAATTAGGAGTTCTCTTTAGGATCGTCTCTCTTGAACTCTGATTCGATTTGCTTCGAGAGCTGCTGCTGGTATCATAAGTGAATGTATATTTCAGCTACGATAAGCTGACCCTACTCAACTTGGAATTAGACCCGTCATATTCGTTCTGGATGTGTATAGCAGTGTATATGGCATGTTTTATACTATATATGTTATGTACAATACACGGTATATACATTATATACAGCTCGTTTCAAACGAGCGTGAATATACATATGTGTACCTGCTTCTAAATATAGGTCCAATTTCTTCTCCTCAGCTTTTTGATTCTCGTCATTGACGTTAATAACGCTCTCGATTACCTCGCATTAAGAAAAGCACGTATAACGCGAAGAAAATGCTCTAAGGTCAAAGTTTCTTTTGCTACCGTAATAACCAGTATATACGTCTGTGTGTATATATATATACCGTCCGAATATAACGATATCAATGCACGCGAAGCGGCCATTTTGCGAATTATTTCTACGTATATTATTATTTCTCGGCATTAATATTACCTAAGGCGAAAAATTATTTTTATTATCATGCTCGACGTTAGCACGGTCTCGGCATTTTCTTTTGGCAATTTTTTTTTTGGAATCCAGTACTCCGAATACGTACTAATTCCATTGATATCAAACTCGATAGGATTTCTATGCATATTTTTTCTATGGTTGTATAATAAAGTAAGCATTCCTATTGAAATGACCTTTGGGCACTGTGCACCAGAATTTCATGGGAATGGAAATTCTGGTATCGACTATCATCCCCTGGAGGGATGTACTATACTGTATTCCTGATGGGTATATTCTGCTCTCTGAAAAAAGGAAATACAACTATGGATTTTCATTCATGCGTGAATATTGCCGGTTATGTAGTCTTTTTTGCGAACATTTTTCGAATATAAACGTTTCCGGTATTACTGTCATGGCGTTGGACGCGATCGTGCAGAAGCTTCGTCGCGTCTCTTTTCGTTTCTCTGGGACTCAACTTTTTTTATCTTTATCAGCCTCAAAAGGTGGAGGCACTCTTTGTCTGCTCACCCCGTGACGGAAGTTTCCTTACGAGAGTCTCCATTATGGGCGCGGAGACGCGGGAAATTTTTCAATGCACAAAGAGAGAGACTCTCATGAGAGTTCCACAATTTTCACGGCTCCTCCTTTGCCTCTGCTTTCAATTATCCATGCTTTTGCTGAAATTCCACTCGTGTCAAACGGGCGGACATAATTGAGGTCTTTCGAAATAATTTATTTGGCGAATAAATACGGGAGTATATAATTAAAAAATTGCGGATTTCATAGTCCCTGTATGCAATATTGATACCAAGCGAATTTCGCCCAATGCAAATGACGTGCTGAGTGGCGAGGTCAGATAGCTGGAAGATGAAAATAAAGTGCGGAGAGGTCATTCCTGCGGAAAGGTCAAATTGGCAAGAGGACAGAAAGGATCCAAAATCTATTTGGAGAAGAGGCTTTATCTCGCTCGACAGCCATCTTGGTCAAATCTACCACGGTCTCTCTGTTTAAAGTCCCAAGCCGAAAAGGCTCTCTTACATCTATCCATCAGCAGGCATTGTCACGGCCGCCATTGTCAAGTCCTTTGTCGGCTCCTGCAAAGATGCCGGAACTGTCCTAGCCCGCGGCCAGTTTCTCGTTTTTTTTTTTAGTCACAATAATGACTACCCTTATCCATTACACTGACTGCTACACGTGCACGTAATACGCCGTCATATTTTCCAAGTCTTCAACACTTGTTACACGACTCCTTATCATACACCCTTATTTTACCGATTGCAGCGTCAAAAAATTCCTGATAAACCTATTCTTATATCCGTTAGCAATAATAATAAAAAAATTGTTTAATCTTCAAATTTTAATCTACACACTTACACTGTCATAAAAAATCACTAGTATCATCTGTCTAATTATTTTGTTTGTCTTAAAAAAAAACAAGGGATAGATATACCCTCAAAGATATAGACTCCACACGCGTGAGCTTTCATATGGTAAATTACACGTGAAGGTATTAAATGGTTTCCGTTAGTTACAAACTGATTTAACACCCTATGGGTGGAGAAGCCGAATCCCGAAACTATAACAGGAAACGAAAGCCATCTTATCCTCGGTGGGATAGAGATAAGACGCTTATCGCGGTTTCTACCAAAGTTCAGGGTTACAGAACTCAGCCATCGATCAAGCCTTTCATGTCGCCAGTATAAAAGCCCGTGTAGCACCTCGAGACACATACAGATGTTACTTTACTACGGATACGAGCGAAATCGGCACTGTGTATACTCCATCCGACATAGTATACATACATTACAGACTGTATACATATTCTCAATTTTTTATACACTTTAGTCCTAAAACATGAAAAAAGAATTAATCCAGGTATTTGCATGCATTAAATTCAATTACCCGAATACTTTCAGTTAAACGTCACTTATGTTGTTAAAATCTTGTTTGCTTTATATCTAGCGGGAGTCTTAGAATTTTTTAATAATTTTCAATACAGGATCGAGTATTAATAATAGCTTTTATTTTTTTTTTTAGAAGGTATAGGTATTTATGGATACTCAATGTGGAACAATGCAAATTTTTGGAAATGAAAGAATATAAAATAGGCTGAAATCTCTATCGTGTGAAGTATAAAGGTTCGTACTTTGTCTCTCTTTCTCTCTCTTTCTCTCTCTCTAACTCGAATCGAATTCTATGAAATCCCGAGGCGAGATTCCTTTGACGCGTAACGATGCGCGGCGTAACGCAATAATGAAAATTTCCGTGGTCAGATTTCAAAAGGCAACCCGTTCGAGTTGCCGCCGAGGGAAGCTGCTAGACTACCATTGGATCGTTAATCCATCCGTATGGCTGAATAACAGAATCCAACTCATACCATATTCGAATGAGCTTTGAGAATTTCTTTTTTTCTTACATACATTTAATTTCATCTTAGCATTACGATGCCGGATTGAGCGTTAAAATAACGATTGAGAAGACAAGGGTTGAAAATGGAATTGAAATTATAAAACAAAAAACAGAAACATGATAAATTGATTATTCGCTTTACAGAAATTTGGGTCAACTACTAGCTGCTTCTATTTCAATTTACACAATGGGTCCTGCATCATTCTCCGGACAAAGAGCATACCACTGAATAAAAACTTGCAAAAATTTCATTGAAAAGAGCATCCCGTACGTTTGACCTTTTTCGCTTACTACATGACCTCGCTGTAAGAATATA
This sequence comes from Pachycephus smyrnensis, assembly GCA_030142225.1. Taxonomy (NCBI): domain Eukaryota; kingdom Metazoa; phylum Arthropoda; class Insecta; order Hymenoptera; family Cephidae; genus Pachycephus; species Pachycephus smyrnensis. Next base: position 949,325 of record JARQST010000309.1, on the reverse strand, counting down.
TATATATATCTTCCTATAAGCCATTACCAAAAAAGACACCTTTATAAATTCGTCCAGCAGTTTCGTCGAACAGTACATAGGCAATATAAGCCTAAAGTGTATATCTGAAGCCAAAGAAAAGAAGTATACAACCCCGTAAAAAATTTGAAATACTATTTTTCTTTCTATAAAAAATCCCAACTTTGATAACCAATAAATATATAACACAGATGGAATACAAATATCTCTTTGGGCAAAAAAAGAAATAAAAGAAAAAGACCCATACAAAATTCACGATCCTCGTCCTCGTGCGCACTTTGGGTAACATCCGTTTCATCGGTAGAAGCGATTAAAAAGTCAGCTCCCACTAATTGTAATTAATAATTGCGCGGTGGGAGAATAAAAAAGTAGGGTCTAATTGCGCGCGCAACCAAGGGGTTGGCGAACGTGTTGAAATCGGTGACAGAACCGCTAACCCATTGTACGTACTTAACGCATGTGGCAGCACCGTAGTTTTACGACCATTTGATTACCGGTCGTACCGCATTCCCGTGTTTTTCATTCGACAATGACTTATCGGACAGCGAGGAGAGAAGTAAGTGTGAAATGAAAAAGAGAGAGAGAGAAATTGAAAAGAAGGGACGGCTGATGGCGAATATAGGATACCTATATATATACGTTTTCAAGAACCAATTTACATTCCGTGCAACGCGCGTTCGTCCCAGTCAACGTATTGGGGTCAAATGACTCGCTACTTTTTGAGTTCTTCAGGAGGAAAGGGTGTCGATGGTGGGACATTGCAAGAGGACCAAAAAAGATGCGTGAGTGTATTCTGTGTGTATGTGTCCAGAGCAGACGGGTAAAGGGGGGAGGGGGGGGGGGGGGGACTTTGGTGAAATTGAATGCCAATTCGATGCCGAACGTTGAGAATTTTAAGCAGTTTTCGAAGAAGCTTCTTCTTGGAGTTTTCTAAGCCTTCCTGCAGGATATCGTCCTTGGAATGTTTGGGAATGGTATCTAGATTGGAATGGATTTAAGAAGAGGAAAAAAAAAACGAAAAAAATATAATTGAAATTCGAAGGGAAAATTTTTGTCAAAAAGTTTGTATCGCCGGAATTTTAAATTTACTCGGTGTACATAATTATTTTATGGAACGGTAAAACAGTATCATAATCTAATTTATTGGAAATGTGTGTGTATCTTCCAATTAACTTTTTTCCTAGTGACCTAATCTTGTTTTGAATTCTAGGGATATTGGTATAATTAGTATACATTTACATACGCGGATTAACCCGATGGAATTAAATCTAAACACATACGACCGTACAGTACAGGATTTGTATCTGATAACGATAGGATCAGCATCAATAGACATACTGCTAGGGAATCGTCCAGCCAGAAAACAAAGCAACCCCTATACTAAAAGTGAGGTAAGGGTCGTCGTTTTCCGGGTGCATTTTAGTGGTAGTTTCTGTGTCTGCGCCGTAAATCCCTTGGCTAAGTTAGACACTTGTAGACGCCATGGTACTGACACCGTGAGGTAGGAAGCGTGACGTCACAGGACGCCCCTATAAATTTTCTCCCGATTTACGGGATTCTCTCTCTTCTTGGTAAACCCACAGTCGAATCCCCATGGGACGACAACCCTTAGACTGAAATTATTTAATGAATTGCCGTAAGCGCTACCCCTACGGGCGAATCGAATTCTTGAAAGCCAATTCGAGTCACCATTACGTCTATAGGGTTCAAATATTTAATACCTTCAGCGTCGCGACGTCAACGACTGTTTTACGTCGCTCTTATACAAACACGATACTGAAAGTGCGGTCTTGTAATTTTTTTTTAGAATTATAACAGATTGTCCGAAGGATTCAAATTTGATTTTTGATTGGAATGTTTATGAAGTTGATCTAATATTTACCTTATCTATGAATATTCATGAGGAATTTCAAAAGTCAATGCGAAAATGTTCAGTATCTTTTTTTGTTCATTGTGGTACTTATAATCGATGGAAATTTTAAAGCAGTGCTTCGTACAGTTAATTGCTTGGTACAGTACAGTACTGTACCAAGCAATTAACCTCGACTTTTACGTAAGCTTCTAGGGAATAAGTGTCCGGTGTAATGCGAAGGGGGAAAAAGCGAGGATTTTTTTTTCGCACGGCAGTTTCGCGCATTGGCAGGTATACTGGAAAAGGCGAAAGTTCCTTCCGGCACGTAGAAATGGTTGATGATCCCGTAACAGGGCGCAATCTTGACTTCGGTTATTTCGCAGGATATTCGCGTGAAACTAAATTGAATGACCGAATGAAACGGCAAACGACGTCGTGCCGGCGGGCTGTTCCGAATCTCTTCAATGAAGTTAATCCTCCTTTCAGACCATTGAATTAATTTCGATGTCAAGTTTGAAATTTAGCGGCGCCAAGCGATCCGATCCTGAGTAAACTTGAATTCAACGTGTGAAATTGGGATCGCGCGAATATTTTGATCTGGTACGAATTCGACAGACCGCGTTGAAAATTGCTATTGTAGTTTAATCCATTCGACCTATATTCTTCTCGTACTTGCTGTGGACACTACGAGCCTAGCTCATTATTTCGGTCGAACGGGATAATGATAATCCTGAGATTTTTGAGAAATCGGAATCGTTTACTGAAATATCAAAATTCAACCGTGAATTTTCTCGCCAGTGGAATTTGCGAGTCTCTCTATCGTATCAGTGAATATATATGTATATATAGTACTATATACATATATATAATACTCTATCTATCTATACATATGTACATTGAAATGCACGAGAAACAATCGTATTTGATACTTCACGCCAATCCCTATATGTATACATATCGCCTGAAATACTACAGGCTCGACTACGATGATTGCTTGAAAATTGGAACAATAAAACACCCTGGATTCAAAACCATTATCGACACTGATAAAACACGAAATCCGTTTCACGTTCGAATCCATCAGATCCGACGTTGTGTTAGTCCGTCAGAAGCATGTAGGACAAAAATAGTAGGGACGCTTTGATTTGAATATAAATGGGCAGGGAAAAAATGTCAAATAATCTGTCTAACAGTTAACTTTAAAAAAATTTTGAAACTAGGTACGAGATTATACAAGAAAATAAAATCCTAATTCGTATATCGAAAGCCACGTTTGATTCGGCGGGTATTTCGAAAACTCGAAGAAAAGCTAAAAAGTGAAATAGTATACCAGACGGTTGGGATGCTGGATACGGATACAGGATACAGGGTTATTTTGTTGACTGCAAGTAGAAGAGGAAGTGAAAAACGTAGAAGACTGAAAAGGTTTGAGGATGCGAAAGAAAAGAAGTAAGATTGTGGTGGTGGTTGCGGAGGGTGGGAAAGGGGGAGGCGCATCTCCAATGTACCGTGCCAGGTCCGGCTCAAAATATAATTTTTCTCTCAGTGTGTGGGATCATCCAGACATTTTTCATACTAAGCTTTTACTCCGCGAAGCTTCCAGCATCCTCTTCTTCTTCTTTCAGCTAGCTCCGACTCTCACGCTCTCTTAGCTACATTTACCATCTATCCGTCCTTCCATCCCGAGCGCATTATTAAGTTTCTCCACCACACTCGCCCAAATTGCACGGAACAGAATGCCAAGCGGTATGCGAATTTATATTTAAACTGCAAGGATAACCCGGGATGCTTGGTCCTTAACGTTATTCTGCATGTGTAATCTGTATGCAATCTACATCCTCTTACATTAGTCTTACGATCTTATCGATAACACTGATAATATATAGTTATAGGAATAATATTTGGCTATCATCCTTAGACGTTACCTAAATCCTCTTAAAGTGTTAGCTTAGATGGGGTATATGCATATTCAGAGTGTGATGCATACGTCAGATATGTGGATGATGATGACGAAGGATATAATATGGAGAATGGGTCCATGATGATGACGGGTCCGAAAATGTCTTGCAGCATCGACATTTTCCTCGTTTAACTTTGCGGCCTTCGAGCGAGCGTGGAAAAATGGCCGCTGTCGACTTTTTTGACGACGGTTTTCAGCCTTCATTGCCTTGTACGCTTTCTACAGATTCCATGAATTCTATGGCCCCTGCCTTTCGATACCTCCTGAGAAGAAAGTCCTGCGAGAGCGATTTATTAAAGAAAATCCTTTGGGGCTTAACCATTTGTTTCCGCGAAACGCCACCATTCCCCGCTGAATTGCGCGTCTCTTCAGGAAAGCGTGGCAGTGGGTATCGCGAAATACGACGCGTGAGGATAGAGGAGATAGAGAAAAAAAGGGAGGGGGGTTGGGGACAAAAAACAAAATGAAAGAACACACGGTACCCGGAAGTATTAAGATTTTATCCAGGCTGACAATTCAAGGCGGAAATGTGTTATCGTTAAAATCGAATTCCTTCGTGATAACACGTTTATCTTAATCTCAAGCTAAATATTATACAAATAGGCTCCTATTAAATTAACCAACGTATCGAAAGATATTTTTAATTTTATTCAAAAAGTCTAATCGCCAATTTACTGTCCGGACAAAAAAAATACTTCGAAACGCTGTCGCGATAAGGATGAATGCTTCTCGCATTCGTAAGCACGAAACATGCAGGGTAGGAAGTAAAAAGAAAAAGAGATAAGGAAATACGTACGGCACAGTATTCACATTTTACGGCTCCCGAGGGTGAGACGTCTTAACTCGTCGAGAATCGCGAAAGATTCTTTTTTTTTCTCTTTGCTCTCCCATCGCCGTAAAAACGTGTCCCAATTTTTTTGTCTACTTCCCGTAAATGCACGACCCCTTTGCTATACATAGGGGGATGCGTTTAAGTCGCGGACGGCCATCTTGAAGAATTTAATTCTATGCAGTGTGGCAAAACACGTAATGAATATCGTTCAAGGGGTCATCTTCTTATGGCATACAATACACGAGAGTCACCTGAATTTCTATGTAATTTGAATGAGCGTCTACGCTAATGAGATTTTGTTTGAATTACCCGCCAGATATCAAACGAAATCCTTTCAGTTATAAGGTCGTACAATTTGTCGTCTTTTCCAGACTATCTGCCATTTGCATAAGACTTACTCAAGTTTCTGACGTCAATTACGTTTACCTCTCGAGTGGAAGCACTGATTAAAGGGCTTCACCTCGCTGAGCGTAACGAGGGCAGTAAAACCTTCGATTAATGAAAAAAAAGAAAGAAAAGTCGCCTAACTTGAACGCGAATGCCTGGCGCGTCGTGGCTCCTGGGAATTACTGTAAAGTAGATGAAAACTTTTTCCGCGACAGTTAAACCGATTTTGCCTAGTGAAACTCGACGGAATGAGAACTTTGAAAAATAAACGAAATGAAGAGGGCCACGTGTACTTTCACAATGTACAGTCGGTACACAGTAGGTAATGCAGAACGAACAGTGTATACATTGTGACGCAATACCACTTGCACCCTAGTAAAATCTTTTGCTATTTTACATTGACAAACATACGTATCTTCCTTACTTAAACATTCCAGCTTTATTTGACTTTCGACAAAAAAAAAGTATTCGAATTTTACGACGTAGAGGAAATGAAATTTATCTTCTTTTTTGGAGTTTCAATTCCTTTCTACCTTCTGCATATACATTCGTATAATCATACACAACCTAAAAGCCATTGGGCAATGTTGTAAAGCCATGTGCTCATTAATGCCTATAAGTCCTTAGGGACGAAAGGGTTAATGGAAGGTCGATTTGTCATTCTAATCTCGTGGAACGCAAGTGTGACCTACCTGGGCGAAAGCGATTTCTGTAAAAGTAATGGCGGGAATAGTGAATTATAAAAAAGAATTAATGATGCTGTTGTTTTTGAAAAATCAGTATGAAACAAGAGGGTGATACAAAAAATTCATTCGATATTCACTTTTGAAACGGTACTAGAAATTATGAACCTTAAACGTGACCTTTGGTTCTATAGATATTCACTAATTAATTACATGACTAATTAGAGTCTTATTATAGATTCGAATTGAAATAAAAGAATTAACCTAAAGGATAGAATTGAAAATTACATCTGATGTAAGATATGTATTGTTGGTATCAACTCTAAAAGTATTTTTTAACTTTTTATTATTAATGAACGTTTCTGAGTAAAAATACGTTGCTGTATTAAAATCAATCCTCCGGTAATGAATGTAACGTGTGGTTAGTGCGCAGCTTAAAAAAAACTTCAAATTGCATATTCGTGTCATGACCATATAAAAACGTTCTGGCTTATAGCACATAAGGTATACGTACGTGGAAGAAGGCAAAGTCCGAGCCGTCGTTCGGGGGCAGACTTTTCAACTTGAAATTTCCTGACTGTACTTAACGTTAATTACTCGAAGCGGTTTAATGAAAGTTTTCAATTAAAATCCCCCCGTGGATCCGCCCTTTCTTCCGTAAGATTAATTCGGCGCAGACATGGCGACGTAAAAATAAAGAATTTTCAGACTGTACCACACTCCCGCTACGTGTCTTATAGAAAATTACGAAATTTATAGTCCCGTATTACGTAAGTACGTCTTCACAGTATTCTGCTTAGATACGTTTTATCAAAAATTTCAAAAACAAGTCCAGCCTCTTAACTTATGGACCAAGAAAAGTGCATTGACGCAAAGTGAATACAAAGAAAAGCAAGAAAGAGCGAAAACAGAAGTTAAATTCGAAATGACGATTGGTCGCAAAAATCAGTAATACGCAAATACGAAATTTCGATGAGATAATTTGTTTTCCCGGAAACAGTGCCAACCCGCCTATGACGCAAACGGGATGCAAATCAGTGAGAGAAGTGTTTTCGTAAATTCCAAAAAAAAACGACTTTCGCAAACGTTGGCGTGAATAAAATTTGCAAGAACATAGGATTGCAAAAATCGATGAAATTACGTATGAAAATTTCGTTAATTCCTTATTCAAAGTGAAACTTGCTTATCCAATATACTATATATAATAATAATTAATCGCCAAAATTTCAATCCTTTACGGTCCACCGATCAAAGTTCTCCTACAGTATACGAGAGAAGAGCTTAAGTCTTGATTTATAAAAGGAATTATATGTTAATCCTGATACATCGCATACATTTTATATTCACACAGTGTATATAAGTATTACGAAAAAACGTAGGACGAGCCGTCCATCCGTCTCAAATGTACCGCACGTAATTTTAATGTCCTTAATTTCAGCAATAAAAATGCCCAAACGACCTTCATGCATATTATTTCGATTTTATTTCGGCCTAATACACACGAAGTTTGAAGCTTCCTTGATACTCCCAACAGATGGCATACAAGACGTCCCTGACTTTTCAGGCTTGTAAAAAGTTTCGACTTTATACGAGCCTCCTTATACGTTATCTATTATATCGCGACGTCGTCACTTGATTGCAAGCAAAACACAGCAAGGAACATACGAACGAGTTCCGAACGAGTTTTATGCTCCCACTCGATCCTCGTTATATAAATAATGCATAGCCATAAGATCTCTCTGCTAAATAATATACCCGAGCAGATATACGCCGAGTAAAGGTGGGGTTGCGTCTACCGTGATTTATAAACCGTATAAATTAATGAAGGCGCGAAGAAAACGCACAGAATATCCCCCTCCCCATACACTCGACCTATATATGTGGATAAAGAAGAGAAAAAAATAGGTTAGAATTCTTTTCTCTTTCTCCTTGAAATGTTTTACCGGAGAATCTGTTGTTTGTCTCCATTTTTCTTTCCATCCTCTGTGTGTGTGTGTACGTGCTATTATACGAAATCCCATTAGCGTAAGACGCCATTTCGCAAATGCAGCCACGGCAAAGGGGAAGCCATTTTGATCGTACAGCTAGTAAGCGAATGACAGGACGATATTGCTGCCAAGAAATTGGCTGGATCGAGTTCTGACAGATATAACACTTCAAGCTGGACAACCTGGAGTGAAAATTCGCCAGTGAGGAAAGATATACTTTGGAACTGCCTGTAGAGAGCCCTTAGCCAATTACAGTGTTTTCATTTCTTTCCATCTAGAGGGCTTGTTAAGACTGAAAATAAAGTCGATAATTAACGGAGATGAAATTTCCTGCTAAAATGTCGCACCGTTCTTGCTTAGGGATATATTGCGCAAAATATCGTATCTACGGATAATATATCTGATAAGGTTAAAGGTTACAGTTCACTATGCATATTTTATGTGCTCCACTATTCTTACGGAATCTGTACCGGCTTCAATTCTTTTCTATGATATTGCAACTGCTGCATCTATCCCTGGTCCTAGTGTACGTTTATCTGCATATGTAGGATAATATATATGTATATAGATACATATATTACTATTCCAGAAATATATATACAATACGATTGGGTCCCTTGGTATCGTCTTTTACGGTGACGTCACGAGATATCAATCGATATCGACAAGTAGATAAATATAAGGAAAGGGGTATGCTTTGAGTGGAATTTATTTTTAGATACAATATATATATAGTAATTGTATACCCGTGTGTATATATATACCTAGTAAATAAGTTCCTAGGAAAATCTAGTAATTTTCGTACTGAAGCGACATTTACGCCCGGATTTAGCATAGCGCATTTCCACCATTTTCCAACATTTAGTCAGACAATTAAAGCTTTAGCTGAGTCGTATCATTAAACGGCTGCCCATCGCTTTTAACGTGATTTACAAGTAGATTAAGTGTTAGACGAGTTTAATGACTTCCAACGTTTTCAGTGTCAAGGGTGGGGGGGATACGAAGAAGGGTCGGCACGAGATATTTTAAATAAAACGAAAAATAATTCCTCCATTATAAATCATTATATACTTGTTCTTCTATATTGAATAATTATAAAGTCGTTAACGTAATTTTATAATTTGGATAATGAATTATCAAATCCCTAATGGCTTAAGGTATATCTATTTAACTTATCTTTCGCGAATGGAATGGATAGTTGGAACGAGATGAATTTTCAAGATCTTCAATTACTGTGATAAAGATTATCGGTAGTTGATTGTATCCATGTGTAAAATAGAGGGGAAGATAAAGATAATTGCAGAAAGCAATCATTGGCTGAATTGCCGATACCAAAAACAATATATTTAAGGTAAAATAGTGTACGTGCTTATAGCCTTGTATTTTATATATTTTTATTCTTGATTTTATCGTGGAAGCCATTTTAACGGATCTATGACTTGAGATACCCTACGGATTTTCGATCGAGAAAAATTCATTCTCTTGATTTTTTTGTACTTGGAGTAATCACTGTCCTCTCTCTTAATTACGTAGCTAATGTCACGTGGAGATTATATTTCAAGGAGACGAAGGTTCTTGAATTTCGAATACTTACGCGGTTTACTGCATATCAAACGTACGTACACGTATGATAAGACAGATACGATACAGATAACATACGTATTCAGTATTATTGCATGCCCTGAAGTTGAATAAATTTTTTTTTTATTCAAAATCATATTTTTTCTTTCGACTTGTCGGATGGCCGAAAAAACCTCATAGCAATAATCATTAAGACGACAGAGAACTCGTTTCTTTTTATTAATAATTTTTCTCACTCCAGTGACCTTTGACTGCGACGAATTTCACGAAGTCGCCAAAATCATCCTAAGGCCGGATTACTTTAGCAGAGTTCTCGCGAGAAAGATTCACCAGGGAAATGGGAATGGCGCTTGATGAGAGGTGATGGTGGGGGCGATGGAAGAGGGGGGAGGGGTTAACGAGGAGGGGGAGGCAAAAGAAAGATACATGGCCCAGGTATTGACCGTGCAAGTTTCAACGACCTCGGCTTTTTTCAGCGTTGCAGTAGGTAAAGGTTAGGATGGCGAGATAGGACAGAAGATCTTCGTGAGTGAGCCGTTCTACCTTTCTATGTACCAACCTACCAAACCTTCCTACCTACCTACCTACCTACCTACCTACTGCTCAACCCTCGGATAAGCCTCTTTACCTTAATTCCACAGGCTTGTCTCAGGCGATATTCTGTGCCCGTTGTGGATTATATGAATTTTCTTCATTTCGCACAGTGCCGCTCCAGTTTTCCAAGGAGTCAAATTAATTTTTTAGCAAAACTGTACGGCGACCTTATAGGGGAGACTTTTATTTCCTCATTTTATTTTGCGATTTTTAATGAGCAGTCGCCGCATGACGCTGATTATATTTGCACTCTGTGGCGGTTTTGTTTCTCTTTTTTTTTTTAACGTGCAGTATACGTATCTAGTTACAATTAGTGACCCACGTTTTTGCGCCATCGAGCAGAATATTTATTTGCAATTTTGTATGCAATGCAAATGATGGAAACAAATATTCATAGGAATTCTCTGGATTGTTTTGTGTATCGAGGAAAATAATTGCTCTCTGTGGGCTACGGACTTGGATATTAAATCTAGTGTGCGAATTAGATTTTTAATTGAACAAACTACGCTTGATTGCTTATAACGAAGAGACGTGTAAGTTAATGGCTTTTAGTTTTGGCAAATAAATTTTTGTATTATTAACATTTTATCTTTAAATACAAATTCCACGACGCACTCGCGTATCCTTCAATTACAAATCAGTACAGAAAATCGATAAATACTTTAAATAGAATCTCCGGCCACTGTAAATATAGTTAATATTATCCGGTCTGTTTATCAACTGATAAGAGATAAAAATATATTCATTTAGAGATATAGCGACGAATCCAAAATCCAAAGTAATACCACCGACTTCCGGTCATTCCTCTCCATCTAAGAATTTCCGATTTAAACGAGGGTAACTCGAGCACAAGGAGTCGCAATGCGATTTCTTCCAGTCGAACGAAGGGAGAAGCCATCGCCGTAGGCAAGATCAGGCATCCTTAGTATTCGAAGGGCGTTTCTACCAGCAAGACAGAATCTGGTGCGGATCGTAGAAAGAAAGATGAATTGAGGAAGAAACAAAAAAAAGAGAAAAACGAAAGTGACCGGGATGCCTACGAAACACTTCACAAATACCTACGAGAACATATAAACTACTCTTGATCCTGTCCGTAGAACCGATTGATCACCGACATCCCCATCCGCTGGACCAGGATGCTGGGAAGCTTTAAAGGACTCTCAAACGATCCCTTTTTATTTTATCTCCGTGATTTAGCCTGTACAGTTTCACAAAGATGAAGAATTATACTGAAAAAGGAATACTGAAAAAAGGATTTGGTAAACATAGAAAAATATTTTATCCATTAAACTTAATCCTACGGTTGCGGATGACGAACAACAGAACGTGGTTCATTGGATTACAGCCTGTAGTCAAGTAAGAAAAAAAAAATAGAAATGCATTCTTGGAGCAATTTAAAGTATATGCATTTCCTAGAAAAATGTCTGTCTGTCCCTGCAGTTACTTCAACCAAAATTCACTTCAAAGTAACAGCACGTGTACTTCCTCCAATGCACGTATAAGCTAATCGAAGGAAAACTTTTTTGCTCGAATAAAAATATTATTGATTCGATTGACCTGCAGCCTAGTCGAATGATCTCAATTAGATTTGGATGACTGTAACTACAGGTGCGATCAAGTTGAGATAACGGAGCTGGTTTCGTCCGATGAATTTTTATTATAATTTATAGAAATAAAACTCACTGAAAGCAAATAAGCTTCTTCTCTTGGCTTCATCCGAGCGGTTGGCTTTATCAAACTTTTTTCTCAATGTCGACTTGTCGAAGGCACGTAAGCCCTTCTTGATTTGACAGGATCTTGACATTCGTTCTCGTTCCTGAATCCTTCCCAGGGTTTTATCGACTCCACGCGTTGGATTCTTTCTCTATATATTTGAGTTGCGACCCACGTAGCTCGAGAATTAAGACCAATCAGCGCTGATGTATGATATATGACGTGGTTGGTATCGCGAACCAAAGGGATTCTCTACCTCTATCTTTTTTCTTTATCTTCGTTTCTTATATCCTTTCCGCACCAACGGAAGACATTCCGGACGCGTTTCGCCACTATGTCTCTATTACGAATTGTATGTCCGACAAGCTCGGACATCGCTACGATTTAAACCCTTTCTCTATTTTTTTCAGCTCTACAATTTGATCCTACGCTCTTGGAGAAAAATCTTTGATAGACGCAATAAATTAAATGTCGTACGATTTCATCTGCGACGTTCTGAATCTGACGTGACTCAATCTTTAGTCTCTTTAAGGTTCGACCCCTTTTTTTCTAGGCAGATCATTTAGCTACGCGTTCCTTAATACCTTTTGGATGCTGGGATATCTTGTTGAGTTCAGAAGAAATTTCCTCCGTACAAAACTTCCACGTTAGGATTTAAAAAAATATTATATACCTAGCATCCAGAATCCCCCCATGGAAAAGTTATATATTTGACGTATAGGCAAAATATATTTTGAATATATAACTTTTTGACGTTTTTCGTATATTTAGTGTATACGAGGAATATATTTCGCATATAGGAAAAATATATTTTTTTGTTTTTTATTTTTTCTATATTTCGAAATATATTCTTACGTCGAATATAAGACTTTTCTGTGAAATGATGCTTTATCGGTTTCGCGATTAGAATTCGAAAATAATTAATTAACCCGAAAAAGGACGTTTGTACCTATATCCCCGAGCAAAGAGAAAGACCCGTATCAGGTTGCAAGATAAACGACATGTCATAACCCACATCAAATTTGATGTGCAACTTCACCGCCAACTAAAATCTCTTAGGTAAATTTCTCCAGTGGAATTAGTGGAACTAATGTAGTCCGTTTAGGAGTCATTGCTCGTGTAACGAGAATACTAAATGATTAGGTGCTTCTAAATGTAAGAGATCTGAAAAGCGTTTACGGTACTGTCAGTTTGATTAGTTAGACATTTTTGGGCTTTTAGGCATTGCGAGGCTTTGACGTCAGGTTATTAACGAGACACGAGTGAATGACAGATAATGATACAAGCGTCGTAATCAATGTGGGACAAATAAGCGGAATTTCAATTGATTGGAGGAAACATGATCTTTGGTGAAATTGTTTTTTGAAATTTTATTAATTCCAAGCGTTCTACCGTAATTTTTGCAGATGGAATGCATCAGCGAAAACGTATGTGGTATTTCATATGCTGCTGGTCTGTTATTTTTTTTTGTTACTGTATGAGTCACGATGCGACTCGTATGCGAAATTTATATTTTCGCGTTTCGGGATCAGTTAAAGCTCACCAGATTATATTCACTAATTACGCATTTCGCTAATAACTGCGGACCGGTTAGCGAATACCTACGATGTACGCTGCATTGAACGGTATACGGTATCATCGTGCGTTTCTGCAAAATGCAAAATATTGCATTGAGCGATAAAAGTGAAATCGCGGACAGTCATAGTGGTTTGGTCTAACAACTGGTTTGCTTATTATTTTCATGTTTGTCAAGTCCTGGATTAAGTTTCTGGACCGATAGAGGATATTGCTAAAAAGGGTAAAGGGTTGTCTATACTGGAGGATTTTAAATATGAAAATCTAAATCCCAAGGATTCCAGAAAACGATCTCTGGCGAATTGATCTGGCTCCTCGTATTTTAGACTTGCAGGTTGGCAACCCTACTGGTAAGATAGGCCTGGTATACCTGTGGGAAAAAGAGTATCCAGTATCTTTAGCTCTCATTCTGATCCCGCCAGCAGGGCTACCAACGTACCAGCGGATGGGCAGTGGGATAAAAATGCACGACCTGGCTTATAAAAATATATTTCCTTTAAGACTGAAATACTGAAACACTTTTCCGACGTTCTTGCGATATATTTCTCTTTACGCGACTGGCGCCAGTCTGCACGGTGCCCCATATCCGACTTGCGAATCAGAAAAGAAATATTCGAGCCAAAATACAGTTGACGCGTATTTCCACGAAAATGGAAAGTGGAACAATTTGAATTAAAAAAAAAAAATTAACAAGTTTAGACTGCGTGACAGGTATAAGATTTTTGAAAAGCTGACAAATCCGAATTTGTATTATAATGGTATTCAAAGTAGGTATTCATCGGAGTTATTGGATATGAGGAACAAAATGGAATATTTTAAAGCATTTCAGAGAGAGAACAAGTTTTTCAAATTCTTCTAAGATACGCATCATTCTCTAGTTTCCTCGGGATTTATACGAACTTCTTTTGTTCCCGTGAAAAAAAAATGCCTCACTTTTTTCCACTTTTTCCTGGACGACATCTCAAATACTTTTCTAAGTTGCGAATCGCGAACTCTCCAATCCTTCTTTTTACGACTTTTCGCCCATTTTTTGCTCCTCATCAGACTATAACTCACCACAGTTTTGAGATCGACTTTTGACGGAAGTGATTTTTTTATTGTTTTCCTTTATTTTACTCTCTTCAAACTTACAATGTTCCATCGCTCGAAAATCCCCCCCTCCCCCCCAAAAAATGGATAATTACATATAAAAATCTTGTTTTGCAGTAACTTTATACACATCGTAGCATTTGAAGGATTCACCTTCCAGTAGTACTACGTTTCAAGGTCATCAAAGAAGAATCATCTCCCTGGAATGGCTCTCAAAAAGATCATAGACAGATAATTTGCTTTATTCCATGACGATAGAATCTTCATGATAAAATCCAATAGTATCTCCGCAGTAGAACATTTCGCGAAATCGACCAGAGATCACCCTTACGTTAGATTAAAATTTGCGACACGAATTGCTCGTCGATTCGGTCCGACCGTCGAATTGCTCGTTGGAACGCAAAGGCACTCGAACGGCACTCGAAAGTTCGCACTCAAGTGGTACTCCGTATGACCGTAGCACTCTGGCTAACTCCCTGTATATCGCTACTGAACCCGAAGGCACGTTGGGTGGCCTACAGTTTATTTCGCGCATGTGCGACAAAAACTGCGTTGCCATATTTTATAATATGTCCACACGCTCGTATGTATTATATAATATATTTCATACGTAGGTAGACGCCTTACCTATAAAGACTATCGAGAATGGCGAAACGTGCTTTTAAGGAAAATCCACAGATTTAGGAGTACATCCTGTCGGCCGACACTTTTCTCAAACGTGTTGCTATAAAGACACACAAACCATCCAAGATAAGCCAGACTACACACACACACACATATATATATACACATATATATTGGCAAATATATGTTGAATTTCAAGGAGATATATAACTTCTTTTACCTCATTTTCATACTTTACGAAAATGATAAATATCGAATGACTGATTAAAACTTTTTGTCTGTTTTGTGAAGAAAAACTTTTTTAACGACGTTTCGTGAGTCACAATATTCCTGTATAGCGACGTCGTTAATTTGACGTCCGTAGTAAGTTTCCTTAACAAAGATATTCAATATCGTCGCGACATGAAATTGAGTTCGCAAATGGAACGTGCAACGTGCAACTTGGTAAATTGCATTTAACTCGGAAAACCTTGGAATAGTCAAACTGCATCGAATTGCACTTCGAGATGCGTACGAGATGCTGTAGAAAATTTTCATAACCGTAGAACAGTTAAAAAAATTTTTTAAATTAGCCTATCTTATACAGTTAATTAGTCATACGTCGTCAACGAGTACGAAAACGTTAACCCTTCTTAACGTATGTATAGCAGTATGTTACGTAACCCGTAATAAACAATTCCCTATATGGAAAATCATAACATACGTCTATTTCGCAGGTCCCATATAGCAATTCGCAATTTCCAAGTTTATGAGTCGCCATTGAAATTGCGGAAGGTCGTCACACGTGTGTCGAACAATGATCATCAATCAATCAACTATGACTTCCCTTAATCCTGTTCCATTAGTAGTTTCACTTTCCAACCATATAACAGGAATGCGCCCTTCGCTTCTGTTACCCTTCAATTTTAATTAGTAACCCAATGGATAATTATTGTCAGCCAATGTAGCACGCATCGCTGCTAAATGTACAACCATAAAACGTTACATAACTCGGGAACAAGCTAACTTAATTTTGAAATATACCCAGTGGGCTTTATCCATTCCCCGTATGAATCGCAATATACTGTTAATGTATGTATATATATATACATATGTACTTTGCAATATTTTACAAATACAAAGGATCGAGTTTGGTTCCCGTCCGAAATGATCGTTGTGATTTTTTTCTGATAAATTGAAACTCGTTATAACGAACGAGGAACGACAACCGAACTTCAACTGAGTCAGTTATGTACTAGGGATGAATAAAAAAAAATTACGAAGTAATTATAAAAAAGAGCCAATGAATTGTTCGCTTTATTTTTGTTATACATACGTATCTATATATGGTATAGGATTGGGCGATGTTATCGGTCTTTTCTGTTTTTAATATAAAAACAGGATAATTATAGTAATTTTTCTGTCGCTCCTTTACTCCTAATCTTCACGATTAGAATTTCCTTCCGGATATTGTAGCACCGTCTTGGCGATTGTCGTTGGGTCTGAAGGAAATGAAAATAATCCCTTGTTCACTGAAGATGGCCTGCTTGTTAAGATGACGTATAAGCCACGAGTAAGCCGTTTAGGAAGGACGAAGACGTGGGAGAGAAAAGGAAGGAAAAAGAGAGAGACATTTTTCGCGAACGTTTCTTTTCTCTTTATGTCCTTTGGTATTGTAGGTATATACATAAAACGAATTTCTATGGGACTTTTGATGTCCATTAATTTTTTTTTACCATTGTGAATATACAGATTGATCCATTTTTTTTTTTAATTAATTACTCATAGATCGATATGCATTTCACGAGCTCGTTAGCTAATGCATATTTTCAGCTGATTAGGAAATACTTCGAACAACGTCCATTCACTAGTCCTTTATCCTTCTTGCAGGAACAATGAGAAACTTTCAAACTGGATTGTACGCCACGAACAATTGCAGCCAAGGGAATGGGGGTGGGGGGAGGGCTAGGAGCTTTTCTGAGGAAACCTAATCAAAAACTGCTTAGATTGTTAGGTACGATATTATATTAGAAATTCACTGAAAGCTCGATTGAAGTAGCTTATTCTAAAGGTACATTCTAAAGGTATATTCTACAAAGGTACATTCAACAATAGTAATACGTACATATGCATGGGCAGCCTTTGTACCTATACGTTTTTGACGTTTGTGAAAAATCAAATGTATAATAACCCCCCCCCCCCCCCCCCAAAGAATATTAAATTTTACAAAAAATAGGTAAATGTAAAACGGAAAAGACAATATACACCTAATAATAAATGCCGATAATGACGAAAAATACCAATCAGTTCAACAGTGATTGGCTATTAGGAAATTCGAACATGAAATTGCAATAAAAAAGAAAGACGTAAACAATGATTATAAAATTGATCGATGCACCTAGAAGATTTTTCTAATGAAGATCAACGATAAAGGTATTAGCGTACCTACATGAAGCATCGGGTGGATGGGGGAGGGGAATGGGCGTAAAGCCAACTCTGCAAAGCCAGTATTGGAAAAGCGGAAATCAAGTAAGACGATTCGGTTAGCTCGGGCAATAAATCACAAGATAACAGGGCAAGCGTTGGACTTGGGGACCACTGCTTCCGGCTGTATTGTTACTTTATAATGTGTCTATACCAAACCACACTCCCTTTGGCCCCGATTTCTGTTATCTTCAACGGCCCCGCGTACCCCTTCTGTCAATATCGTGCGGAAAATTTACGGTTGCTTTAGGCCCCCGCGCGGAGGAGGTCCAGCGGCCGAATTTATCGGTTGTTTTGGCCCATTTTTTTTCCTGCCTTTTCTTCCTTTGTCCTTGCTCTGCCCAACGATAAGAAGTAAAATACGTGAGCTTCCTTCGTGGGAGTATTTACCAAAAACGTCCCTTCGTAGAATACGAGGTATATTGAACAAAAAAAAATTCGCTTTTTATCGTCCCTTAAAATCTGCCGAATTTTTTTTTACCTACTTCCTATTTATCTACGCCCATTTTAATCGTTCATTATAAAGTACAAGCACGGCGTACCCTCTTGGCTATGGATATTAGGTAACTCTGTGTGCAAATTTTCACCTTCTATTCAACGAACGCTTTATCGAGCAGCTTCCATGGCGTGTTCCATTTTCCAGTTTGACTTTGACCTCGTGGCAAGAGATTTTTGCACGTATGTAGGCAGATACAGGGATATATGTATGTGTACCTTGGGTGAACGTGAAAGGGATTGCTTTACGAATTCAACATGAACTCCCTGAACCTGCAAAGGAAGGGAGTTCCTGTTAAGGTAGATAAGCTATGACGTAGGACTTGGGTAATGAGAAGATACCTACCCTTACTGACCATCAGTTGACAGCATATATGTATATATATATATATATATATGCCTATGCATATACCTGGTGTGCTCTGATATATGCTATTACAGTGATTAGCATGATTCTGTAGCATGATCACTTTGATCCCTTGGCTTAGCGAGACCCATATAAAAAACAGGGGAACCTTCTATGCGTAAGGGTGGTAAAAAAAAAAGGGTATGAAGTAGCCTTAAGTTTGACCGTGACGCGAGATATCGGATATATGACTGGTTTCGGATCGCGAATATTGCTAAAGTGGCACCTTTTTTTTTCTGATCGATTCACAGGGTGGCGGGGAAAGGGGATGGAGGTCCGAAGCAATTTCACGAATTGCACCACTCTCCATTCGCCATTCGGGTGAAATTTCATGGAAATGAACAAAAAAGTAAGCAGGAGAATTTTTTGATGATAACGGCTCTTGACGTAGTTTGTTAAAGAAAAAAAAATGGACAAATTGAATTAACGACGTTGTCATGAATTCATTATATAGAAAATTTCATCTACTGTTTTTCTTCTGCAAAATCTATTTGTTCATCGGATCCATCGTTTCACTCGATCACGACTGGTCGAGGCATGCACGAATAAAATAAATCGATCGGAAGGAAATCGATTGCACTACAAGATCACTAGCAATAACTGTTTGAAAGAACAGTAACGCGGGAAGAGACGCTGAAAAATTGACAATTGTATGAGCTCGTTGCTCAGGACAAGAAAAAAGATGGCGCGAATGCGTTCGGAGAGAGCCTGAAGGATGGGAGGAAGAGATGAAAAAGAAATAAGTACGAAATTCCAAGAAATACCAGCAGGATGCTGTGTCTATATATATATATATATATAGACGTTTCTCCATTGTGCGAATGGATGTAAGTCTAGACACATATAGATAGACGTCGAAGCAAACCAAAAGGGCTCTCCGTCAAATTTATCTCTTTCCTACAAACGCGAGTAGCAGCGCCGTTGCAAGGATAAAGAAAAAATATTGCTCCTCGTGAAAATTCGATAGGAATATTTCGCGCAAATATTTGCGAAATACGCGCAGCAGAGCGAAACATCGCAACCTCGTGCCAGGCACGTATATAATCCATCTATAAATAAACGTGGGACACGTGGTAACAAGTAGAGAATTTTACTACGCGAAAATTAATAAAAATCATTTGAGTATCCTACTTTTATGTTACAGTGATACGAACCTTTGAATTATCTATTGATAAGCATCGGATGCTACTCTCTGCTTGATGTAATTATTTTTTCACTTTTCTAACCTAAAAACCGTATTATACGTGTATAGCTATCAATCTATATCTCCACTTTCAATCTACTCTTATCGAACGGCAATAACGTCATTGGCCACGATATTGCCTGTTAAAAGCCTTTATTGTTAACTACCCATTAGCGATGGCATGGCAACGCCAATACGAGTTCTCATTCAGCTGGGACAGTGACTAATTTTCCATTGACCATCTCTGTCCTCGATATTCGTCATCTACAATAGTCTGTATGGCACTCGTGATTTCTTTAGGATTTCGTCAAAATAACATATTGGATCGAAAAGAAATGTAGATGCTTTTGGGACTGGAAGCTTTTCAAGTTTTTAACGAGCTTGTATCCACGAGGAATCCTTGGTCAAATCAATAGGTAGATTTGTATAGGAATACTTGAAATTTTTTTTCCTTATCCTGCGATTCACTCGTCGTGAGAGAATGAAGGACGGAATAAAATATTTTTATTTAATAAAATGACAATTGGACGTTTATATAAATTTTTTATACGATCAATTAACGAGTTTTATTTCGATATTGGATTTTTTTTGTTAATGTCAACATTATTTCCTGTCATTCGCCTCGCCATGGATACATGACGATTTTAATAATACCTGTTCGTCAATTTTTTAAATATTAATCTATTAGAACATATAAAAACAATGGTACTAGATAGGGGAGTTTTTTATAAACTGCAATTCCAGTCGCTACCGAGAATGAGCATGCGGAGGAATATTGTCCACAGTCGCGTTCAGAACACCGCTTGAAAAATTGCCTTGAACGCGAAATGGTACGTTATGGAGAATTGAAATTTCAGATGGACAATAGTGGACGCTGAGGAGTATTGCAAATTATTTTGTAATTACTGTAATTAGCGAAGCACTCTGCCGCGCTTTCCGTCCTTCGAAATTGCTGCTGAACTTGCAACAATTTTCAAGTTTCAAGAAGACAGATCAAACGAGTTTGTATGAATCAAAATGAAAATTAATTAGGCGTAATCCAAGGGAATAGAAAGTTTCCTTGAAAAAATTGCACCTTATTCAAATTTTCAAAACTGTACCATCATACTCATTAACGTTAATTTCATTTTCAATTTTATTTCATATATCGCTCGTTATAAAATCGGCAACGTAAGTGCCTAAGCTCACGTGAATTGACTCGCCCATGTACCTATATCCAGTTACCAATTACGTTAGCCGTCTAGAAATAAGTGGTGGTTATAGTTACGGTTACAGTTACACCTTACGTGACGTTAGTCCTGCCTCGCATTACCACCTGCACCGCCATCCCTTAATGCCACCCCTCGCAGCTATAATTAC
Source organism: Pachycephus smyrnensis (assembly GCA_030142225.1). Classification (NCBI taxonomy): domain Eukaryota; kingdom Metazoa; phylum Arthropoda; class Insecta; order Hymenoptera; family Cephidae; genus Pachycephus; species Pachycephus smyrnensis. The sequence goes on along the minus strand of JARQST010000309.1, from coordinate 928,523 downwards.
CAGAGATATATTACACTTAACAGCCACGCTTAACTTTGCGTAGAAAAGCTCAGGTATTAAATTACGTGTACCGTGGTCTTTTGGTTATTCAGAAAAATTATACAGCCGCGAATTCATGGTTATATCAGATTCGACTAATTGATTTTTCAATAAAATCCATATAGATTCATCCCTTAGATATACAAAAAATATATATATGCATAAAGATACTATTACTCCAATTAATCAACCCAACTATATCAAGATCAATTGTACGTGGCAAATTGTGCGGACTAAAGAATTCTACCCTTATATAAGATAATCAACCGATGGTTGGGATAGATTTCGAAAAATTTCGACATACAAGGGTAGCAAGCATACCGCCCCCATTACTAAGTTACGTCGAGAATGGATTGAGTTTCGTCACGAAATTAAAGATTATGGAATCGGCACTTTCGAGCTGCGATAACTTTTCGCCGCTTATATATATATATATACGTTTATGTATACTACAAGTTGTACGAACCAGCAAAGACGGGAAAAAAAGTCCAGAAGCTAAAGACACGTCTTTGATAGAATTATACTTTACGTTCAAGACTTTGGCAGCCCCGCGAGAGAGGTTTGTCTTTGATTCTTCTGCCTCTGCGAAAATTGGACAAGTTGAACGCGCGCCTGTCAGAAAGTTCTCAAGTGAAGAAAAACGATTTGCCAGACCAGCGATTGTCAACTAGAGTGACTGCAAGGGTTTCGCAGAAGGTCGATAACCGAAATATACTTCGACAGCCAATAGGAAGAGCCTAAAGGATAACTGGTCTTAACGAATCAATCGATTGAGAAAAAACGGAGAAATATGCTTGTTTCAAGGTCAAAGAGGAATCTTCGTGTCTTCTTTCCTTTGACTTTCTCTCCTACGTACATATATATATATACACACACGTCTGGGAGGATGTCACGCGTAATTCACAAACTGTCAGACACACGAGTCCCCATTATGACAAAAAGATAATTCTTCACGTTTCTTTCTTTTTGCGATTCAATTACTCTGACATTCCTCGAAGGGTTCTTCCGCCATTTTTACCTCAATCTTATCTTGTCTTTCCTTTTTTTCTCCATACCTTCTTCGCACTTGCAGCTTTTCAACTCTATACGTCTACGACGTTGGGTAGGTTGCCAGGTACTACTTCGCTATCCTCTTGGCTCTCCTCCCTCTCTCTCCTCTCATACGTCTCTCCTTACACTTCTACCCTCGCTAGCAAGTGGCAGCCGTTGTTAAGCCAGAGACCCCTAAAAATAAAATAACGTGAACGCTTCAGACCCAACTATCCGTAGCAACCCTCTTCTAAGAGTCAGACCTCCTACCGCCCCCATTCCTGCCCAGAACTCTATCTCGGACGACGGCATATCTCCTTAACTAAATAAATGAAGACTGTAAGCTACGTGCTTCGCTTAGAAATCCAAGCTTAACCCTGGCGGAGAAGATATTTTCAAAAAAAAAAAACAGAAAGAAAGAAAAATCGTACGAGCTTATAGCCACAAGACACTTTAAGGTCGTTATACCTTGGACTAAAGTGATACGTCCTTCCAGCGTCCACGTTACGTTCTTGGGGGGGCTCAGACGTCTCGTCCATTATTGTATCACATTTCTGTTGAACATTGAGAAAAGTAAATGAAAATATAAATAAGACAGCTTGTCTTTTGCCAAGGATAAGTAATCGCACTATGGTCCATTAACACCAGACAACCCCATAGCACAGCCTTAACGACTCTTGGCAAAAATTGCTGTAAAATGAAAACTTCGAAAAGCTAATCAGCGACTCGAAAAGTCGTAAAATCATTGCGGCTGCTGCTTATCAGAAGAATCGTGTCAAAGTTCACTGCGGTATCAAAAGAAGGTCACGGGAATTTGATGTTTCACAGTGCAGACGCCAATGAACAAGAGAAATACGTGTCGCATTATTTGCAACTCCCTTGTAGGGGCTTTGCCAATGTAAAATGTACGTAGTATCTGTATTATAGTGATATATATATCTATATAGTGCAGTAGATATATACCCTACCAGCCAAACAGTACTGCAGGCATCTGTATCTACGTATCACGATATCTGATCTTACGTTAGCTGATGCACGTCTTTGGAGATCAAGACGTCCATCGGCAGGAGAAATCGGCTTAGTACCAGTATGGCTTAGAGGAGAATCGAATCGATATCGATTCGGCGAGTTGCGTGTTTCATCCTGTAATTGCACCAGGACGATCTTCCCTCCTATCTGGAATTGCACGACTTGACGGTCTAATATAACTATCCCTCTGTTATATATATATATATAGTATAGGTATTGACTATACTGGGAACTAGGGAGACACTGATTATACTGGAAAATAGTGTAGGACTGACCGAACCATGTAATTGGCAATAACACTATAGGGCATAATTGGATTGGTTTCTAGAAAATGCCAAAAAAAGATATAATAATTAAAATAATTTATATTAAAATCATATATCCCGCGGAGACAATCCTCTAATATTATCCTAAGGCAAATTTCTATTATCTTCTGAACCTTCTTTCTATCAGGAAACTATATTGAAGTCTATTCCTCCTTTGTTGCTGTAAAATTATATTCAACCACTAAAGCGATAGGGGGCAAAGGTTATAGCGATAGCGATACCGTGGGAAAATTCAGAAAAAATATAATGTGCTTTAATATTCCTGTTAAACGCCAAGGAATTGCAATAACTCTTACGTAATACTCACGACGCGTAGTAGAACGATAAAATACAAGCAGCGTTTCGTATTTACGCAAATGTACGGTGTATAAGGAGTAGCTGTATAGTTTGATACACGTTTTATCAGAATCGAAGGGGAAAAAATATTCAATCACAATGGCTTTTACCATGAAGTGTAACGTGAGAGAGAGAGAGAGAGAGATCGAAATTTTATTTGTCACATGAGAAATATGCCGGATCATATATGCTATCCTTCTCTTTTTTTTTCATGGGGAATAAAGAATGAAAATTCCATTTGCTCGGTCCTACAGACTGCGTCAAATGTGTACAAAGCATCATGGCGATATTGCTTATCTTCGGGGAGTGGTTTAAAAACGAAAGGAGTAAAGAACGAAAACGGAAATTCCTTTAGCAGAGAAAATGTAACGGATGTTTGTTCGTATCCATCGCTAGCGAAGCGTGATCGAAATGGATATCGAAGTATCTATGTATGGTAGGTACGTTGGTACCACACGTACCACGTCGTGGTACAGTAACCTAGCTAGGAAGAGCCTTTGCCTATCTTGGAAGAGAGATACGAGAATGTTCTTTTCCGTGAGACGTTTTACGCTGTATATGCTGTATATATATATATATGTATTATATATAGATATTCTAGTTATCATATATGTTTCTGTGTGTGTATGTATATATATATTATATACTGGAATGGTTGCATATGCATATAGAGCATATTAGGATAAGAAGCATGTACAATATATATAAAAACCTTATGTATGTCGTGCGATAGGAAAAATATCCTAGATATTCCTGCAGTGCTGTTATACGCAGTGGTAGTTTCCATGAATCTTTCGAAAATCTCTGCAGAGTCAAATCTCTTAGCTTAATATACCTTATCTATCCGTTTTCTTGTATTTATGTTAAATTTAGGTTTTGCGTTCTTGGACGTGCATTGTTGATACGTTCAAGGATACTTTTTTCTTTTAATCGAACGATCTGTATAGCTGTAGAAATTCTTAAGTTGTTTACATCGTGAAAATAAGGCGCGTAATGTAGGCTGGAAGATTGTCAATTTTGAATAGCCTTAATGTGTTTTCCATCGGCCGTCTCGGCGACAGAATATTTGTCAGATATTGGAAATTTCGTAAGAGAAAATTGCGGAAGGAAATGGTCGTGACGAAGGTGGACAAAAAAAAGGATCTTTTCAGTTGCACTGGTGATGGATGGATTTGATATTAATTTATTTATTTTTCTCACAGAACAAAATCCAATGCTCGTATATATTTACGTGCTCGTGACTTTCTTCGCGCCTGTTCTGAACTTCCCGGATGCCGTGAAGAGACTTTTACCGGATGCAGGACTTCGGAAATTCTCGTAAAAGCGTCTCTTGAATCTGCGAGAAATGGCACAGGGGATTATTCGGTGGGAAATATTTAGCAACGTCTCAGTGCAGTAAGTGCATCTTGTATCTGCAAGAAGAAGCCCATCGTGCACGTATCGAACAAATATTCAATGCTTATGACGTGTATCTCTCTTTCGAGAATTTACGATCGCTGACCCACATTGGTCTGTATAAAATTTTAAAAATTCTTACCATAAACTTCTCTCTCTCCTTCGCAAATACGTATTCACGTGTATTTCGTAAAATTGCAAATCCAATAATTGACTCAGAGTGCAGCAATCACGGTTTAACTTTCGAAGGTATAATCAATCCTGGTGCATCGCGTGCAACAGCAAGGCAGGTAGAATTCCTAGTAAAATGCAGTGCTTATAGCTGCAGTCTAGACCGACAGATTTTCGCGTATATCACGTGTGCCACACAGGCACACACACAACCAGGTATGTCTGTGTGTGTATATAGATATATAAATATATAGTATACTCGATGGGAATGAGGCACGCGACAATTTGGCCGGGAGAAAATTCATTTTCGACGAGGAAGTAAATGGGATTTCCGGTAATCCGGCACGTGACGAATGGCCGCAAGCGTATATTTTGCGCAACGTATCACGAATCAGAAGCAGTTAATTGAGTTCGTACACCTTATGGACTTTGACGCTAATCGGACGAGTCTTAAAAGAGGCCTGCGAATTGTCCGTCACGTTAATGATTGTATCCCTTCTCCGTCCTCCCGTTAGCCTTTAAATACTCATGGGATATTCCCTGGGAATAAGATTCTAAGGAAGGTCTACGGTTTCCAGGATAATAACGAAATCCCATGTATCCTCGGAACCAATTCATCACCGCTGGAAATCCTGCTTCCTCCTGTTTTAGTTCCCCTTGTATTGTCCGTATCTTGCGGGAGAAAGAGGAAAGCCGGAAAAAAGAATAAAACGGTGGCGGATGAGGAGGATACAGAAAAAAAGAAAGGAAACTGATGGAACAGCGTGTAGGGAATTTCTGGGATAACCTTGTATTTGATCGACGCGCGATATTCGCTTCCTCTTCAAGAAAATACGAGATTCCCAGCTTCCCGTTGTAGATACGTGATGCACGTGTTGTCAAGGTAGATGCCATTGTGGTCCATCGATATAGAAACTGTCAATTTTTAATTAGATTTCCGGGCCTATGTATTTTCAATATTTTCTTTTTATTTACTTCGTAAAAATTCGTGTAGACAAATTTTGTTTAGTAAAACCGGAAGTGAGTTGCATTTTGCCGAAAATTACTTTTTCAGATTACACGCTACTGAGTTTTGACGATCAATCGGTTGAAATATGTGATTACAGTCACTGTATGTGTTTACGTCAGTCTAAAGGAAATTTTTCGATATTTCCAAAAAAGTGGGAGGGGACAACAACAAGTCGTCGAAAAGTAATAAAACCGTTCGTCTCCGGAAATTTCTCATCCGTGAATTATTCAATGACTCTCTAAAGGGTAGGTAATCCAGAGACGTCTGTGCCGCGTAGCGTAGCTGGGAAATCGATTTTGAAATTTTTTCCTAGAATTTTCATGCCCTTTGCAACCTCTGTACCTCTGTGCTCCTCCCTTACCAATAACCGGAAGTACCACGAAAGAAATCTAGCAAATCATATTTATACCGTAATTCACTTTACTGTGATACACGTCTGATTACTCGCGAAAAGCGAATCGCGTAAAGGATCTTTCAACTGCGCATGCGCAACGTAGTATCTTAATGTTCGTATAAAATATGGAAAAATGATTGAAAACTGTTATGAGACCTTTGAGTAGGTGCTGCATGAAAGTACCTACGTATGGTATAGATATATCAGAAAAATATAACGTACTTATTCCGATTCGTTGAAGATATGCTGCACGTGTCTTCTACAGTTCTGCGTTACGCGGATGGAGGATCAGAGAATCGATATACTCAAAGTGATTTCTTTCTATACTTGATAAAATCCTTGAGAATATACTACATATCTCACGCGCCCCTTGAACTAGTGTTTTATTGCGGGAAATAAAAGAGCAATAAAATCATTGAGGAGACAAAATAGGGCCACTATAAAAGGACACGACAATTCAAGAAAACATTTCTCGTTAAAGGTTACGACGTACAAAGCGGAAGAAAAAAAGATGTGTCGAATTTTTCGCAAAAATTACAAGTAGTACACGGCATTTAATCGCGCGAATAATAATAATAAATTCGTCGGCAATTTCAGACATGATAAATAAAAAAAATTCAAGCGCTTCTTAACCCTCGCAGGAATACACAATGGAGCCTACTTCGTGTCACTCATTGAATTGGACTCATTCGCGAAGGCGGGAAAAAAAAATCAATTCATAATTCAAATCGCAGAATTCTCGACGACTCGTGAAATTCCGTGAATATTGTTATTATACCCAAGGTCATTATAGCAGAACATGGAGTGGGCGTGTATCGTCATGGTGTATATATGTCTTCTGTATGAGAGCTTTCTCCGCACAATGAAAGTGTTTGAATAAATTTTTTGGGGGGGTCGAAGAAGGAGCCTTAACAATTTACGAAGCGGGAAACTGGTCCCGTGGGTATCGTTCTCCATTGTTTATTTACTCGAACAAGTTATTGTTTTTTGCCAGATTCAGTATTTTTAGCTTGTACATAACCAACCCTAGATTTTCGCCATGAGAACAGTTCTGCGACTTATCTGCGCTGCAGATTCAATGTAATTTTTTTAAATGTCATATAAAAAATATATATAACCAAGTTACCATAACAGGGGCATGATGGAAGCACTGGGAAAAATTTTTTGATTATCATAAATTTTTCTATCAATTCAAATTTCCTATTTGCTATGTTCGCAACTGGATAAATTCCAAATTTCTCTTAAAACAGGCAATAATTATCCAGATCAAACAACACACGCTGTATTATATTAAGAAAATCGAATTAATAATGATACTCAGTGTTTATCGTACGGCTCGATATGAAAAGTATAAAATTTAGTTGTTATCATGAAAATCTATATTTTCCCATAAGCAACAGCGCAACGCATAAATACGGGTGGCAATAAAGTCAGAAACAAAAGTAGAAAATCAGGATATCGAATCGTACCAGACTAATACGTAGGGATGCATAGGTAAAAAAAAAAGCTAAATATTTCGATACCCAAGTAATTGTTGGAAAATTCATTTTGCCACTCGAAAAACAATTTTATCCGCGCCTCTAGTTGGTTACTGCGAAGCACGGATGTATCGTGTATCGAAATTAAAGCTCCCTGCACAAATGCCTTAGAATTGGATACATACAATGTTTTCACATATCGAAACTTTACCCACGTGCCACCCGTAATATTATTCCCATCGATTTTACATCCTATGTACAGGTGCATACCAATATACAATAACTGTATAATAATTCCTCATTAAGACGCCAAAGATTACGCATGTAATTAGAAGGCAGCAACAAATCTCTACAAGCTTCATCCAAGATGTTTACTTACCTTAAAGGCAAGCTGTTGCAAAATAACTGACGTATATACATACAACGTACATACACCTGTCCCACCTGTCGCAGAAGTATGCCCATAAATAATAGAGAGAGTAACAAATACCTAAATATGGTTAAAAGGCGGCTTGGCGAACATGCAAAAATTTGCAAAAAATATATCCAAGAGCATAAATCGTTGCAAACCGCAGCATAGCGATCATCAAACTAAGTAGAACATTTTAAAATGGCGTTTGCAAAGTTTTTTTCTATATATATACACGGTTAACGTTTTACATATATACACTCTAAGCGAACTTCGGTAAATTCTTACCCTGGTCCCGGATACGGCTTTAAATATGAATGGCCCTTAAGTCGAAATAAAAGGTAGGGAAAGGAAACGAGGACTTGGAAGGGTTTCTAGAAGTGGGATAGTGGGAAGGGGCGGCCCAAAGAGAGAAAAACAGGGAGAGAGGGTATGGCAATAAAAAGAAATGAATGAAAAGATAAAGTAAAAATCTACCAGCTAGACTCGAGTATATCACTCGGCACTAGAGCACACTTTTTTTAAGTTCCTCGATTTGCATATGAAAGAAAGTTCAGGGTCGGATTTATGATTTTTTAGAAGCGACGCGAAAGGCTGGATTTAGAACTACGTGAGCTTCAATAATATAACGAGTCTTTCTTTGGTAGCCATATATATATGTATAACTAAGGGATGAAATCTCACTGTCAACCCTCGTTATTTTAACTGTTACCAACATCGTCGCTTCGTAATGGTGTGAACGCTCCTTACTGCACCTATATAATGACCTTTTACGCTTTCGCCGATTGTTCCCTCGGATTCGTTATGACTGTCCGAGACTTTTCTTACATTTTTTTTCTTCTTTTACCGTGCTACGAGTTTTTATTCCGTAGCGATCCATAAACCGCGTGGTAGTATAGTTAAGGGTGGTTTCTCACAGCTGGAAACCCGGCTACAGCGTACTCGACCTATAACTGCTAGTTACAAAGTTTACTAGTAGATTATCAGCTGATACTTGAGACACTATAACTGAGTTGGCATTTTTCAACTATAACGTATCTTGATAATTCGATCGGTAACTCGTATAGACAGTAACCGTACCGATAGTTCGTATTAATGGCAGAGGCGTTAAGGTGGTAAGACAATAATAAATAAATAAATAAATAAAATTGTAAAGAGGAAAAATAAGCTGCGTTGGCTAAAGGTAAGTAAAAAGCGTATATTGTATATCCCCATTAACTTGATGGTTTTCAACCATACTTTTTCACGTTGACGCGTTGCACTCACGTACGGTATAATCCGTATGAGATAAAAAATAAAAGGCCACGTATACACGTCCCAGCAAACAGCAAGAGAAGTCCCGAGAGACTGGGAGTATAATACGAAAATAGAAAAATCCCGTGGGATGAAGAAAAGTATGGGATAAGTCCTTGGCGTCCGCGAGGGATCACGCAGCAAGCTTTTGTGCCAGCCAGGAGCTTCGTGTCCGCCATTGCGAAATGTGCAAAATATCTCTATGCCAGTATAGTATAGTATAGTATACTCTCCTTACATTCCATTTCTCTTGGGTTCCTCCTCTCAACTATTTCTATCGACTTCACGCTTTATCTTTATAAGTGTCCCTCCTGTTTGCCATTACCCATTAAACATTATGAGATACTATCTTAGGTATTTGAGAATAGCTCGATCAAGAATTCGCCATTAAATTATGGAATTCGCCTGGAAAATCTTTAGGAACCTAACCCGACCCTGACAATTTTCATATTCTATTAGACGTCGTGTTCCCGGAAGTTTTTCACTATGTTAAATACCTTTCGATTTCTCACGCCATATTGAATTTCCTTAGTTCGTAAGAATATCATTATTTTAATATTACGTCGTTCCATTGGGAAGTGCCGTAAGGATTTTAAAGGAAATCACGAACGACTATGGTATATACTGAACAATCATGGACCCGCTGGGATACGACCTTAATTCACGATTAGCTGAATAACTCCCTACGGCGACGTAAACCCTTATATACCCTTAGATATATATATAGAACACCGAATACCACGGAAAACTATCCTTAGTACACAGATTGATCATTTCTAATAAATATATCTTTCATCTGTACCACCAAGTTTCCTCCTTCGTCATTTCTATCGTATTAAGAGACTCGGTAAAGTCTCGTACCCAAGTACGTACTACATGCACACCCTATAAATCCCGATAACCATATATATACATAGTTATATATATATAATGCCATCATGTGCCAATAACTATGAAAAACTGCGTCGCATAGTTTTCTCATATAAAGAAATCAATGGATCATTCTTGATCTGTTGTTGCGCAACCTTACCAATTCTTTTTGTCACCCCATAAGTTGTTCGCGTAAACCGCTCGAACAGTTTCGGACTGGTTTTAAAGCCGCGTGCAATCCAAACGGTATAAAGCACTTTAACATATTGTTAATTAAGGTACCGGATAATGGCGGCAGGCAGAAATTCCTGGCAAACATAGTGATCGCGGGCTGGCTAAAGCGGCTGGCACGGTAGAAACTGCTCTCAGCACATTCGTAATGGTAAGGCCGAGTGGCACTGGTACGATGACGTGGTTATGCAAGCAGCTACCGTTGGCGGCGCTGGAGTGTGCTTTATAATTAAGTAGTAATTAGACGGTTAGTTCATCTGCGCTGGCTGTGTCTAAGTTTACGCTTTTAGTTCCAGTCCTGCCAGTCGCGATTTGTCCGCCATTGTATACGTGTGTTTATACATATATATTTTAGTATACATATATATTTTACAATACATACGCATATACGGAACACTGGAATCCAAAAGCTATTATATTTTTGCATCGAGAAAATTTTGCTCGTGAGGAAGATTGGGTTACTTTTTTACTTAATTGTTATGTAAGTTTGTTTATTATGAGCATTCTTGGAATAATCGAGGATGGAGGGGGTAATGGTAATAAGTGACGATATGATATTTTATGGGAGTGAGGGGAAGGGGGAATGGCAGAATGGTATTTTATTGGAGTATTTTTTTTTGGATATACTTAGAAAATATTGATGGATTTCATACAGTTTATAGATTCGCCATTACGTTGTTTATGATGAATACATAGATACGTCGGGGTAGTCTTGTTTACGAGGGAATAACGCTAATGACCATTCAAGTCGCGTATTCAAGTCGTAAAATGGAGTCATTTCTTCTGGGTGTTATTTCCTATTTTCCGGTGGAACAGACGCAATTTTATAAGCAGAAGTCTGTCTCGCGTATCGTTGCGTTTCCGCGACGCGGAATGTAGGTACTGAAAAGTGTTACCGTAGTCGTACTTTTTACTTTTCATATAAACCGACGTGCTCGAGATTGAAAGGGAGAAATCGATATGAAAAATGGAGGAATTAAACTTCGAGCCACTTCGCATTATTACTCCCACGCGATTCTCTCGGAATAAAAATGTAATACAGACGCGCGTACCTCAATGCCGGATATGCCTTTAAACGAATATCGTATAAATGGAGGTAGATTTGTGACTCCAGAAGAAGACTTGAAATACGTATACATAATAAGAGTCAATAATGTCTATTGGTAACTCTGCCGGGAGAAGCACTTGGCAAGCTTACACGATACCGAATGGAATTCTTTTCAAGAGACGGTTGACAGAGTCAAAATAAATTCAGTTGAATTATATAAATACGGAAACGGACGACGATCCTCGGCCGAAAATACTTTTCAAGATTCAGGCCAAACCGCTATTACTTTTACTGAATGGAAATAAAAGCCGCGCGAAATAGGAGTAAGCGAAGTTCGGAGCTGAGAATACGATATCGTCCTTGGTAACCGTGGCTTTCGAACGAGAAGAGGTAACCATTTCTCTGTCTCGTGATAATTGCACCAAGAGATGCAATGGCGGAAGACCATTTCAAGTATCCGGCAGCGAATAATTTCCTTCTTCGAGCGAACGTGCAAAAGCAGCCAACAGACGAAGACGACGGCTTTCCAAAGGATCCCGTAGTATCCGGTGAGATCTTCGAATGAGAAGGGCCGCCATTATCGAGGTACTTTATCGCGGAGTAATCGTCAATCTTCGATGAAGAATTTTCTCCGTTTCTTTGTTCGTTGTAGAATATCTATTCCGGATATTCGCTTTGTGCTTCTCTTGTCTGCATTCGACGATGGATAATATTTCAATTCCCTTTAGCTTCACCTGTAGGAAATGTTAGGTACTAGGAATTGTGGGTGAATTGGGTGCCTCGCTTGATTCTTATTTCTCGGTAATTTAATAACTTACGACACTTTATTATCCATTTTCGAAAGTTATCTCACTGTAGATTTTTCTTCTCTACGATTGGCAATGGCAATTTTATTTACCAGCAAAACGTAACAGGTTTTCATCCTGCTTTCGCGTGCTACGCCACTTGTGTGTTTGTCGTGCGGATCTTGTACTTTTGGTTTGAAGGAAAGTGGAAGTGGAAAAAAAAAGAATGAAAATTGCCTCTACGTAGGATAAAGTAACTGCCAGTATAACAAAGGCTGTTTTATTTACCACCCCGACCGGATGTGTTCGGGTAATAAACCGGCGAAAAGTTGGTAACGAAATTTCCCTCGTTTACTGGAAAAACGTCAATTTCGTTGATCCAATCTTGCGCGATGCTGCCAATGAAACGGAAATAGATTTTTACGACGATTTATGAAAAAAAGAATACTAAGCATTTCTTTTTTATTTACAAATCTTCAAAGACTCGTCCAAGCTGAATGATACTGACGAAAACTTGATTGCAAAGTGTACAATTAACTTATGCCTTGTAAGCTGGTAAAAAATACGTATTTTCGTTTCTTTGTACCAAATCAACACCCCCATTTACCGCCATTTAAAGGCCTTGTGCTAAATTAAGAAAGTTTAGACAAAATTTTCAGCCAAACTCCGCAATATCGTCTGAAATAAAGTACCAAGCTAAGAGCGTCTTTTTCGAACCTCAAATTTATCAAAGGGAACGTTTCGGACTTCAAAGAAAAACCGGTAATCAATATCGACACTATGAAAGCTGGCGTTGAGCTTTTGAAGATTCTTCCCGTAAGTGCGTTCGTTATATTTCCGTAACCGCGCGGTTTTCCGCAAAATCAAGAAAACAAAACGCACGCTATAAAATCGAATAGAGAAAATAATTTAAAGGATTATATATATATATATATATATATAAAGGTAGGATATTTTGTGGGAAATTTTGAATGCCGTCGACAACATTCCAAGCATACTAATTTTTAAGGACAACCCGGATCTTCTCACAGTAAATTAGAGACCGCTGGCCGACGGCGCCCAACGACGTCGCGGTGAGAAAAGTGGCGGCGTCGCGTTAACCTCCAGCGCCGCAGATATACACAACCCTGAGATTTATAATTATACGACTCCAGGGAGATGCTGCTAAAGCCGGTACTTTATTTCGCATTCAGTCTAAATAATGCGCGCGAGCCAGCAGAACTTTCTCGTTAAATCATCCATGGCAGAGAGACACGCTTGGGATACAGTGGGATTCTGCGTTCTTGCCGGAGGACGCTTCTAACCTGTAATATGATTTAAATAGACCTTGGCAGATACCTTCATTTTGTAGCCACAGCCATTTCTAATTTTTCACTTATATATTATGAAGAAATTAGCATTAATGGAAAACTCACTTTCTGCACCAGTATGACACTTGTTACTCGATCCTTCGTTTTTGTTGACTATCAATTATGTAACAACCCTAAAAATTTGTTCGTACAGTGAAAAATTGAATAATTAAAGCAAATTGAACACTTGTCATGTTGACTGATAAAGTGTTGTGATATAAAATTTTTTTAAATTGTCAACGCAAGGCACAAAGGGTCCATTAGATATATATATATATATATATTTGTAGATTATAATTTTGATATCAGTATGTTGATAATGCTACAAGATACAGTCTTAAATTCTTTCAGTTCATAATGAGGTTAATGAAAGAAACTTGGAATATCTTCCAAGCATTTGAAAGCTCATAGAGGCATTCTCGATACAAGTACAAGCCCCGAGGGTAATACACGGCCCTTCATAAAATGTATCACGAGGTGGAATTTCGTATTCCAATCCTGTGCATGATGCTCCATAGTTATTCATCTGATACACCTACTGATTCGCTTGACGTATTTCCTGTGCCGGCGAAGTAACAAATTTGCCTTGCGTTACCCGGAATGAAAGCAGCCACTCAAAATATTAACGAATTCTTGGGATGAATGCCTTGAGGGGCATTCGCTAAGGGCACAACTCGGAGAATGGAGTTGGGTTTCGTAAGTATAACCAACCCCCCAGCCACGGCAAAGGATCCCTTCCACTAAAGATAATGGAAATTGTGCGGTACAGTCCTATACACATAGCACTCTATAATCTGCTTCACCAGCGAAGCATAAGAAAATTCATGTTTACAATTCCCATTACGCGGTCAAAAAATAAACATCCCTTATACAAGATTTTTTTCACGAGTGCCATAAAAAATAAAATCGAAGTTAGGACCGATCGAAATTATAGGATTCGATAAGAAAGAATGTAAAAAAAGAAGATTTTACTGTCAAATCAAATTTTGCGAGATACCTTTAATTCCCTAGGAGATTAAACGTGGAACAATTGCAAAAGAAGGGATTGTGGGAGTAGATAATTGAAACAATAATATCCTTACAACATCCCCTAGTGACGCGGCCGTACGATATCGTTGAAAAATAACATCGATCGTCTGGTCCATTGTCCTATTGCGCGACGTAGAACAATAGAAACTCAGCCGAAACAACAGGGTGCATTTTCGCGTGCCGTTTGTATTTATATTGGTCCCTCGTTTCGCGAATAACAATAAATCGCAAGAGGGTAGCTATCGTTTCTTCGCATTGCACTCGACGATTAAGCGCGTACTTGCCTGAGAAATAGCGAGAGCTTCGACGGTACGATCTTAGGGGTTGCAGAGGGTGGAAATAGTCATTTCGTACTTAATCGTAGCTCGACTTGGCAAGACGGAAAGCTCCGTGAAATTGCGGCCTGCGATGAGAAGGGCCTTTGAGGGTAGAAGTCACCAATATAGAGACAGAGGGGTTGCTTTTAAAAGACAGTACAGTCGATGCACGTTGATAATGTTAGTAACAGTACTACCCCTATCGTGTGCACCTACTAAGGGTTGTGGATGAGGACAGGCGTAAAGAATAATCAGAACAAATAACTATCAGCCAACCCCATAAAGGTAGAAAAGACTGGTTAGATACCAACCCCAAAATAGTAAGGGAAGACGTGATACACCTAGTTATGGTCCAGGTCATAGGGATTGTAGTAAGGGGTGGTTGTGGTGGTATAGCACTGCCAAACGTACAACTTGATTTAAAAGCAGTAAATACTGATCTTGCTCTAACTCTGAGATACAATGTAAACTGGATGGTTCGCGGGGCTTGGTTATACATCTGGCAATTCAGGTAACTCCTGCAGCCGGCAGCGAGGAAACTTTGGAACGACAAACTATTCCCGGTCGAGTTCTCGCGCGGTCGTTTCCTTGCGTATTTTACGTTTATACCAGGTCGAGTCGCTCTTTTGAAAACGCACCGAAGAAAGCTCCGTAGAAATAGTATTGCTGTGGAATTCGACGAAGCGAAATCTTTTTTTTTACAATTTTTGTCACGCAAAATTACGTAAAATTCTATTGTCGCAAGCTGTACGAATTCTAATCAATTTACATTATGTATATTTATGATACTGTATTACTGTACAACTTTTCAAAGTGAATTCCTCGCGAAACATGAAACTCATTGAAAAGGATTTAAGTTCACTGGATAAAATATTAAGGGAAGTCTTACAGAGGCGAGCGTAACAAGGTTTACTAATGTTTTTACTATTTTCTTTTTGTCATTCTGTCATCTTAAATTCTTTCTCCTTTTCTCGTGCATGGCTCCTCGCTATCTTTTTCTTCTTCCATTTACCCTTAGTTCTCGTTTCCTCTATTTTTCTCTCCTTCCATCGTGACTCCCTGGATTATTTTACCTCGTTACGCCATCTCGCTCGGAGCCACGAAATTAAGACGGTGCCTGTTCTCCGGGCACGAGGCTGAGAAAAAATTAATATTGCAGCCAGCCACCTAGATAACGAATGAAATTTGAATTTCCACCACCTTCGTCGCAAACCACCATTCTCAGCATCAGCAGCATCGTCATCGCTAAGGGTACGCAGCAGCAAAGGGTGTACAGCGGAAAGTTTTATGCGGGCGAAATGGTTTTATGGAAATTAAAAGTTGTTCCAGGTTGAGTTATATCGAGGACTTCCCCTTCCTCCCTCTATGTATAATCTGACGTTTCTCGCGTTATCTATGCCGCAACGAAAGAACGAGACAGATCCGAATTTTTCATTCTGCTAGGGAAATCTAAACGCGTACCAACATCTCGACCAAAAGCCTAATCCTTACGCCCATTTCTTTTCCTTAATTGGTCCGATAATGACCGCAAGGGTCGCAAGGACTATATCCCTACCTAATACCCCTTTCGCGTATAGTTAATACGTACGCGGCGAAGTACCAACGTTCAGGTATAAATTTCACTGCGATTACTCGCCTAGCAGTAGGTACCAACCGTGAAACTTGATGGACTGGAAATCAAGGCTAAATCTCCATTCCAAAAGGGTCGTATCTTAAATTAAAATTATCCTGGGTCTAGGGAACATCTAAATGCTGAAGATCCTTCAAGCTTCGGAATTGTATCATACCGATGCCGACGTCGGCGTCGTTGTACAGGGACAGTTAAGAAATTACACCAAGGTTAACCCCACAGCCTTAAGTTAGTTGGCTGTTGCTACTCGCGCCATTTTAAGTTATGAAATGAAAAAGATATACTAATTTAGGATCAATTAATTTATAGGTAATGTCTTATTATAATATAACGTATACTGGTGATCAGTTAGTACTTTTTGTAAAAGGGCCATTACTTGATGGCTTTTAGTGTAAATTAGGCCCCTAAATTGTAACGCTGTCATCCTGGCAGCTATACTGAGTCCAAGAGTTTCTGGAACATGGCTAATTTGCCCGAACGATATAATATCTAATTAATGTGCCGTAACTCCACCACCGGTTCGCTAATTTCTTCTCGAACTATCATCTTGAATTAGTTTGAATTATCCGCGCACTTCCGCTCCAGCCGGAGAGTTTGCGATATGCGAAAATTACATTAAGTTTTCAATAGCGCATTATCGACAGTCGTTTCGCCTGTCGTGGCCATCTGATTTCGACGAAGCGTTCATTAAATTCTTCCTCGATTTCCCGTAATAGCCGCTGCGAAATCTTTCAGTTATTATCATAGCCAATCAATTGGTTCGTCGTTATCTTTCCCGGAAATAATTCGCGTGAGATGCTTCGCTTGTCAAAAGGATAATTATTTCAGAGGGAAGATAATGAACAAGACCATGGATGATTAGGCGTAGCCTATGGTTTCAGTCTTATAGTACCGTTATCATTTATTGATAAAACACTGAAATATGCCAATGGGAAAGACTGATAGCTGAATTCCTTTTTAGTACTTTTAGTGAATAAAGGAAGTTTTAATATATCGATGATAGAAACTAGGAAGGAACTT
The DNA here is from genome assembly GCA_030142225.1 of Pachycephus smyrnensis. Taxonomy (NCBI): domain Eukaryota; kingdom Metazoa; phylum Arthropoda; class Insecta; order Hymenoptera; family Cephidae; genus Pachycephus; species Pachycephus smyrnensis. Next base: position 911,336 of record JARQST010000309.1, on the reverse strand, counting down.
TTAATATATCTTCGTAGTACTGAGCACGGATTTCTTGAAAAATGTTATCTCCTTGAAATGTGATATCTCGCAAATTTTCTCGAGTTTTCGACAAGTTTTCTACAAGTTTTCTACATAGGCGTTATCAATGAAATCGTTAATGAAATTTCTTAACGAAACAGAAGTCCGAACGAGGTTAATTTACATTGGTCGAATTGAATTGAAATGGTCCTCGCAAGAAAGTCGTTACGTAAAAATGCTAATTTTCGCGAAAACTCGGCTAATGTATTTGTCATGAATCAGAGTGAGTAAGGTGCTGGAAAAGGAGAGAGGGCTAAAGAAATTAAATAGAAAAGAAGAAAACAAGTAAAATTCTTCGAAGAATTGAACTTTCGTGAATTCAAGAGCATAGATCATTTTTCCATTGAAATTGCATCTGTCCGGATGCATCGTGTACGTAGTGCAAAAATTATTATTGCCTTATTCAATATAACCGTGAACGCAGTGTTATCGAAGTATCAAATAAAGTCAAAAATAGATACGTACTATAATATAAAATTAATAAGACGAAAAAAAATGATAAAATAAAATTGCGAAATGCCAGTCGACCATGAATCATGATCGATTATCCGGTTTACAGCTCACTGCTGTACGAAAACATGGATCACTCTCCTGATGATGAATTTGGCACGGCGAGTGCATCGGGAAAAAATACGAAAACCAATGAAAATAACAAAAAAGAAAATTGAAAAAATACAGGAATGGTAAAACCCTCGAGAATTATATGGACTTTGGTGACAAGAAATTCTTTTATAATTATTTTCTGTGTTCTTGTGTCCTCTTACAGTACAATTACTCCATCCACTTTTAGATACTAAATTTTAAAAAAAATTTTAAATACCCAACAGCTTTGTCCCACTAAAAACTCTGGTCAACGCTTGATCAGATTTAATTATACCTTCTGCGTAAAAGTAATACGAAAAATTCTGAATAAGAAAATTAGTCAGTTATTCCTACGAGAATTTCTAGAAATGGTTACCATGGCTTTTCGTTGTAAAAGTTTCAGCCAGGTCTTAGCAAAATATGACCATTAGCTGATATGGGATGGGGGGGTCAGTTTCTGGCGGGTCGAGAGGGAGGAGTTGAGGTCAGGGAGCTTCGACAAAAGTTACGACTCGGAGTGGACGGCAGAGTCGTGGAAAAGTTGAAATCTCCACTTGACGAAAGAAGGAAAAAGAGCGAGAGGAGGAGAAGAAGCAGTGGAAGAAGAGAAAGGGAAAAGAAAGAAAAAAACATGGTCGAATGAAAGATTCAGTAGATTTTCGACTTGAGTCCTGAACCGGACATCGTCCTCAGAGCTACGTCATACGGAAGTGCTTCTTCTACTTTCCGAGTTAAGAAGGAATTGAAAGGATTGCGTCTCTTAGTAAAGTACACCGAGTACTTTTCAAAATGGAAGCTTAACTTCTCCACGATCTAACTGTACGTTCGATTTATTATTTATTGTAAAAAATATTTCCGTACAATATTTACTCTGTTGAATTGTTCAATGTTCGTTACAGCCATTAAAAAAAAATGCCGCGCGTGTCTACAGGGTGTAGTCGAAATGACGCTGACGGCAATGCAGATACATTTCGGTTCATTAAAGCGGCCATATTACAATCCCCTATGGCCGCTTAACTCGAAATTCACTAGAAACTGTCTGTTGATTGGCAAACGTGGTTACGTTGGTGGCAAGAATGTCCGCCATTCGAACCATGAGCTCCACCCTTTAAGACACCAGCGCCGACTTGGATTAAACTAAACTTTGTTAATTAAATGATATTTGTTATGTCGCAGTTAAGAGCTTATGGTTGCGAGGACGAGAAGAGCATTTGCATTTTACAGGAATTCGGTGGATTCTGGTACACCGCAATCTGTACGCATAACAGAAGCTACAGGCAGTTTCATTTCTAGTACCCATAATAATATTTACATACAAATCAAGTGGGTTTTTCAATAAACAAAAAAAAACAAAACACTTTTCGATTCGTAACGCGTATCGACGTCCACGATATTGCGTTATGGAATGAGAGCCAAAGAAATGAGACGAATGGAGAAGAAACAAAGAAAGTCGAGGTAAAAAAGAAAGATCTCAAGAAAAATGCGCGACGCCCAAAGATAAGACTAAAGGGGACTGGCAATGATGGGAAGAATAAAAAAAAGAAAGAGCGACAGAGGAAGATACGTCTAAGTATCCTAAAAGACGAGTAGTAGGAGACGTTTGTCACTTTTTTTATCGGCCATTTTCTTTTGTCTCTCCAACCCTTCGAGGCCCTGATAAAATGCTCCGAGAATTTAAATATTTCGAGTGTTGGGCGGCCCTGAGACGGCAGCGATTTGGCAAGGAAGGGCCGAGAAACTTCAGACTGGACCTTTTTTTAAAATTTTTTTTACCTTTTCTCATCCGTCTCCCATTTCTTTCATTTCATCGAGTCCCACCTCAAGATCCTCATCAAAGCCCCCTTTACCCCCCGTACCCCCTCTTTCCCCCAATCACTTTCTTCTCACTAATCTCATTGAAATGCAAAAACATCAATTTCCCTACAAATAATTAACGCTTGACACACGCAAACAAATGGCTAATAAATACTGTAAAATTACAGCAACGAATACACGCAGTACAGTCGACAACCAATATGTGGCTAATCAATACTTTCACTAATTAACAAAATTAATTACACGTATAGGATTTACACTCTCAGCTGATATTTTGCATATCTTTGATCCTATCGCTGACTAATTAATTAGTATCGTGTAAATACATTTTCAAAAATTCGTAACAGCCATTACTAAATTTATCAAATTGAATTAGATTTTATTAGGAAAGTCGAGCGTCTACGGTGTCGTCATACCAGCAAAGAAATCTCCCTATTTACTATTAATCGAAGTGTAATTATGCACAGTGAAAAGAGTATCTAATTCAATTCATTCATGAAGATTTCTGCAAGACACGCGAACCAGTAGTTTTCGCGGTTGCGTACAGTTTCAAGTAGCGAAATTATAAGTTTTGCAAATGGTCTCCTTCAGGGTAACGATTAGAATCCAAGGGAATTGCAACTACCCGGGTATATATATATATATATATTCCAATCAATGAAAGATCGATTTCAAAGTTCTCAAGACTGCTTCCGGAAGGCACACGCGAGAATCGTTTAAAGTTCAACGAGATGATCAGTCTACCGGAAATGATCGATGTGCGGAATTCTCTTGAAAACTCGGGGGAATCCCCTAAGGTAATCAAATCATACAATTTTTTTTTATAATTAATGAATGAGAGCAATATCAAATTACAAATATAAAAGTCAGTGTGCCATATCTCGATTGATTTATCTATGTTACAAAAGAAAAAAAAACCGGAACTAAACAGAGCTAATTTTATTATCGTCTACGTGAATTTCACTAAATTACTAAGTAATATTATAAATAATATATTAGGACTCACTGTGCTCGCTGTGTACGCGTGTACAGACGTTTCGGAACTGCCAAACGAAAAGAGAAAAAAGAAAGACTAAAGGATATAGGAAAGGGTAAAGTTTGTTATAGCTGCTACAGTACCAGAATCGTCGATTGAACTTTATATGTATAGCTAATGATAAATAATTCAGTAATCAATTTACACAACTTTCCTCCGCGTCCATGCCCGCCATCGAACTATTCCCATTTGCATTTTAGACGTCTCGCGGAGTGGCACTGATTTTATTTCGCCCCACCTACAGGTACCACCAGCCTGTGTTGATTGCACCCGTTACCTTTGTTTTATATTTATTTCAACCCTTTTGTACGTCCCCCTCCTTCCCTCTGGCATTGTTTCTACCGCAACAGCTAGTTTGAAGTTAGTGTAGTCGAGTGAGATCATCTCTTTTTTCTGCAGTACTTTTTTTTTTCCCCGTCACCATTGCGTTATTCTATTTTATCATGGTACACCGCATCGGCGATTTTCAACCGGAATTTACAGGCAAAATCCTTTCCGATTTCCGGCGGACGAATCGTGTACGTCCAATGAGAGCTTATGAGACTTTAAATCCTTTCCTATCGGGTTTCAACAATTTTTACAGGTACTATGGGCTATTTCGATTGATTGAAAAATCTTGCCGATAAAATTCACATGAACGGTTCGACGAATTTTGAGTAAGTTATTTCGATGGCTCTTGTCAACGAGATAAAAAGTTTGTACAGGCTTTCAGCAGTTTATGTTATAAATAGGATATAAAGGGAAAGTATATTGCTGGATAGGTGAATTAATCCCAAGTGAAATTTGAAGGCCAATCGGGAAACTCAATACTGATAAGAAACGTAATATCCTCGTAAAGTTGGCAAAAAAGTTTTGCCAAATAGAGATCCGTCATCTTACTTCGTTTTCTTCCTTCCGCTTCTTTTTTTTCTCGCAGTATCGGCATCTTCCTTTCACCTGACGTCACCGGCATCTTTTCACCCCTCCTTTATCGTTGTGGAAACTTATAAAAATTCATTATATCTTTATTTACAGGTTCGAAAATTACTCAATCAAAAGTTTACTCACTCAATTACGTTGTACCGAGTCATAGATAACAGGGCGGCCTACTTGGTCGTTTAATTAAAAAACTATTTTCTACGGTTTCGTGCAAATTTTATAAAAACTTTTTAAACACAGTTTCGCTACTCTCTCTTCTTTTTCTGTCTCTCTTTCTCTCTCACTCTTTTTCTGTATGCGATGCTAAGCACATTCTTGGCATATCGTACGTGCTGTAACGCTGCATACCACCAATTAAAATACTTACCTAACTACTAAATTAATCAGCCTGTTTAATTAGCATGCGCGCGACTCAATAGAAGCAAGAATTACAAAGATAACGCAAATTAATTCTCAATATTGATAACTGCACAGCTGTTCTGATTGGAAAATTAAAGTGAATCCAACGCTGCGACGTCAAATCAATAACTGGATATTAATCTAACCATCGATCTTCTCTCGATACTCATTAACTCATCGATTACTATCACCAGTTAATAACGTCATTATTGCCTAGGTTACGAAATTGAATCGCCCAGTTCGATTAATCTCACGAGCCCTGCGAAGCTATCAACCAAACAATTGTATACAGAAGCTTCCCAGCAACCACGTAATAATTAATAATTACACAGATAATAAAAGCGCAACGCACTGTATAAGACTAGAATTTTATTCTTGATCCTACAAATATAAAAAATCATACGAAAAATCAAATATATTCGAATGATACACAAATCAATTTGATACCATATCGTGATGTCATTTTCCTAGAATTTTTCAATTATTTCGTAAAAATTACCTTCAGCATCCAAATAGTACAAGTGTCGCGTTTACCCTTGTAGTATACCAACGTATTTTGCATAATGCCAATTACGCTCTAGTAATAATGATAAATTATACAGAAAGTTACGAAAACGAATTTGTCAAAATAAGAAGAATAACAGTACAGAAGAGGCTTTTAAAAATTCGATGATCAATGTTTATATACATGATTGATAGCTAGCAAAGTACCTACAGTCATTACAATAATGATCGTACACCTTTAACTTACAAAATCCATTTGACCCACCCCACGAAAACTTTTTGTTCCACCATCAAGTCTCCACGGCCGTAACAACACGGTATACCTTTCGAAAGATTTATCCGACCATAACTTTGCACTCTACGCCGAGAAAGCCTAAGCGCTTCCAGTAGTATCGCTCGTGGATGGTTTTTATCGCGTTGGAATTGGCAATTGCGAGGCATGGGAAACATTGTGAAGGTACCTTAACGAGAGGAAGTGCGTGGCAGCTACCCAAACCCAGATATATCCTCGTCTGGTAAGGATAACGACTGCCTTATTCCACCCTTACATTCAGAGCTCAAAGGGAACCCAGTTAATACGGCCCTGTAATTCGCCACTTTTTTCCCTCCTCCTGCCTCTCCTATACTCGTAGTTCCCCATTTCCAGCTCGTTTTTGCAACAATTAATTTTCATTTAGCTTAATTAAATTTCGCACGTATCTACCCACTACTGCCTCTCCTCCTACAGTCGAATTGATTCCCATCCGGAATTGGGCTGGTATTGTGATACATCGTTCTCGTACACGGCAATTTGTCGTAATTCATTTAACCCCGGGGCCCGCGTACCCCTAAGTGCTGCCAGGGAGTAATGATTATCCACGCACCCCATGACTATTCCGGAAAATTAGTAGAACAAAAGGGGAATGGGGATAGAATGAGGTGAGAATGGAAAATGTCTTTCGATTTCTTTTCTTTTCTTTTCTTTTTTTTTTCCTGGAAACAATAAAGAGACTATAGGACGAGTATATATAGATATACTGTACGTATAGGATAATTCTATGCTTGTCATCCGCATTGGAGTTTCGCTCTGAGGTTCCAACTTTTCTATGGCTTTTATTGGAAAGACGTCACCTCGATCTGAAGTTTTTCAGGACAATGGACGTAAGGAAGATCGATCATAACAATACGGACTTATTGATAATTCATATTCTTGCGGGAAATAGTATACTTTTTCATGGTAATTACGTTATTTCGCGCTTACACCTCGGATTTTGAATTTCATGGTTCCCACGAATGGGGATTAATAGTGCAATTCTGTAGGACTATGGTAATCCGCCATATAAGCCAGAACTACCATTTTCGTCCTTTTAACTACGACGTTGATGGCCATTCGCGCGTGCCAAACGTTTTTTAGCCAATAAGGTCATCCGACTAACTTCCACTTTCCGCTCGACTAAAGCTGCCATTCCCCGCAGCATAAGACCCTTCCTTAATCTCCTTTTCTATATTGGCTTTATCCCATTTTCTTTTTCTTTTTGTTCCACAAGATTATCGCATCCACCAAAAGGTCTCTACTCGTTCGCTTTTATCCATTTTATGATTTTTAATTCGTCCCCATTGCGGAATTCAGAATTTAGACGTTAAATCCGTCAAAAGTTAGTATTAAAATATCCAAGTATTTACAGAACACACGTGATGCGTGATGCACGTGGTATTAAAAATTCAAGATATTATAAAACATACGTAATTAAAATTCGTAAAGCACTCTGATATAGTCTGGTCGGCGGTATCGTATGAATGCGAGTACGTAAAAATGTTGCGTACACACGCCTATAGCCACGTACGGTATAAAGTCCCGTGCGCATACATTGAATTCAACCAAGGAATTCACATATGCGCGACAAGCCTGTAAAATGGGAAATGACATCGCCTGTATAAACGTAATAATATATTTATGCACCCGGAGCAGAATGCACGACTGCATTATGGTTGCATTATAAAGTGCATAGCACACCTCGTTATGTAACGTTACACTACACTCGTGTTCAAGATATGCCAACTATTACGCAAGAGTACTTTCGAAACGGCTGAATATCGGCTTAAGCATTCGGTCTGAAAATTGTTCTCTAAATATTTTTCGCCATTAAAGTCCCATTCCGCCATGTATTCCATTTGTCCTACCATTAATACATTTCGCAACGATTTCATCAACCGATTTTCCAAGAAACGGTGATGATAGTTGAAAAATTCTTTAAACCCACAGGAAAGTTCTCGTCGCGTTGAAATGGGATTAGTGGCAGGATATCTCAATGGGATATCTTCAGGATGCATCATCCTGGGATTAAAAGCTTGAGGATCAATCATAAGAGAGATGTTAGGTTTCTAGTTTATCCAATCGTATATCCTTCGTTGTCACTAGGATTAAAACGGAAAATGCACGTAACACGTTTGCGGTGGACAGGTACGGTGATATAGGGTTGATAACACGTTATCATTGATACGCCGTGTGATTTAAATGGACTGATGCATAAACGACGGCGCGTTTGATCTGGCGAACTGGTGAAAAATGATACCACTGAAAATTAATGAAAGAAATAGAAGTAAGGATAGAGAAAAAAGAAGTCACCGAGTATACGAGCGTTCGCTTTCTCGAGGGACGTTCGGGAGAAAGGGGGAAAGTGAGTGAAACGAGAGAGGAAAAGAAAGACACAAGAAAAGTACAAAAGAACAGATTAATTAAACTCTAGTGGAGCGAAGAGACTCTCTGCTTACGTTTTTATGAAGCGACAATGTTCTTCGCTTCCGGAAATGACTCTTCGAGGCTTCCGGTGTACCAAATATTCGGGCATTTATATATTTAGCGAATCTATTGCGAGTCTTAGCTATCGGCTAAAAAAAGAGCACTTTTAATTATCCGTTAGGTTCCTTTTTTGCGAGAGTGATGTTAAAAAAAAAAAGCGAAAATACGAGGAAACGAATATATGAATGACAGGAGCGAAGCAAGGTGAGGGGTAGAGAGGCAATCGTTTTCCGGAAAAAGATACGAACTCGAGACAAGACAGAATCCTTTTGATCCTCTTAGAGAAAAGTTTGACGGAACAAATCCACGACTGTTTCGTCATCGCCGAAGAACTGCAATCTCTTATACGTATAGACAGTTTAAAAAAGCAATCATGCTGGGCACTTACAATAGATTGAATTGACTATCCGTTGAAAAATACGTCATGCCTTATGAAACGTCAAAGAGCGAAAAGGTACTGTTCTATGTTTGTACGCCGGGAGTCAAGTGGAAAATAACATTTTTCTTGGTATTAGCATGAGAGCACGGGCGTGAAAGGCCGCCGATACATTAAAGCAACTGTACCTAAAAAAAAATAAAAAGGCGACTATAAAGAAAATATAAAGGTATAAGAGAATACTCAATCGAAGTACCTATTGCTTGACAACTCACGGGTAGAATACAGGCATGCATAATTCAAAGGTAAATAAAGGAGAGAGATAAAGTTAGGCGCTGAAAGGATTTTCAGAAATCAAGTACAAGGGAATAACGTATCTATATATATACACACAATCGGCGAAAATAAAGGTAATAAAGTATACATCGGAAACACCCTATACCTATTCTCCATATTCCGGGAATCTCTTTTTGACAGAGCGCGAGTAATACCGGCTTCACATGAAATCCGATCCCACGCGGCAGAACGAGTGAACGATGATGCGAGTTAAGAAGAAAAGATGGATGAGATGAGAGAACAAAGGAATAAAAAGGACAAAGAGCAGTTATAAAAACTAGAGTCTCTTTCGCCCTCGAATGGCATTCAAATCTTCGTCCAGTTGGTAAAACATTTTTTTACAATTACGTATAAAAGTTCAAAGCGTCCCCGTCCGTGTTAATTTTACTAAAGCGTCCCGACGCCAATGAGATATCCGACGCTTAAGATACTTTCGTTACGCGCGGACTCCTTTGTATAATTAAAGAAGAGAAAAAAAACTAAAGCGCACGAGTAATCCGGCATAAGAAAACAAAAAGTAAGTATAAGGGACTGTCAAGCGACGCGCATGCGCGCAAAAGACCAAGCAGACATTTTCAAGGATTACAGGGAATCGCGGCTCGAAATTTTTCCCCATTCCCTTTCTTATCTTTTTCTTTTTTCTTTTCTATCCCTCGTCTCATCGCATCCTACGTATACCCCCCGCGACGTCTTTCCACCATAAAAATCTTTATGTCGCTCGCGGACGATAGGTGCGAAAAAGTCAATCCTCCCATGGGAATAGAACTGACGACCTTCCCCCACTATTCTCCTCTGCTTACTTTATCGCACGACTCATGACGAAATACTGGAGTATCGATGTTGGATAATATGAAAATTCACTAAGTCACTCGACCCTGTCAACGGATCTCTTCGCACGCTCTGATATAACCTACGTGGAGACACGTGCGTACTTCTACACACATGGTACAAGATGGAAATATTCAATGGGAAGAAAAGCGTCCCCATTACTGGCATACCCCTGTACATAGGTATACACTAGAGTGTATAAACTTGGCGGAGACGTTTCTTACATGAAGATCATACACATCACGACTTACTATGCTTATGCAATATTCATGAAACCGTCTGGTGTCAATGGATATGAAGGAACGTGAAAATCAAACGGGATACCATTTTGATACGCCTCTGGTTTTAGCGGGTATTTTAAACCCTCTCGTAGGAACAATATAGGTATAACGTTCATAGAAAAACAGTGAAAGAGAATGAAATTTTTCAACGTTGCACGCTGTTGTGATTGTACAATCGATTGAGGCACTTTTTCAGGTATTTTTTTCAGGTATTTTTAAGGTAAATAAAAATGCGCGATTTATCGAGCTTTTAACAATTTTACCGAATTCTCTTTGCGGTTACAATTATAACTTTATATTTATAATATAATTATAAAGAGAAATGTTACAGCCGATTTTGTATATAGTCGATTCTCTGTATGATGCTACTCTTTAAGAAGCCATCTCGGTTGATAGCTCTCTAAGCTTTCCCCCCGTCAACAGCCAAAAGGGGAAATTGGTTCGGACTCTCTTTATGTGACCACAGCCACATTTTTCGATATATACAACTTACACGTTGAACAAGCGGGAGATTTACGTAGGAGTGGGGGTATTAAGATTGTTAGTACTCTATTTCCCTACACCCAGATGGCTGGCCTTATAAAGAGAGTCGATTGTAAATTACAAAAAAAAGCACTGAGGACGTAATAAGTGCCAGGAAAAAAAAAGTTGTCCAGTCGAGAGATTCGTATATAATTCATGGTGAAAGCTCGAAATTCCAGTTGACGTGCTGAATCGCCATGATACTTTACAGGGGAGGATGGAGAGGGGTGGGGAGAGAAAATCACAGGGTCCTGCGAATGATCCAGCAAAGCTCTTTCAATTCTGGCCTAAAGTATTAGATCTCTCCACTTTCTTTCTTCATCGCATCCTCAGCGCAAGACATTCCCATGAAAGGGACCATCCTGAGGGCGCTGGACAATCCCCATAAAACGAATCCCCAAATGGCTCACGCGTTGAAACGCGTACGGGGCTTTCCGAGCGAGCCATTTTTTTCTCTCGCATTCCAGTCCTCGTCGACGTCATTCATTGGGGCTTTAGATCAGGCCCGTTGTCAGGCTCAAAACGACGACGTACAGCCATATCAAAATGACTGAAAGCTTTCAAAGTGAATTGATCAATAGGAACGCCGTACAATCATTCCATTTGATACGTACGCGTGTAATACTCTATATAACGAGAGGTCAAAATCGGATATCAAATAGAGAAAAGAAAGATCGTAATAATCTTTCGATGAATGAACTTTAATCGGCTCTAAATTATTGGACGTTTCAAAGTATCTGCAATTGGGAAGTTCACGGATAGACTACAATGTAGATTTCAATATGGGCTTGTAAAAGCTCCGCACGTACAGCTAAACCAAAGGGGTCGGTCTATGGATGGAAAATTCTAGAAAGCACGTTGGAGGGTTGAACTTGAAATAACAAGAAGCTTTGGGGGGTGGAAACGTCAAATCGATTACACCCGTAACGAACTGTAATATACAAATTGTATAGCCCTGTGCCCAGACGCGTGAGACGCTGTACAAGTGAAAGTCAAAGGCGCGAACCTCGCTCTTATCAAATTGCGACAATGCTACTGTGCTATAACGGATTATAATTCAACGTCCTAGAAATTTAGTATTATTCGCGTTAACTAACCCCCGAATTTAACTATGTATATGCTTCTAGACCCAACGTATGCTTCACTTGGGGGCATTTAGCCGAGTTTCATTACAGGATAAATTTAGGCTTACCCACGTGCTATTCTATGTAAGCTCGGGGATAGGAACTTGCCACTCCAGGGGTTTCTCGACGGGAGGCTGTGGTCCGGCTATCTACTGGACGCTGATCAAATGCTGGAAGATGACCTTTGCGATAAGTTATCTTGAGAATCGCGGAAGGGAGTCATGTTCGCAAGTATATGGGGACTGGTATCTTATGCTGGTCAATTCGTACATAGAGTTCTCTCGTGATTACACTCGGTCGTTGTGGGTGTATTACTTTACTTAAAAATAATGTTTTTATTCATCTCGCTCTCCTCGTTATTCTTATATCCCTTATTATTCCCTCCCGCGCAATCATATAAATGCAAATGTCTATTTTTCTTCATTCTTATTTTACCTCAACCTTTTTTGTGCTCCAGATGAAAAGCACGTGGAGCGTACTGTACCTAGTAAGAAGGAAATGACGTAGTAGTGGTATAACGCTTGACTCGACCTCGTTGCTGTGAAATGAACTTATATAAAGCTGCGGAATTGACAAGTTTTCAGGGTTTATTTTCGACTTGGAGAATAACATCGAGGCACGAAAATTATGAGCGAATTTTGATTTATTACGTAACTATCGGATACTTCTTTTTCTTGTAATTTACAATACTTCGTGTTTGGTATAATTTCCAAAATTATTTGCAATTTAATTATTACGTGATTCTTTGACTGTATCGTTGAAGTTCCTATCGGACGATGTACGAGGCTAGAGAGGTTTCAGGAAATGCTTGAGCTTAGATAATTATCTTAACTTTTTGCGTAATCCAGGTGAATAAGGAGTTTTTCACGGTTTCGTGTACTTCTTCGCCTTGAAACTTTTATCTCACTCGCGAAGCGCGTTCAACTTCCGAAGTGCCGAACGAAAAGGGAGTCTGGATCTTTACGATGATGGAACGTACCCCCTGACTTATTTAGAGTTTCTTTTTCTTTTCATGAGTTCGTGCCAAGTGTCTCGACGTCTCAGCATATTTCGTCATTCCTTCGATTCTTTTTATTATTCAACGCCATAGCTTCGATTAAAATAAATAGTCAATGGATCGATAATTATCAGACTATGGTCTGCGTTCTGGTTATGAACAATATATCTATAGTTATTTTAAACTCTTTCGAATGCATCACTTTGTGTGTGTGCGCGTGTGTATATACAATATGTCAGTTTTGAAATTCCATTAACGTTACAAATGGACACGGGAGAACAAACGGGCTGGCAATTGCTCAACGTTTAAGCATTTCGACGTTACGCTTTATCTGTCTGGAATATTTCGCGGCGCGCACGGCCATTTTGTTGGTATCCATGAAATAACGATTCAAACGGCGCGGCCTCTTGGTTAATTTAAAATGCCGTCACACTGGCAATTTGGTATTCAGCTGTGCCCGGACCACTGTCAAATCCTGTATTAAGCAACGCTGTTCTGTGAAAATAAAGGAAAAATAACAGTGGAAAGGAGAGGTTTTAATGGAAAAAATGAAAAGGGGTGAAACGAGGTGGCAGGAGAAGCAAAAACAAACGGAACATGGCCAGGGTAAAATGCAAATTTTTTTAGCTTCACTGCAGCTCCAAAGAATGCAGGTGGCTGTATTATTTTCTATGCGCGCGAAATTTAAATGCCAAATTTCTATACCGGAGCCTCTCACGCGATTTCTATAGCTACTTTGCAAATTTATCATTTCAACATTTTTATCTCATATTTTACGTACCTCAACTTAGTTCGTATCCAATAAATTATCGTGTATTACACAATTTTTTAATATTCGCGTATAGAGTATATAGACAATCATAAAGTGTAATTCGCGAAATAAAGTAAACTGAGAAAGATGGGTAGGGGGAGGGGGTGCGACGATAACGTATTATAGTACAGAGATACAAAAATACAAGAGGATATAGTCGACGATTCGAAATATCGATTTGGGCGAATATCCAATCAAGTATAAAGACACCACAGAGACGCCATAATACGTGATTGCAAAGTTTCGCCATATAAAGATTCCCCATAACCTTTCCTACGAACGTTACACGTGTCTGTATTAAAAGATCGATAACACTTGATCTTACACAGAGCAAAATCGAACTACGGATTTCCTTGTACGGTAACAAAATTTGAATTAAAAAAAAAGAAGAAAATGAAAAAACCACGTCAAATATCAAATCCGCATTTCAATTCTCATAACGCGAAACAGTCGTGAGAAACATTGCGGTTTACGAGTCCCGACAGGACCCGTCGGGATGGGATGCTGTGAATTTTTCAAGGACCTCTCGGAATTCACTAGTCCAGTCTGCCCTTTCTGGCATTTCAAAATTACGAATTCAGGACCGCGGCAGCCCGGTAAAGAATTGAAATTCCGGATTGACAATTTCGAAGATTTCTTTTTTTCTCTTTAATTTTCATTACTACTCTCTCACCTGTTCCATGGTGATAAAATGCGCCGAAATACAGTGCGAAGATATCACCGAGATCAACGGGAGAGTTTCTTGGTTTGGGGGGTGGGGGGAAGTACGTAATCGAAAGTGAATTTAACTGCCTCGACGTGAACACTGTATTACGCATAAGTGCTCCTCGCTGGGTAAACGTCTAAAGCCGTAAGCGACGGCATGCAGGCATAATGTAAATCCATGTTTACTATGCTAATACTCGGAAATACGCTAGGTGAAAGGATGCTGAGAAATGTCCCATCAAATATGTAAGGCTACTTGGGGCTTTAGAATGGGGAAGAGAATAAGGTCAGCGTTTCGATGGCGCGGCAACTTGAAACGGTCCATTGCTTAAGTACATGGGACAAAACGTAAGACTGGATAAAGTTGGCGGATTGAGAAATTACAAGAACGTACAACTATGCGTTTATAAGGCTCAAGAACAATATATATATATATATTTATGTATTTATAATACGTGCATATTATATGTACACACATGGCTACGATACAAATACAGGCTGGACCTGTTATATGCGAGATTATAAGATGATATAAAAATATAGCAGCTGGAATACCTCAAAGAATGTGCGTACGTTTGCAAGTCATTGTTTGTTAGATTCAATGGAAATTAGAAACAGAAAAGATAATGATGGCGTAACGGGGGAGGCTTGTAAATTTTCTTAATGGACCAATTCATAATAAAGATGATTCGTTAATGAGCTTTATTCTAGATACTCGAGATAAGTATACCAGTAAGTGTAATAACTGATTTAATTAAAACGGAATTATTGTTCGAATTCAACGTTAAAATCATGCCCGGTTTACCTGACGATTTTTCTCATTATTTTGCGGATTTGTCAGCTTTCATGAGAATCATAAACGATCAGTAAAAACGATATCGTTCGTTTCGCGGGACTTATAAAGAATATTCTCGAATTTAGTGGAGGGATTGAGAATGGGTATATATATAAAATATATATATAGTATAGATATCATGGAGGTCGGAACCCTCGCTTTCCCTATTTTACTTAATCCTCTTGCTTTCTCCAGCTTCTCCGCGGAGTCTTCTTTGCCGGCGTAAAAAATACCGAGAATCCCTTACATTAACTAAGCCGCCATTTTTTTTAAACACCCTGGATTACACGGTAACGCGAAAAAAATGGGGATATTTATCAACGTAGACGAAACACGTACAAAAACGTACTTACCTTCTTTTCTCATTTCCACGCAGTTTCGGTATATAATTAAATACCAAGAAAAAAAAGAAATAATAATACCAAACCACCCCCTACCTCCAACCCTTTTCTACATTGTATATTTAAATTGCAAAAAAAGACATAACACTCCCTTCAGCGAACCGTGCGTGTCATTATACAAAAATGCTGAAGCTAATAAAATGCGAATACAATTCTATCCCCTTAAAGTTGATATGAAATTTTCCGAAATCTCTTCAAGGCCATAGCGCGATAACGATATCCGTATAAATTTTCCTAACCGGTTCAATGATCGGTGCAAAAAGCTGCATCCGGCTGACTGAAAAGCTATAGGAGACGCTTTAACGCGTGTCGCGGTAAAACGCAGTGCTTGTTGCGCAATGGCATTTAACCGCAATCAGCCGATGTTTAATTCCTGCTCCAGTATATTTAGACGACAATAAACTCTGGCATTACGTATTACCATTGCAGCCACAACTTCACGCCCCACCAGCCACTTGTCCCCTGCGGAGAACAAATTTGCTTCGTGCTTCAAGCATCTGGCCAGTCCTACAAAAGCTCCAACTGTGCGGACCCTCGGTCACGTGTTCGCCAGAAGCTTTAACGTATTATTACGGGACACAATAGAGTATAGAATTTCTTGATCTTCCAGAATATAGATATATCGATCGATAATTGTTTAAGATAACTTTATTGCTCATGAACCGGACTGTCTTTTTGCTTTCTTTTTTTTTTCTTCGTTTTATAACCTTTCCTTGTCCTGGAACTTAATGTCATCTTCCGGCAGCGATAGTTTCTTGCTGTTCTTCGTATACGGACTAAAAGTTCACCACCGAGCGACAACTGAAATTCTAGTAGCAAGTTTACCTATTTCAGCAAAATTTCGAACGCCTGGCATACACTTCGGCGTCTCTATGCGCGCGAAAACGTAAAGCTCGGCATTGTCGTGGGATTAAAGTATTACCCACACGCCGATATGTGTACGAGCTTGAACACGTATCGAGCTTATATGTATATTTATATATACTATATGGTATATAGTATATATGATATTTATGTACTATGCGTCTTCTCTGTATCCTTACGATACCTATGTAAACGACGTGAACTTGTGAGAGTCGCTATCGCCTCCAGTTATGCTCGGATTATTGTAACACGATTTTCTCATGCGCAAAAGCGAAGCACAGGAATTCGTGACGAAGAGAGTCATTATACGCGAAATACTAAATGCAAAATACTTAAACCGTACTGCAGCGACTTTTGTACCTGGTAGCCAAACAATTGAGTTACGAAGAGCTTTCCTGCTCTGACTCGCTTGTCAAGGAATTAAGGCAAAAAAAATCTAAATACAGGTAGTCCGTATAAGAACAAAGGATGCAATGGAACAGAGTATTTTTTTATACATTTTTGTGGGTCCTTGTCGTTGAATAAATTTGCAAAAGATCTACGTGCATTTTTAAGCGATGGAATGGAGGTATAAAGTAAGAAAAGAACTGAAGAAAAAAAACGTTAAATATTTATTGATTAATTTATCTGCTCTTTTTCTTATGTAATTTTATGTTTGTATGACGTTTAACTTCCACTTATTGAATTGACTTATTTTTACCTCCAGCCTCTCTTTAACCCTTGAAAATATTCTTGCAGACCGTCCGCCCTCGAGTTGCCCAGTAAAATTAAATTTCGCAGACCGAGTAAAACTAACTATTCTCCTTCGACTTGGAAAATGGTTTAAACGGATCAGCCGTGGGTAAACGTGATTCCTTAAAAGGATTAAAGCAAAGAACCGAAAGGGATGACTGCGTGAAAATTCAAGTTTCCGTGATAATTCAAGTTTCCGTGAAAAAAATAATGCTGTCGTACAAAATATTTGTAAATCCTGTAAAACAATGAAATTTTCTTACGAACGATTATTGTTTGCGGGTGTCTCTAATTCGTATTAATTTCCCACGCTATTTCACCTATTCACGCAACCATTAGCGTCACTTCCCGCGCGGAGCTACTACATGTCCCCAACTTTCAAGTGCCTACTTTACCCAAGAGCTGGTCCTTGATTAAGATTCGAGGTTAATTACGACTAAGGAATCTCTTCGTCGAGAAGTTCATGTATGTATAGTCTTTATCCTAATCCAGCAGTGTTTACATCCCGGTTTAGAAATGATGACTAAGTACCTTGATTAGACACAATTTAAAGTCGCGAATTGGGTCAAAGTAGATTACCCGTGACGTCAGGATAAGCGCAAACAAAATTCTCAAGATTTAAAGATTTAACAGGATTTCAAAAGGTCAACACGGGAATTAGGAATGTCAAAAATTAAGGGTATACGACTTTTCGAAAAGGTCAAAGTGGAACTTGAATACTCCATTGCATAAATATTCTTTAATAACCTACAGATATTTTGAATTTTCTACCCTCAACCGAACACAAATGGCAAATTTCCATGGGAATATTCCAAAATACTCGAAAGCACAATTTATTCACTCGGGCGCATACGTATAGTTTATACAGACCTGATATCCATATCCATACGTGAAAGTGCTCTCAGTTTATATTACAAATGCATAAACTAATTTACATAATATCCAAAAGTGCAGGAGGTCGTTGAAAAATTCGGTGATAACGTGACGATTTTTCGATCGAAACTGCATCTATCCAATTGTGCAGAATTTCTTGTGCGTATTTGCCATACGATTTATACTATCGCATTGAATCGACCACCCACGGCACTTTCTTCTGCCGTACTTACGAAAATTCACCGTCGTTGCAGCCCACTGAAAATCCTTTAAAATAACATTATTTACGCAACACGTCGCAGCATTTCTCGAGACGACAAGACGTGTTTTCACAGGTGGCCGCATTAACCTTTGCGTCGAGTAAGCCTTCCAGCAGTTAATTAAACTTGGACAAAGTAGTTGATGCAGGACATACCTCCAGACGTGAAACTGCCTTTTCCACGTCTCTCGTATCCTTTTGTCTACCATTTAAATCAAAAGCCCACTGTATAGTTTCATGCATATACGAAAATCCGGTTTAAAAAAAAATTAAACATTTTTCCATAGCCACAAAGAAGTTCAGAAATAAATTACGAAAAATAAATGCAAAAGCACAATTTACCCTCGTTTACTTCTTTAAAACGAAACTGCATTTTCCCTCCAGCGTCCAATCTAAATCCCCTGCAGTGCTCTATTTTGCAAAATACATGTTAGGAAAGGATGAGTCCCTTAAGACCGTAAACTATGTACAATCAAGGAATACAAAACGACGTTCCAATAGTAAAAAAAGATTACAGGCAACCGCGTACCAAAAAAAAAAAAATAATGTATTGAAACTCAATTCAATTTTTGACAGAGAAAGTTATGTTCTCTTTAACTTGTGACTATTGATTCTATTTCCCATGAAAAATGGATAGAGCATGAATGGTTTCTGCTTGAAGGAGTATAGGTATACGTTAACGGGGGAGGAGGAAGAGGGGGAAGAAAGTTAACGGATGAATTCGCGGTTGTCGGTATAGACCAGCTGAGAAGTTGCACGGGGGATGGCATAGGGGTGGGTTACTACCAATTCGTGAACGGAATAAATGTTACGATGCTTAAACGACTTCTGTCAATTCTCTTGTGAGCGACTGAATAAATTGAAGTGTAAAGAATTTGGGTGGCTAGTTGGGCTCGACTGTATTAGACGAATGATAATGGCGGGAAACACAAGGAATTTATGAAATTACGCAATGCCTAGGAACGTGCGTCACGGTAAAATTTTTCTGTCTATAAATAACAGCAAGGATTGGATGTCAAAATCGAGATGCTGAGAGATATTTATGTCTTAGGAGATTAATCTGTTTTCAAATATAAGACGATATCGCTATATAAAGAATAAAAGATCTCTTTATACTGTGGCTAAAGAGGGTGTATAAGGTCTTCTTTCTTTTTATTTTTTATATCTTTTATAATAAATGTTCAAAGTCAAGGGGCGGTCTGTGCTTTTAGATTTTCAGTATTCTTGGACACGGACTAAGTTATTTCCCTTTTATATATATTTTTTGTTATAAAAGATCATCATATAAATATATAAGATTCTGCCTTAAGACATACCCTCGGAACTCTAGCTGGTCCTTTTGAAATCATGCGCTCCACCCCTCTGCTGGATTTCGCCACAGCTTTTAAGCTCTTCGGTTCGGCCAGTTGCGACGGCGAAACATCGACTGTTAAGAAAAACAGAAACACCGAGGGAAAAAGCGTGAGTGCGCGGGGGAGGGCTTAGCGATCCTGCCCGTCGGCGTCAGCGTCGACGTCGGCTCGCTGAGACTGGGTTAAAAATGACAAAATAATACTCGAGGAGAAATTCGTGGCAAAAAGACGTGGAAAGGCATGAAAACGGGAGGATGGAGGAGGAGCGAAGGGAAAAAAAGCTTACCGCGTTACTGACAAAAAAACTGGCCGACGTCCTGGAAATCGACAGGTCGGCTTTAGTGGTGATTAGGGGCGTCTGCTCTATTTGACACCGTTGAAATTGCGATCAACCGTCTTCAAAATGTCCTACTCTGTGAATCCTATCGTCGTTCGTTTCTTCTCGAGCAGAAGAAATTTCTTGGTCATAAAAAGAAAGTCATAGGCGATGTCAACGACCCGTGTAGAAAGCTTCCTGAATAAGGGATGGAAGAGGAAAGGGTTCGTTTAAGGAAATAATTGTTATTATGAAAAAAAAGAAGAATTGTATACTACCCAGTATTCCCTAGGCCGTTTTCCAAAAACCTTCATATTTTTCAGGTAATTATCATTTTGTACGTTTAATATCCCTATGACGTATACGAGAGACGTAATGCGATATTACGCAAAATGTATATTTCATTTTTGCCCGTTATTTTATACGGTATGGACATCGAAAACAGCAAATTTTCTTAATAAGATAGCTATAATAATTAAAAAATTTAATTACACGTGTTGTTTCTATCACCGCGAGATATTAATTAATATCGCATTCAATGCGTAATAATTGTTCATTCTTCTTAATGAGACCGATTAAATGGGACATACTGATTTTATGCTGTAATAATAATAAATAATTGCATTTAACGTCCAGTAAAAATGATCGTGTCGTAGTTGTAAATTGCATCAAGTAAAAATATTTGTTGAAAGAACATTGTCATTGTGACGTAGATTCTCGATAATTATTATGCAAAAAACAATGTAGAAATATACGTATAACTTTATTACACCAGCGAAAGGCCGCGATCTAACGAATTTTCATTGAAATCTATTTGCGGCGCATAAAATATTGAATTTACACCGAGGAAATATTGCAGGCAAATATTATCGACTATGCAGTATCGTAATTTTCTTTAATCCAGCGGTAATTCGATTCCCCATCCATCATCCGCTCTCATTACTCTTCCACTCCATGGTAGTCGCTGGCCGGTACGATCGATTACTTGATTTATACCTCATTCGTTGTACTCCTCTTCAGGTTTCATAATACTTTCACCTACGTAAGACATTTTTATTACCCGTACAATATTTCACGAACTTATTAGACATAGTGAAATAGCGTGAAAATTGCATTTTAACGAGACGCAAAAATTTGCAATATAATTTAACCACAATAATACGAATGAAATTGACAAATTTTAGTATATACCTGTTACCAATAAAAGAAAAGGTAGAAATTAATCGATAAAATGCTTGGACCCATTAAAACGTTAAATTTTTCGAATCATTCGCAATAGTCATAATGATCGATATTAGCGATCGATATCGATACATTGAATGTCCGAATAAACGAACAATCCTGAAACAGTAATTTCTATGGTATTTGCGAATCTACGTGAAATTGGCAATTTTTTGTCGATCTCGTATTGAAACGAAAAAAGAAATTCGAAGGGCTTCGGCTTCTTCGAAGCATCGAATGTAGAAGCCGGAAAGCCGATCTCGAAATAAAATAAACTACGGCCATAAATTTCACCCTAATCCCTTACGCTCCCTTAGAATAATACAGAAGAGGATTAACTAGCGAAGAAACAGGATGAAAGGGCTAACCTTAGGGAATGAAAAAAATTGTGAATTTCTTCCATGCAGGAAACAATCTTTCCTCGAGATTTGCCAGAGGCTGACATTAATACCCCAAAACATTTTTGCACTGCGAATATC
The DNA here is from genome assembly GCA_030142225.1 of Pachycephus smyrnensis. Classification (NCBI taxonomy): domain Eukaryota; kingdom Metazoa; phylum Arthropoda; class Insecta; order Hymenoptera; family Cephidae; genus Pachycephus; species Pachycephus smyrnensis. The sequence continues at coordinate 889,931 of JARQST010000309.1, read as the reverse complement.
GTCATGCATTTTTATCACTCTTGAATATCCAACGTATTTATGGCGGCTAATGGAATCCTCAGCCCTTCAAAAGAATTTCTATATGCTACTCCGTATATCTATATAGACTTGAGAGAGTTTATATTCAAAATATAACACAAATATTATATTGCACATTAAATTTCCACGTTATATCTATTTAGAGAAGAACTGGTCACGTATACATGTAACCAACGTACAGAACTTTATAGCAAAACAGTTACAGCGTTATTTGATGCTCTTATAATTAAACTAGATTTAATATATATATATATATATATATATATACGCGTTACTTAATTAAAGCAGCAAATCATAAAGTGGATCAATAATGAACGTGCATAGTAGATCTTATAGTAATAAGATCCTTCTAGAATATACCTAATGAAAGTCTACCATTCGTATAGCGATTTCTTTCCACGAGCAACGAGATATTTGATGATTGAAATACCACTACTATAAAGAGAGATAATAAAAAAGAAGTTGACAAAGAAAAAAAATTCCCTTATCGAAAGAACTCCAATATATCTGTCATCGAAAGAAAGTTCAGAAGCTAAGTATTCCTTCAAAATTGAATCGGAACAGAATATATTGAAGAACTCGCAAAAAAAATTTCTCAATCTCTAAAATCTCATCGATAAAAAAGAAACCAATCCGAAGAATCTTATTATAAACCAAACGAAAAAAAAAGTAGTACAGGCTTATATCCTCGGTGATACCTTTTTTCCAATTTCAAAATTGAGTAAGAATCTTCATCCATCAGTACTAACCACCGTAACAGTAAACCCGTACCGAGAAGCGTTCTCTTATCAAAACCGTTGTTCGATAACTAATATATGTAGAAACAAAGTAAGAAAAAAAGTCTTTTGTACCAACCACATTAAACCAGTTCCGTGTTATTCAACACTTTGGAATACAATTTCCTATAGTTTTTGGAGCACGTGAAAGCCTCTTTGGCAAGACGAGCCACTCGCCGTGCCACTTCAACTGACTGCAACTTTTCTATAGGGCTAGACACACGGTCAACACGTTCTTTGTTTCGATAAGGGTCTCTTCTGGCTTTAGCCAACCGCCGGCTCTCACTTGAAGCCTAACGACGCCAATGGAGGATGGAAAACCATCCACTTTGCCATAGCAGTGTGTCGGATTCGGTTTTCTTTTAAAGACAAAACCGAACGCACAACAAAGCACGGCAAAAAAACCATAGCCGCAAATATCGATGGATATTTAAAAAACAAATATAATCCAAGCCCCGCTCGTTAATTCTCTGAAATTCGCTGGAGGGTTTACGATCTATATAAATGAAATATTCCGCATGCTGCCGTTACTGCGCGGAACGCCCGTCTGCAATATCGACCGGATAGGGCAGGCAGCGATTCGAAAAATCTCACACGAGATTTAGCTGACACGGTGTGCTTAGTAGTTGGAGATTTTCCTGTGATTTTATGAGTATTTATGTTTCGTATATATCCATATAATATTGTATATGTATATTATATTTATACCCTGTTATTCAGCCCAAACGCAACAGCTGAACACAGTTTTACGATAAGAATCAAATTGGGCGAGCTAACTTTGGACGGTGCGTTTGGGTTGAATAACCCGGTATATACGAACACGCACGTATAGTCACGTCCGTGCAAAATATTTTTCTGCAAATTAACCGTTTAGTCGACTGTGACAATGGACGAAAACTGTTTTCCTCCTTTTATCAAAATATTGTATATAACTCTGTACACAATTTATATTGGCAATTCTACCATCGCGAAAACCAATGAAACTAGGGTATTTAAAAAATATTTTTTTACATTACCTATACACAGTCATTCCATGTCCCTGTTTATCGCATCGTTATCGTTTCCTTCTTACGTCTATCAATAAAACAACGCCTTACCCTATAACAAACGTAAAGTACCAGAACCTAAGTGTTATCTAACGTAATTTTTATCCAACGCGAACTATTGAACTTTGAATAACGGGATAGAGTGGAGTCTGAATCTCACGAGTTTCCCTTCAGCACGAATCCCCTTCGAGTAGCCGTACGTCGCGTTTCCATGGATACTCGTGTATAAGCAAGAAGTGTCTACAAGGATTGTTCCTTCTGTTTTAGGTACCAGCGAGAGCGGCAGGAAGCATCCAGTCCTTTTATTCGTTCACGGCGAGAGCTACGACTGGGGCAGTGGGAATCCTTACGACGGAAGCGTGCTCGCAAGCTACACCGACCAAGTTGTGGTTACGATGAATTACCGACTCGGCGTACTCGGCTTTCTCAACGCCAATATGGCGCCCCATTTGAAGGCGAGAGTCGCCAATTACGGTCTCATGGACCAGATCGCGGTCCTACAATGGGTGCAACAGAACATTGGACTTTTTGGCGGTGATCCCGGCAACGTTACCTTAATGGGACAAGGAACCGGCGCTGCCTGCGTTAACTTTCTCGCCATTAGTCCTACGGTCAGGTCTGGTGAGTTTAACGAAACTGTATAGATACACCATGTACCTACTTTGCTTCTCATTTACCGTCATTACCTTTAAGTAGATGAGTCATCGCTACAGTCACCTCTATACTCCGTAGCCGTTAACTCCATTATGCGAATTGCGAAAAGCAACGCGAATGGAGTATAGTATATGCAGTTAGAAAAAAAAATGTACGTAAGCTCTATTTACACCATAAGGATACTCGTGATGGAAAGGAATCCTTACTGTAACGATGCTGGAGCAGTTATAACGAGATCCTTAAAGGATCTCGAGCAGACACGTTTCTGATCGCAATTCTATGATGCAATTCTTCCTCATACCCTTTCAAGGTAGACGTATATCCTTTGGTGGGAGATGTAACCGTATCAGCTACGACTGTATACCGGCTGTACTGGCAAAATCCGTATAGAAGTGCAATATGGCAATAACGAGGGAAAGCTGTAGCAATCGTGTAGCAAAGAGCCATTTCGTAGACTGTATATAGATATGTATACCTACGTCACATCCGGAAGCTAAGGAGTATCGATTTGAGATTTTTAGCCAGCGGCGTGGGTGCTCTCTGGATATTTGAGACGAACCATGTGCGGCTCGTGGCTTGCTGGTTCGTGCCTTCATGTGGTAACACATTGCTGCAGATATTGGCTGTCTCCCCTTATATCTTCATCCCCCTTCAACCCCATCGCCGTTAACGTCTCCGGGTTAACCACTTCGCGATCGGGTTATCTTATAGGGCGCTTGCGCGACGAGCCGGTCGAGACTTTCTATGATATTATGTGCGTGAAATATGGCAAATCCTGTTACCGCAACGGACCTTCAGCCATTTGCCTGCCTTTCTCATCGTGGCCGCCATATTTGCGTCGAGCATTTTATATTTTAACATATATTTTTAACATATATGTTATTTTTATCCGGCTCTTGAAAACCCTTAGATACTGTTGGAAAATACGTCTTTTTTATACGGGGTAACTACGCGTTCTTATTGGTACAATTTTTCTAGTACTCACGGGCTGGACCAGTGCCAGCATCCAGATTGAACGAGAATCATCTTATTGTTTATACCCTTGTCCTTACATATTAACGTCTTTGGAATCATTTCTTTTTGTTGTTAATTCTAATCTGAAATGTTCTTTTTATTTTCTTTTTCTTTTCCTGTTACTTCGTATAGTTACTTCTATCATCAGGATCAATCTTTTAGGGAAGTTTGTTAAATGCAGAGATAATTCGTATAAATTTTTAAGGTTCGTCTTTACTGCTATTGGATGGACCAGAGTCATAATTTTAAGAGGATTCATAAAATTGTCGTACAGTTTCATATTTTTTTTTCAGTTTTATACCGCCGTCTTGTCACTAAGAAGCTTATCGTATATTCCCATAAATCATTATGGTTGAAACTTTTTACGATGACATTTGAAATTGATGTAAGTAAATATCAGTGAGAATTTTGAGATAAACGCGAATACATAATCGTACGTAATATCAAACCTTGTTTTGAATTTTTTGAAAATTTCTATTTTTCAATATTTTTATCTCAATTTTACTTGCTTCGTACAATGTACTCGACGCATGCGAGTTTATGTCCAACTCCTGAAAAAGGAATCCAAGAAAGAAGTCTATTGTGACAGGTTGCGAAGGTCAGTTTTACGAACCGTTAAAAGTCGGAAACGGCAATAAGAGTCGTCCTCGAGTTCCTCGTCAGCATGGTTCGCAACACTACTGGTTACAACTTCTGGCGTAAAACTTTTTAGGACGGGAAAACAAGAATCCTTCGCAGGGGTTAACTCGACTGTAAGATATCAGGATATCTCCCATCCTTAAGGTCGACCCAACCGTGTCCCATTTTCTTGATTGTTTGTGAAACATCCTGTCGCGATCGTGAATACAGAATGAAATGCGTGTTTGATTGGCTTCGAGGAAATGGAATAGTTCAGGATTGTAAAAAAAGGTAAACACTTTTATGAACACGCTCTATACAGCTCATAGCCATATATTTGGATAACAAAAAGTTATTTCGAATTTTTCCGATAAAAATAATAGACAGGAAAAAAACTATATCTTTTATGACGTTTAAGTAAAAAAAAAATAGAAATAAATCTTTTTCACGAAAATCAAACTCCTAAAATACGTACGTTCCCGCCTGTATGCAATGGATCGACAGACTGCACTAAAATACTCCCAATTCGCGATCTCTCACGAACAGCCAAGGCGCGAAATTCAAACGTACTTTAAGATCAGCGTTTAACGTGGCGCCGTGAATCTCACAAGGACACTGCACGAGACGTATTTCTTATCCAGAAAGAAAAATTAAAGCAGACTACCTTGCGAGATATTTTATATTTCAGATACTGCGCATCCACGGTCCGTTTTACGAGCCAGATAATTTCTTATGAGGTTTCCTTTTTTTATCATATTTATCCAAACCCCATAGGCTTCACCACGTAGTCTGGTCGTTTCTTTGGACATAAAAAATGCTTCTACGCTTCCAACCTCAAGTCAATGTCGTACAAGCGACTCCTTTTCTCATGACGGAACTTCCATCCTGAGGACACAGGATATAAACTGGTCTCTATTCATTCTAAAAACGATAGGTTGTCCAGGTTATTACCTTCCAGAGTAATGGCGACTATTACCCAGTGCGTCGTTCCAGCGGTTTACAGTCGTCTATACTCACGGAGAAATTCACAGAGAAAGTAAAGGCGACGATTCGCGTAAATTTTAGACATGGCTATACTATATATATATACACACCTGCTACAGATATATTTCAGAAAGTGGTTGATGTCTTTAAAGATGTGACTGCTTTCGATTCCACCAGGACTCTTCAAGAGGGCCATCCTCCTCTCGGGAAGTGCACTCTCATCCTGGGCCGTCGTAGATGATCCTGGCACTTACGCATTAAAACTCGCCCGCGCCACCAACTGCTCCATTCCCGAAGATCTCTTCAAGGATCACGAGCTGATCGTCGATTGTTTGAGAGATGCTAACTTGGACGATCTACTTCAGGTTGATATTCAAGCCCCCACCTTCCTCAGCGCCTTTGGTCCTAGTGTCGACGGAGTCGTCATAAATCCGGACTTTCAGAAGGACCTGTTATCTTACTTGGGTCCCGAGTTTCAAGGATTCGGGTAAGACAGTTGCATCGGAAATATATTCCTATTAAACTTATCCGTGAGGTTATTTATACGTGGAGCTTTAATTCATTTCGCGATAGCGTAATAATTGCGAAATTGATATTTATAATTCAAACGAATAGGATTAATATTAATTGCATTGACGTTACTGCTTTGTCCTATTAATTAGAGGTGCTATTTATTTTACGTTGTTACAATTAATTTTGAGTCTCGCGGTGTTGTGGCGGTTTACAAAGTTTGAAATTGCAGTGGTATTGTATTTGACCTTGATTGCCTTTGCTTATAGGCAACAGCTAAAGAGAACGGAACACGGGACTCCCATTACGAGCAACAACAAATACGATTTACTGTTTGGCGTCACTACGAGCGAGGCGCTTTGGAAGTTTGCTGAAAAGGACGTTCAGCAGGGATTCGAAGGGGACAGAAGAGACAGGATTATAAGGACTTACGTAAGGAATGCGTACACGTATCATCTGACGGAAATATTTTATACGGTACGTAGAACTATTTTATGTATATGAACGCGTGGACGTTTTTATTAATTAAAGGGCTTTATGAGATACTATACGTATCATTTATATGAAATAGGAACGTGGATCATTTTTTGAATATCATGAAATAACGGAAAATTATATTAATTTTGAACTTCATACACCAAAACTGAAATGCAGAATAATTGAATAGCTGGTTGGAAATATTGCAATTCTAAAATTAACAAGCTTTTGATATAGCTTTATACCTATTTGGGGAATAAGGGGAAAGAAATATTATTTCTAAAAACCATTCGTTAACTCCGAATACCTCCCTTTTGTTATTAACAATAGCAGTGATTTGACGTGAATTATCTAAGCATTGCGAGCATTGCGATTTTATTATTATACTGACTGATTCGTACTGTAGTCTCCAGGATAAATAAATATACCATTATCGTTATCTCTTGTACATCCATTAAACGTAGCGTGCTTTCCCATACGTGAACATTAAAAATGTCAGATAATTAAAAAAAAAATATTTTTGTTAATAAAAAGCGAATCATATACAAACGATAGAGTGAAAAATATAAAGAAAAAGAAGAATCGTACCAAATATCCCATCGAATGCGCATGAGAGGCGTCAGGGTATATCACGTGTAAATCGGAAATTTAATTTTGTTTAAAAAGAATCCTTTGAAAATATTCGCCAGCAACAACGTTGATCCACAATATTTTTTTGAACGTTGCCTGTAGTGGATTATCGAAAGGGATCAAAAGTGCTTACTCACATAAAAATATGAGATATCCCATTTCGTATACGAATTTAATATATAAGATCTATATAATATAAGGTGTATATATATATATGTATAGCTATATACCTTGAATTCCGTTACGTAAAAGCGGAACGATCCGGCTGATCTTTGCTCCTTTTCCACAAGGTCGTAAACGAGTACACGGATTGGGAGCGCACGGTTCAGCACCCCGTGAACACTAGGGACGCCTGCGTCCAGGCGCTCAGCGACGCCCAATTCGTGGCGCCTTTAGTGCAGACTGGCGACCTCTTTACCCTGAGGCACATGAAGAAACCTAACAACCCTCACGTAGCACCCATTCCGGAGGACGAGCGGGAACCCATGCCGAAAACCTACTTTTACGTCTTCGACTATCAAACCAAAGATGGCGACTATCCTCAGGTGAGTCAAACTACATGTACGTATTGTACACCCACTATCACTTTTTTTTCCACAAATTTATCAAGCATCCTGCACTCAATAAATTTCATCGATTCGTTCAATAAATCAGAGCTGCATGAAATTAAGTAGAATTCAAATAGGCCTGAATTAAAATTAATATCGTCCACTGTCGGTCACCGAAATATAACAATAAATTAGGTATGAATTTACGTATGAAAAAAATGCATGATTACCGATACTCCATGTTAGGTAATCGATACTGTACTGATAACGATGGAATTTTGTATAGTTTTCGCAGCTAAATATAGCGGGTATCGATTTAGAAGCCAACCGACGACAGTGGATGGATATAACGTAATCTCCACGTGATTACACATAATTTCGGCATAATTGAACGTAAACATAGAGATAATTGCAGATAGAGTAATATAGGTGTTTCGTACTATATGGCTCGAGTATATATCTATCTCCATGCATGAAATTGGGAGGTTTGGTACTGATTTACGTATATAACGTATATTGCATATATATTATATATATGCCTAGCACTTACATAATTGCGGCAGAATTTCACACAGCACAATATAAATCTAAACAATTTCTTCTACGTCACGCGTATACATATATCATATATGTAATATATATCTATGCGTACATGTGGGATACACGATACAGGTATATCATATCATAATAGAATATCAGGTTCCACCCTACCAGCTGTCTCGTGCCACGGGCTGAAGATTAAAAGTGCCATTTATAGCACCAGATTACAGTTGCGACTACGCAAGAAGTTTATGGTCCATCGCAGATTCACAGCCACGCTTTCAATTTAATGGTCCCTGGCATCATTTGATTGTCCATCCTAAGTCTGCGCTTGTATCGTATACGTCGATATATATTTTTACATATATTGTAAAATATATTTTAATATTGATTCATTATATGTTTAACGTATATTTTTTAAATAGAATTTTTTTTCCATACGGGATTTCCCATAGGGTGATAAATTTCCTCGCCAATATAGCGGGTACGTTTCCGGTACATCGCGTAATTTGGGCCAATCGTAAAACGCGCAAAATCTTTCGCATGTTCGAATCGCGCATTCATATTGTCGTATAAGAATTTTGTAGATACGAAGTAAAAGCGACAAGAGGGAATCTAAGGAAAAGGACGAAGGACGTAGAGAATAAAGAGTGAAAAGAAAAAAAAATAAAGAAATCGAGTACATATAAGTTCGATGCAAGGCAGAGAGTCCCATGTGTATAGTATATACCTATATACATATACCTATCTGTGTGTTTGTGTGCATATATATAGTTGGGTACGATTACGTTTCTGCGAATAATTTAGTGCAAATTGGAAGTGGAATGGAGTTCTAATAGGTGGATTGGAAAAGTTAGAAGTGCTAAAAAGTAGAAAAGTGCGGAATGGCCGTGTGAGAGTCAATATATATATATATATATAAGTGATAATACGACTAAAATTCTATTAGATACTATTCCTGCACGCGCAATTCCTTGATCCTTGGAATTCCGCGAACAGAGGCCACCCCACCCCGCAGTCCAGCCTGCAGATTGCAAAATGCCGTCGACTTCGGCCCGCGCCGCTTATGCGCTTCGCGGAATATTGGCTTTGCGCGGTTTAGCCGGCAATCCCATTTACGTGGTTCGCTTCACAAGCAGCTAACGGTACAGAAGAAGATGCCTCTATTTACTTTTCGTTTTTCTCAGCAAAATCCTTCTGGTCTCGCCATTTTGATTCGCGAATCAAAAATTCTTCGAAGGAAACCACTTCGCGATATCCCCGAGCACGTGTATTCGCCGCGTAGAATTTGTCGTGGGGATACTCTTCTTCGACCCTGTGAAATCTTTCCTGATATCACCACGACCTGTCGTTATCGTTATCACCGCGCCGAGCTTATCTATTTTCAAAAATGCTTTCGCGATCCGTTGACGTTTACCATAGGAACATGAAATTCAATCGATTTCAAACGATCCGAAACGATCCGAAACTTCAGGGTGAAAATCTGGATTTGACTTTTCGAGGATGCTGTAGGTACACGCGGTCCCGGAAGCATCTTTCGAGGATGATGTTTCGATTTTTATTTTACGCGAGAGACAACGTGGATACTAGATATTTTTTGTTTGAGTAAACAATTTAAATTACTTTGATTATGGTACAACAATGGGAATCACGTAGCTTTACCATACGTAGTTATACGTACTTTCCTATAGGTAGCATCCGATGAAATTCGAAAATGGGTCACGGATAATCGCAAAACGGAATCGATCGGTGATTATTTGCGAGCGCGTGATCAATCGACGATCATTATAATTAACCCCTCCTAAATCCCATTTGCCAGGTCGCATTCATTCTCCTCTCAGTAAGTACACGTCAAACGATCGACATTGATCCGCGAGCTATTCCGTGTGGCTGATAGGAAGGATTTAACTCCCAATTACCCAATTTATCATCCGATCCTTCGACAAACGCTCCTAGCCATTCGAACGCTACCGATGCGAAAATCAAAAGTATTAGCGAGGTCGGTAATGGCATTAGAGAATTCAATCAAATCTAAAATTTTAATACTATCGCGGAGAAAAAGCTCAAGAAATATGTTTACTTTGCTGAATCCGTTCGTTCGATTAAACCTGCATGTATTCGTGTACTGATAACGAAGGATAATCATTTTGCAAAAAGTCAACGAGTGAAAACTACTTGGATCGCGGTTTGGTCAAATTGTTTGCCGTGAAAAAGGAAAGCTGAAAAATTTCCGTTTGTAGGTAAACATGCTCGCCCGTTATTACACATATGGCGTACGTGATGCGACTAAGAAATTACGTTTGCAATACAGCCATTACCTATATATCTGTAGTATACATATATATATGTCTCAAAACGATTCTATAACTGTATACATATGTTCCATGTAGCTTTATAACTATATATATGCATGCATATAAGCAAATTTGTTGCTATGCTAAGATATACTCTACGTATATATACTTATTACATATGTAGAAAGGATCACGGCACTATAGGAAATAGGTATACGAAAGTATTGTGTAAATGAAAAAAAGCTCCCTGTACAAAAATATGCTCTCTTATTACGCACAGGTGTATATGTAAACGCATTAGTTCGTATTGAAAAGACGTGACGTATTTATTCTGCTATTTATAAAAAAACTTTCGATATATGGATTTTACTCGTGTGTAAACAGGGTATACGACCTGTAGAGATTCGACAAACTCGAAATTACTTCCGCTACGTCCTGGTGATGGAATTATGGTGAAATTTCACAAACGTACCCATTGTCCTAACCGTAACCTTTCATTATCGCGGTAATTAACGGTAATCGTTATCGTGAAAGCAGATATCGACCTTTGATGATAATCATGTCAGAGAGAAATTTGTAGTGTTTGCGAGAAATCAGTGAGCATCGATGACGTCAGTATTTATTGGTACGTCACTTTGTCGGAAGATCAATGAAAAATATGTTATTTTCGTATCGGCACGCGGAATGCGCGTTGCGTTAAGAGATCTTGGATTACGCAACGCGAAATATATATATATTTAAAAACGACAGTGCAGGTAAAATATCTTTGTGCGAGAGTACTGATAATGATTAATCATTTCCATTGCTGGAAAATTGTAGACGCATTGGAAATGCTGCAGGTGCAGCTGCACTGTCAGAGTGGTTATTGCATACGTGGCTATGCAAATGGCAATGGATGATACGAGAAATTTGACGAGGTCATCGAAATATCGAAATCAATGATCGACGTTTCACTCTGTCGATATATATTGAATTGAAAAGTGAATAAAAATCTCGTTGAACAATTAGGGCTTCTGTATATACTGGCCGATGTGGAGTCATTCTTAAAGCCAGTATAGCTATGTTTGAGGAGTGTCTATTCGAATGAATTTATTGGCCTTTTATTGCGAAATTATTGCACCACCTCTGTGTTTATTGGAATTCAATGAAACGAACCTAGGCACATGCCACAGCCCAATTTGTACAGTTTCGCGTTACGCGATAGGTATAGCAAAGCTATAGGAAATTCTGCTATTCAATTTTTCCATTTATTCGATTTTATTCGAGCCTCGAACTCTCGTTTTGCTTCGTAAAAAATGTTGGGCTATTTTTTTTTAATTATACAGACCACGGCTATTGTTTATAGGAAAACAAAGCGTTAACCTCGCAAGGTAGTACCTGTACTTATTTGTTCTATTGTTGTGTGACAAATAGCTCAAGACTTCTCGTCCAGAGAAACTGCCAAAGAATTACGCACGTCCACGTTATTCTAACATGGCGGACACTTTTGATGTAAAATTCAACAACTAGGAATTTTGCTACTCTGGATTCAGAAAAAGTGCCTGGTATAAAAAGTGCAGCCACGATTTTTCGAGTACTTCGGATATACACCGTAACCGTTCACAAATCACAAAGTTTTCTCAAACGAATTCACCGCCATCTTCCAACCAAGCCGGAACATTGCCCTCAGTGTTTTCCCCAGAAACTAACAGATTGCGTCCAACTCTTTTAGAATTAATCGAGAAAAGAATCTATTCCAGATAGTATGTACCAGCAGTATCAGTAGAAAAGGAACGAAAATGTCGAGTCTCGGCACCGTTAAAGCGCCGAGCAACTTTCGCTAGGTTAGGTTAGCTTGGACTTGTTCAGATAGGAAAATCGCATTGGGCGACTGTCGTTACCGTTTGAAATTCGCCGAGCGAAGGAACTTTCGAAATATCGCGATATCTCGAGCAGCGGGAAATTATCCAACTCAGAAAAAGTCACTTCTACCAAAGTAAAGTCAACGCATTTAATATATCAAGCGATTTTCTATAAAATATAGCGTTATCTCTTATTTGTGGATTAGCCAAAGTCAAGCACGTATATAATTATGTACGTTGCGATCAAGATGAAACTTCGGGTACCTATATAATCCTACTATGTGAAGTTTGCAGTGGATCGTCGAGGGAAATGGCATTCAGGATAGTTGACACTTGGTAGCAAGTCTCTAAGTGTAAATTGGTGTCAAGAACACATGCCCGCCGCTTTATTAGAGGTTATGCGTGTCTAGAGCGACGTCGCAACGCGCTGACAAAACAATAGTCTACAGTAACGCCCTGCGAACATTTCTCTACGTAGTGAATGAAGTGTACATTGTGCAATACGTGTATCCGTTAAGGAACAAGATTGTATATACAGAACCAACGTGCCAGCATCTCTGTTCACGTCAGATCTTCATCGTGGATAACGACGTTTCTTTGACCGACTGCTACGTGCTTATCTAATCTGCAGAGGATTATGGAAATTCGCGTATAAGGGTTTGAAAGGAATTGAATTATAACGTTTGGCAATTGAATTCATTTCTATGCTGTAAAGAATTAGCAAATTATAGACGTATTACGGAAGGTATAAGTTTTGGAGGGAAATTCAAAATTGTAAAGGACGAATCCAGGACGGTTTCTATAGGGCGGACAGACAATGTCTATGGAAACTAGAAGTATACGATCTTCCGATAGACTGACGATTCAATTATTCTATTTAACTTCTACTTGAACGTTCATTTATGGTATGCGATAATTGAACTAAATTTTCGTGGCACCCTCATAAAATCCTCCCCTCGTTCGACCACGGCCAAGGGAAATATTCAATTTTCCGTTGTAGATAAATGGCTGGGCCTACCGATGAAATTAGGGTCGCGCGTTGTACGTTTTGAGATGACTTTTTTGCTTGGGTTCTGTTCTAGATGATAACCAAAGAGAGATATGGGGGATGGTAACTTCTGGATAATAAGTAGCAGCAGAGAGAATCGAAAATGTCGCGAGAAGAATGAACAAAATGGAAGAATACTCTCGATAGCAGATTCCGTACTTGTTCGAATTCACGAGGATAGTATGCTCGGTATCCTACATCCATATGTAGCTACGTATACGAACTGGAAGACGTACTCTTGGCGCGCACTCGCTGTGATTGCTATTTCTCCATTTCGGTGAGAAAATGAGAACGCCGAGTCGCTCGTGGCGGAGTTCTCGTTGTCGTCGAAGAAAATGGAAAGATGGAAACGCGAAGGATTTCCTGAAATAACGGGTATTCTTCGCGAGTGTTGCCAGACGCGATACTATCCTCTGTATTTTTTGCTCTCCCTTCTCCTTATTCGTCCTTTTGCCATTTCTCGTTCCTTCGTTAAGAATACTGCGACGTTTCAGGGAAGCGTTGCTGTCGACCGTGGAATACGGTTTTTTGTAAAAGAAAAAGAAAGTCCAGCAGACCCAAAAGTACAGTAAAAGAAAAACGGGTGGTTCGGAGTCTTTGGAATTTTTTAGAAGAATCAAGATATTGGTAGCACTGCTAAATTATGCATTGACCTTTTTTTCCCTCGTTTGATAATTACAGAAATTGTTACGACCTGTCGTAAATACTTTATCGTAGTATCCTGGTGGACGTTGTCACGTTAAAAATAAAGAATATATTATTTAATTAAAGCGGCGTCCCGACGTCTTCCGTCGTACGTTAATTGTTCTGAGGTAATTTCAATACCTCCTGCCGTCCTCTAAAGAAACTATTAGAAACGCGTGACGCATGAGTATACGGAGAATTTTTTTTCTTCCTCAGACCACGTTCCGAAATCGCGAGAAATATCAAAGCTTTTACGTCACAAAGAGAATTTGGTGTCTGAACGAAAGCTCGAAACTCTGACTTCTCGTTTCTCTCATTTACAGCGAGAAATTTTTGCTACAATTCCTTTTCACTTTTTCGCCATCGCACGTAACAAGAAAGGCAATTTTCACCGAGCAGACTGTCGTTGTACCATTAAATTGTGAATAAAAGGAAATACAAAAAAAAATAAATAAAACACGACGCAATACGTCGCCATGGTACCAACAAAGTTTTTCTCTCGTTTTCAAGTGAACGACCGATATTGCTCCCGCATAACCTTCTTCCAGTTCACACGAAAATATCGGAATCCGACGCCGCGCGACAGAACGAAAAGCTTCCTCCACACAGTAGTTGATTTCGCGAAGGATTGCGAAAGCATAGAAAAAAAGAGTGAAGATAAAAGAGAAACGCGCAAGTGGAAGAGTGAGATTATAGTCAGACGTACGATCTTACGTGATGTCAGAAATTCTACGTAGGTAAGAGCGATGCCTGTTACTACTAGATATTACGTAGTAACAGTACAAGTACTAGCAGTAATAATATAGTGATATCTAACTATAGGTATAGTTAGATCGTATTAGAAACGTAGGTACGTAGGTACGTTTCAGAACAACCGATCTATGTGAACGAGAGAAAAATAAATAGGCAATAGAAATAAAACCCGACCATTGTTCCTCGGGGATGAGAGGACATTTCAAGTCGCATTTCTCGTTTTCAAGAGTACGACTTTATACCGTCGTACCTACAAAGGACTGGACTACGACTGCCCTTGTTATTACAAGTTCTACTACCTACACCCACAGTTCCCCAGGAGCGGTTGTCCTCGTAACAAAGTGTTCGAGAGCTTCGTTATACAATATCAAAATGTACAGAACAGTCTCCTAGTTGATCTGCAGAAGGAGCCAAGATGAAACAAAGCATTCAGAACTCCATTTCCGGATGACTGCTATTTCATTTGCTAGTATTGAATGACATGATCAATATGTAATGAGATAATTAGATTAATTCTAAATCCATGTTGAAAGCAACTTCTCCTCCCATGTATATCATGCATCGCTAGACACGGTAGCTATGGGACTATTTCCTGTATATTAGCAATAGTCTCTGGCGATGCATAAACTTGTAAATCCACCTTTATGGTATACTATGGATTCTTGGAGTATTAGATGAAAGAAGTGTAAGATACCGTACAGCATCCCCTTGTTACAGTGAAAAAAGTTAATTTTACAGAAACAGCAGGTAGAGGAGATTCTGGTATAATACAATAGAGAAGTAAAGGACGGAAACTGGTATGATACTCATGGTTAATGATAGTAGATCTTTTAACAACTGTTTATCTCGTTATCAGGAGCAACCTTGCGGATAATCATATTAATTGAAAATATAATAAACAGTCAAATGATAAACATAGATAGACGGTCGGATAGATAGAACGATGTAGGCCTAGTGATACTGGCGGAGTCTCAAAACTCGTAACGGAAATTTCCATTATATTCATGAAAGAGGGGGTTGAAAGATGACGCTCTTTGGGATACAGCAGGGTGGTACCCGAAGGACGTAGAAAGTCTGAGGCGAAAAAAAAAGAACGAAATAAAGTAAAACGTGCAGCTATTGCCAACAGGGGAGAAGCAACGCTATTGTTTCGAAACGCAAATTTAAACGCTTTTCCGCGCGAGCCACCCTCCCGTCCCCCGCCTATTTGCTTCTCACTTCACAAGGGATGAAGAATGACGGGATGAGAGAGGCACGACGAAAGGAGCTTCAGGGTTGTATGGGTGGTAGGGGTACGATCGCGGTTCGGTGAACGGTCCCCAGGGTGGTCTAAAATGTTCGACGGCAATAAAACGAAAGAGCATCGCGGGCATCGAGTGAGCGTAGGGTAGTTTTGCGGGCTTCCTTTTTCGCGGGTAACGCAGATGTGTTTACTGACCTAACATAGTTAAGGGTGGGAAGGAAGTGTCTATTGCAAGGGCGCGGCGAAATAATAGGAAATAAAACAGAGTCCGGATTGCCTTAGCTTTTCCTCGAGTGTTGTGTGTACTGTGCTTGGGGTTTTTTTTCTTTTATTTTTATCCGACCAGATGCTACCAGCCTAACTACCATCGTAGGGGTTGAAATCGCGACAACCCCTAACTGCTAGTAAGAAGCGACTCGATGTGAAATAATAATTTTTTTGTCATCGGACCTGCAGTAGCGTCGGGAGGAGGTATGTTAAACCTGAAGGATATTTTCTTACGATTCATCTTCGCGTCGGCGACGTCGACGGTCGGCGTCGCGGTGAGCTTACCCTTTCCACTCGTCTCCGTCTTGTACCTCGGAAATTAATTAATGAACTTTTCAATGCCCCGAGCCATTGTCGTTTATAAAGGACCGAAGCTCGATACCTATTTACATTTTCTCAGCTACCCAGGGTTATTCAGTGATTTTGAGAATTTAAGGGGATCGAGTGGGTGATGGGCGTTAGGGGGTGAAAGAACAAAGAATTTTTTAAATTTAATTTCCTTTTTTTACCAGACAGCTTTGACGTATTATCGTTCTACGTTCGGAGCAGGGATTATTATTGTTTTTAATTACGACTTAATTACTCCTGACGTATTTATGTATATACTCGGCATACAAAACTTGTCTCGTTTCAATGGTATTATTTATTTGTAATATAACCAGTCACTATTCTACTGGAATTCACAATGTCGCTTCGGGGTCAGACACATTCTGAAATTGACACGACGTGTATAATGCGGTAACTATTGTCTTGTTATTACTCGCATAGCGAACGTCCTTTCTACGCGCAGCCCTTGTCTCGCTGTGAGTGGAATTTACAATACGATAAATTCATCTAAATTAGAAACAGCCTTAATTATAGTATTTAAGCAGCTACATAAACGTTAATCTTCTCCACGTTGTTGTTATTTATTTTTATTTTACGTACGACTTGCACGACGTTTGAAAATGCCTTTGAGGAATTATCTAATCAATGTCGAGGTGAACAGTGACACGTTATAGTAATCAAGGCAAAAAGTTAGACTGTGGGTTAGACTGTGTACGATAAATTGTCGTGGGAAAGCATAGTGAAATAGTGGAAAGTAGATTTTCGAGTTATATTCTGAATGTATCTCGTACGGTTATGCATACGAATACGACCTGACAGGGACGTCACGTTATATCGAGCACTCGTGTAGGGGGACATGTTAGGGGTTGGTAGACACGAGAGAGCAACCGACGTGGGGTCTGGGGTGCGAGAGACAGAGAAATGAGGGTACATTTTCACGAGGTTTCAGGACGGACCGGAAAGGGATTCTGTACGAGATGGACCGCAACCACTTCTCTTAATTGAGTCACTGAACTGCTCCCAGTGATGCTCATTTTGTTTATGGCGTACCAACGTAATCATGAGATTCCAGGAAAAGGGAGATTCACTTGGATGGGATCAGAATTGAATTTTCGGGAATAGCGATATATGTCACGAGGGTAACTTGGGTCACTCTGGCTTGTCCGAGCAGCAATTTCGGTATTGAATTTTTGCATTTTTTTTTGCGATCCTGAGCATCAGACACGATTTTTCGTCCTTTGACATCGTCGAATAAAAAGAAAGGTTTAAAAGAAATTGGGGGGGAATTATAGGATTTCCGCAGTTCTTAAACTACTCCTATAGTCCGAGTGGCTTAACGCCAGCGACGGATGCGGAAATCGTCGTGAAGTTACCGCGAGATTTTAAACTTGAGAGCGCCATGACCAGCTTCACGGGAACAAGCGGAAGAAACAGGAGAGAGGTCGAGCAGGAATCCTTCGAGTGGGATTTCTTTTTTTACTTTTATTTTAATCTTTTTTTTTTTTCTTCTTAACAACCACGAGAAATTTTCTACCAGTCAAGTCGCACCGACGCCATTGGCCGTACTTCCCACGCTCTATCTCGGAAACTTCTACTTCGATTGCTAAAGAAATTTCCTGGGCATTCTACGCTCATCAATCCTTCCGCGATGCACTTTCTTTCCGCATGGCGGAACGTTGCGTTTACCTTGCTTGAAGAGTTTATAAGAATCCTTCAAGACAATGGTATACCGGTCAATGCCACGTTCGAAAGTAGAACGATTCCTTGATGGTCAGACCATTCGATTCGTACTGCCATTTTTTACTGTAATAGTGGCGAATTAACGTGACGTAATATTTCGAAAATGACAGTTGCATCCTGTTACGCGTGCTGCGATACGATTTATTTAAACCAGCACGCCGTGTATAAAAAGAAAATTATAAAACAACAAAAAACATACGTGCGCTATCGCGCGGCACAGTGAGATAATAAAATGAGTAACGGCAGGTATTTTTCGCACGCTTTCCTGGCATTTCGTGTTTACACGCCCCATGAGAGAAGTGCTCCCACCAATTTTACCCACAACGCATCGTATCCCATGAGCATAGAGAATAATTCTCAGTGATTCTCGGCCGAGGAATAATACTCGTAAATATCATTCGAAAACTGTCAACTGTCGTTAAATTCTAACGGACGTATACCGTTGTCACTGTCAAAATCCGTGTGTGAAGTTTACGCAATTTTCAGAAATTTTAAGCGTATGGTCTTGCGTGACATCAATTTTTATGGAAGTGAACACACGTGCGCATATTAAGTAGGACGTTATAATGGCGACCAATAACTGTTATCCGTCGATCCAGTGGACAAGGGTATGTTATATACAAGGTGTTCGCGTCTAACCGTACGTGGATGGCAGGGTTGAATTTTGCATAAAAAATAAAAAGACAAGTATTTTTAATTCCGAGATAATTAACGTTAAATGTGAGTATAATAATTAAATATTTATATAAGTCAAAAGGGCCAATGGCTAGAATTACAAGTAGTAGTCAATGCCTAGAAGCATTCTATCTCCGAGCGCGTCAGACTCAGCGCTGATTGCATCATAATCGGAAACTTTAATGTTAATTATCTCGAAATTTTGACCTTAAAAATTAAAAATTCTTTAACGCGGGTCTTTTTATTTTTTTATAAAACATCCAATCCTACTATCCACGTGCGGTTATAAGTGAACATCCTGTATCCGTATATACCGTATGTGTAGACATTCATAGCTATAGCTAGTAATGTCATATGAGCAAACCTTTAATAATCCAGAGTGCCCTGCACTCGTTCCATCGAATGACATTTGTCCGACAGGAATTCCCGACGTACCCTTGTCTATCCACCCTTATTTCTTTGACTTAGAAGTCTTTTTACTTTCTCCCCTATGCATAGACGCGAACGGAGAAGGAGAGAGTTCAAGGAGCTTTGTTCGCAAGTCCAGGGGGTTGAAACGCGTATTCCTGCGGGGATAGGGAATAATTTTTTAAAAGTGCAAAACTACCCCCAAAAGCTGGATAAAATATGAAGTCTCTAACTTCAACGATAAAAGTGGGCCCTTCGCGCGCCCCTTTCATCATCCCTTGTTACCTTCTCCGTCCCTATAGTCTCTACTACATTGCTGGTTGCTTAACAGGAGAAAGCCGGAGGGTGCGAGAGGACGAGGAAGTAACGTGGGAGAGAGAGAGAGAGAGCAATAGTGGGCGGCCATTTTATATTTTATACGTATACTCATCATGTCCCAAGTTCACGAATCGTTCCAGGGGGGGGCTAAAATTTCGGATAATCAGTATACGAAAAAAAAAGAAAAGTTATTATCCTTTTTCCTTGGTCTTGTTCTTACAGTGATTTCTTAGCAAATCGTTAACTCTCGTGTGAGAGAGTAAGATAGGGGTGGCCACCCTCTCGCCATCTACGCGATAACGCTCTGCCAGGTATCCAAGTGAATTTCTTTGGCAACTACGGGGGTGGCAAGTCAAGAGGGTGGATTTACGTTTAGCCGCGATACAGGATTTGCAGGACTTAACGGTGGCTCCATTTTGTTAAGACTAAGAAAGGCCCAGCTGTTTCAACTCGGTGAGCATCAATAGATTATAGAGACTATACTCCCTTGCCCGTCAACCCTTACCATTATACTTAACCCCCTTACGTTTCGGGTAGGACACCCCGTCAACACGTCCAGAATGATATTCTAGTTGTTTGTTAAGATTGCCTACTCTACTTAATCATCATGAGAAAGCTACGTCGCAACCCCCTTAAAATTAAATATTGCAAGCTAGGGAATATATTTCTGGTAAAGTAACCAGACCGATCGCGACGTGTCTAGTACTTTTTTTTTCATTGCGTTATATGTGGGAGATAGAATACGATATAATAGAGGTATACGCCTACTTATCAGTTCGCGAATATGCGAAAAGTCCGCAACGCGATAAGTATCGTCGGTATGACGTAGGGTAGAGTACGATGAAAAAACTATACTAGGATTTTTAACGTCACCTATATACGCCTTGTAGCGTTGTAAGGTATAGCGAGGTTTTTGAAACGTACTGTACCTGTATACCACATTCTCCAAAAAGCTCGAGCGAGCCAATTCGATCTTCCATATATTTCGAATGGAATGGAATCGATAAACCAAATGTATTTTTCCACACCGTCGTTCATCTTGTCCCGCGTGGAGACGATATTCGCAATGGCCGAATTTTCTAGGAAACATGAGAAATCATTTTACTCGTTTCAATCCATTTTCCTGTTTCGCGATACTGCAACGCAGCTGTTAAGGAACAATGGATGGGCGGTGGATTTCATTGTTTCTTTTTTTTTAAGCGTCGCGACGACTCGATCGACTTTCATGAATAATTTCGACATCCCAACATCCGAAAATCACGTAGACCTCGTGACTCGGTTGATTGAACAATACATATACGTGGTATCTGAAAATTTTTGCCAATTTTAATTTCCCTTTGCCTAAAAAAAACACGACGACTCGTTGATTCGGCAGACCTGCGCGACACCTAGAATAATACCGATTCGTATGGCAATTGCAAAAAAATAAATCCTCTCTTTCGCACGAAACAAACTACAAGAATTCGCAAACGGCGTAATGGCCGATATTTAAACGCTTTAATAAATATGCAATGAGAGCCTTCAGCGTAGTTTGCGCCAGTTACAATGGTCTGTACCTACTCTTCCATTTCCACTTAGTTTCAATTAACGCTTGGAAACAAACGTCAAAGGCTTTTGATGGCCGAAGTAATTGCATCGTCATAATTAAATACAATTCTTTGACCTCGTCAATGGGGCCGAACAGTATATTGTCCATTCTTAATATATACCTATTCAAATCGTTCGGATTCATATATTCATATTTACATACATACGCATATATATATATTTACATTAAATGAAATTCCAATGCATATCCACTCGTGAAAAAGAATTTTTACCGCAATTCCAGTAAACCTACCCACGTCTAATTAAACATACGTACAACCCTGTTCAGCACTCTACGACGCACTCGATTTCACACACGGGTCCATACAATGGATCAAAGTGCCCCCGCTATAATTAAACTCTAAGTACGTTAACACTCTCTGTTCCAGTTAACTCTTCTCTGTTGGCCGTTAGCGCGCCTTTCATCGCGCACTTTAACCAGATACTCATTAGAATTGAATTTGCACTCTTAAGTTGCCCGTCTGCCTGTGTCGCGCAATGGCAAGGTCGAGCCTTTCATTATTTTAGTTACGTCATTCGTTGTGAAAAGCCATACGCTCAATTGTATTGCGGCAAGTGGATGCTTAGTGAAAGTCGAGTTAGTGCTTAATGAGATCCAAGATAAAAGAATTAATGTTTACTTTATTCGATAGCAAGTCAGATCATGATTGATAGACGTGGATGGACCGTTTCTAACGTATCGCTCGTACACACGAAATCTTATCAATGCCCGGCACGTTCGCCATATTGTTTCACTTCCAGCATCCGCAAGATCCGGAAACCAAATTCTAAGTGGTTGGCTATGGCGAGCGTGTCGAGTATCCGTCACTGTCTTAGGATCCGCATGTTTATCGGAGTTGTTTCGCCAACTGAGTTTCGTCATTGTCGAAAACTTCCGTCTGGATATACAACGGCGAAGGCCGTTAATTTAATTAGGAATTGCGTGCGGCGAAGGAGCGATGCTCGATGGTGGTACAACTACCCCCCTAGGTTATCCGTTTTCGGAAATTGAAACGATTTCCGGGTTGATTAATGAGATATTCTTTTTTTTTTCGGAAACTTGTACAGCCCTTTCTTGTAATTATCCTGTAACCTTGACTATCTAGTCGGCAATCGAAATTTCTATCTATACTTAACCAATGATCTATATAGAAACAAAAAATGGAACTTGACGAGTTAATGATAATTTATTCATTTAATTACAATTCTCCTATACGCGCGGATGTAACTGGTTCACGTGGATTAAAAAGCACCAAATTTGTTTACGCGAATTAATAGGAAACAATTAATTTTTCGATTTCGCGTAAAATCTCTAATGAGGATTGTTTGTGTAAATGATATTGGAAATTCGCGGATCGAAGATTTATCGGCTAAATTCGCAAAGTATTATTGAAATTCATAGGAATATTATTATTGCGATTAATTCGATGTTCGCGCGATTTTTTTTATTAGCCAGTCAGGCGGATTCGTCAGTGCGATCGTACGTGGGCGCAAAATTGTATTCCACGAAATTTTAGGTAATCTAAGGAAAACGGTAAGAACGCGACAGGTAACACGTACGGCTTGTAACACGTGTAAGAAGCAATGAAATAAAAATTTTCTAACGCTTATATTATTCGTCTCATTTCTTAAGCCTTACGTTTTTCTAACGTACGACGTTCCTAACGCGTAACTTCAACGGGAGAGGCGTTCTTTTCGTTTAATGAAAACGACGGTGCCTTATGCGATATCAAATGACGTCATACCGGAAAAGCATCGCTTAAGGTACGCTACAATGAAAGCGTCGTAATGAAAGCAAAACAAACGCTACGACTGCTGCTATTTGCCCGGGCGGGATTCTCAGCTCTGTGCACTGTTGCAGCTGCAATCACGCTACTGCAATTTCACCTTCCTAACAAAATGACCAGTTTTCCCGCGTAGCCGTTATGAAAGGTACCTTTTAGCAGTCTGGATGCTCTACGGGATTAGTCGGTTAAAGCGATGACCCGTAAACCTTCTTCAACGAAAAGCCACAATAGATTTAGGGATCTACAGTGTTCGTGTTAACACGCCACTTCCCGTAGAAGGAAATTTCACCGGGACGAGCAACACTTTCTAATTGAAAGCGTCGTAATCAAAGGGCTTCATCGGCAAGATACAGTCTAGGTATACAGAGGGGCGGAGGGGGGGGGGGAGGGGGGAGGACTGTACCTTTTGTTCGTAGACCCAACAAATTCGCAAGAAATTCAGGCCCCTTTGAGTTTCTTCATTTTGTATCGAATAATCGTATGTGACCTATGACCCTAAAGAACAAAGACCATCAAATTCTTCTTTTATCTTTTATTTTTACTTGTTTTCTTGCTCCGTTACTATGCAAGGCTTTCACTTTCTTTTCTTCGACAGTACTCTTTCTCTTTCTTTTTCTCTTTCTTCGTTACTCTCTTCCCTCTCTTTCCTTGCCCACCTTCGTGCTCCCGTCCGCTTGACAAAGCCTGTCAAAAAAAAAATCACGAAGGTTGTAGACAAGGGCCTTTTATTTCGCGTAGTCACGCGAGCGCGTTCGGATGTGTTCCGCGAATCAAGGACAAATGGGCGTCACGACGCAAAGACACTCTCTCACGTGCCTATTCTTATCTCGCGTAGAAAGAAGGAGAGAGTGTCGCGAAGCATCGACCAATGCTACAGAGAACAAACGGTCAAGCGTGACCTTTTCGGGTGACCTACAAGCTCGAGAAAAGAAAATGGTAGCCGAGGTAGAGAGAAAGAAAAGAAGAATGCAAAAAATCAGCTACGACCAATATGGGATTCGCGAGAAACTTCAAGCGACACGTTCAATTTGCGAGACTGCACTTGAGAATCCTACGCGATCCTCTAGGCGATATATCGAGGAAAAATCAATTTTAATCAACTTTTTTTTACCTTTATACCCACCCCCTCTTCAGCCCCTGTACTTCCACGGACTCGCGTTATTGCGTCCTCTACTTGCCATCCCTCTTTTCCATTCGTTCTCTTCGTTTCCACTACTGTCTGTAATTCTTCTTTTTTCTTCTCGCTCTACTACATAAGTTTCTCCTTCTTCGATCCTCCTGGCGTCTCATTTCGTTCGCGACGCCGACGCTACCGATCGGCGAGCTTCGAGGAGTCACAAATTGTTATTTACGACAAAATTAAATGTCCCTGACGAACAGCGTTATAGTGGCTGCTATTTCGTCAAATTCGCATCAGACTTCCTAGCAACGCTGAATCATGGATACATAAGAAAATTAACTTTTACCTTTCTAAAAAAAATTCGCGTCACGAATTACCGAGAAATCGCGAATTATCGTTGTCGCGTTTTCGCGATGCCATAATTGACCCGTCGTTACCGTCAGCCACGTAGAGGGTCCTACCCCTTTCTTTCCTACCCAGCCGAACTACGTAAAGAGAAAGCAAAAGAAAGAAGTAGGAGAGGTATCTGATGCACGAAAAGGAAAAAAAAAGTGGTGGAAAAAATCGGATCATCAATATTTCAGAAACTGACAGGAAATTAGGAGGGGGTGAATGCACCCCCTTTTTCTTGGCGCTTTGATGAATATACAGTTTTGAAATACCGTGGGGTTGGTCTACACGATAGATCATCGTGTTACTGTCGAAGCGCGTAAACTATCGGCGAGAAACGAGCGATTATCCTTTAACGTACATAATTCTTCCGTGAGACTCTCCCAAGAGAGTGCAATTTAATGGAATATTCCGTGTATCGGGGGCTGCCATTTATCATTATTATCGATGATTACGCAATCAACGTGTAATTAATGATTAACGAGTTAAGTGTTTGGTTTATTGCATATGCCGCGTTATACGGATTACCCGTTATATCTATCGAGATGCATACACGTGTAATGCACTCCATATTAATTTTTCTTTCGAAAATTGTTGACAGACGCGATTAACGTTAGGTTAGGTTGCGCACGAAACGCGCTGTGCTTTGTTAATTAAATAAAAACGTGTCGTCGACGTGTATACCCATTTTTTACGTCTCCCAGCTGCACGTACCGGTTGCACTGTGTGTGCACATCAAAGGCAAATACGTTAGCTTAATTAAAGTAGCAAACGAGCATGCAGCTTTATCCACGGTTCATCTGATCGTATCTATATAGGATACGTGGTAATTTATCACTGTCATGAATATCAGAGATATTCTTGGTTGCAGTTATGCAATTTTATAATGTTTTTTGTCTTTTGCTTCGTTTCAGAGAATGGGTTCGGTGCACGGTGAGGAATTGCCATTCGTCTTTGGCGCACCGCTGGTTGACGGTTTCGGCCATTTTCCCAGGAATTACACGAAGCCGGAAATCGCACTCTCGGAGAGCCTCATACTGTCGTTCGCCAATTTCGTGAGAACCGGGTAAGTGGATAGAAGTTTTGTGATTTATATGAAAATAATATTTTTCGAAAACTTGTTCGTTGGCGTGGCAGGTAGGTGCTTGATAACGAAAGTGAATCTTGCGATTTGAACTGAAAGTGTCGATTGGCAAAAATTTCAATATCGTGGAGTTATTAGAAAGCTCGTAGACCACGGCTTTATTGTTTCTTTCCAATCGCATACGAAACGAAGTGAACGCACTTGCAACGTTCAGGAGCTGGCGTACGTTAACGTTATATCATTTTCCTTTTTATTCTCTGGCAATTTTGAACGAAAACGAAAATTAACACGATTTTCTTTTTTTCCTCTTTCCTCGTTTGTCTTTCTCTTTCCTCACTTTTTTTTATCCTTTTTAATCCGTCAGTAA
Source organism: Pachycephus smyrnensis (assembly GCA_030142225.1). Lineage (NCBI taxonomy): Eukaryota > Metazoa > Arthropoda > Insecta > Hymenoptera > Cephidae > Pachycephus > Pachycephus smyrnensis. The sequence continues at coordinate 864,162 of JARQST010000309.1, read as the reverse complement.
TTCAAACTTCTCTTTGGCGCGCCTACCATCGAATAATCAATTTGGACAGAAGCAAAAAGGTCAGGATGCGAAAGGTCTAATTTTCCATATTCATGAGAGTCGGACAGCGACACGGCGAAAAAGAGGGACGCTCAAAGAGTTTGGATGAACGAGAGAGAGAGAGAGAGAGAGAGAGAGAGAGAGAGAGAGAGAGAGAGAGAGAGAGAGAGAAAATGAGAGAAGCTTTTGGTCACTGACTCCAGATTAAAGCTCAAAATATTTCAAAATATCTTCCTTCGCCACCCTTTCATTTTCTCGTGGTCGTCGCCCGACTTTCAAGCATAAATTCGCCTTCGTTCGACCTAACCTAACCTAACCGAACCTTAACTACGTTGAGGATAAAATTTTTCTGCCACGTCGTCGTTTTTATCCATGAGCCACTGCGCGAATCAGTCTGTGCCATGCCGAGTGAAGTAAAGGAACTGGAAGACGTAGAAGAAAAGGAAGAATTTAGCGAGAGCGAAAGCTAAGAGCTGACTCACGACTTCCTACGAGAGTCACGTACCCACTGTAGAAGACGTGTGCTTCCAGCTCTACTTCCTTTTCCTCTACCTCTACTTCCACGTCCACTTCCTGTTTCCCATTCGTCCCTTGGACCTCCTGCTAGCCATTTTTATTCGTTTCTCTGTACTTTTAAATTTTGCTGAAAGGTCAGAAGGAAATGAACTCGGGATCAAGGATGGGGTTACGGTTAATCAATCCTTCTCGTATATTCAGCGCGAAACTTCGTGATCGTCAATGCGGAGAGGATATCATTTGCAAAAAAGCTTTTTCGCAAAAATCATGAAAAAAAATAATGAACCGTCATTACTGTCGGTAAGAGACGTTACTGCCTGACACGTAGACATATGGCGCGTATACATATCTGACTGCATAGTGAAGTTGCGCTATTAACATTTTTGAATTCTTAATCGATATGCAAATTCACAAGTCGCGATAACGATCTCTGGCTTTTTTTTTTCTTTTTTCAACAAGAAATACGGAACGCGTATTATCCTGGTACGAGTCTCAGCTACGGTGAAGTTCACGTACTGTCGTTCGCGTTGGTAGCAATGAAATCAGATATAATTAAAAGGATCGTGGATGATTGGATGAATTTTTGCACGAGGTAGTAAGAAGTTTTTTTTTTTAATTATACGTATTGTCGCCAATCGAGCCGTGAATTTTAACTCGTTTATGGAAATTAATTAAAAAAATCCTCCACGACTAAATTATTCCACAGTTGTAACCTAACTTTTTAGTCCTTTTAAAAAAATCAAAAAGTGCCCATAAGATCCTTCAGAAAAATTTTACAAAATATACGTATCTTCTCCGTTCATTACTAAATGATAACATTTTCGAAAAGTCCACAAAGGGTGCTGCCAATCCATCGCGTACAGCTACGCGTGTTAAATACACTCTCAAACGAAATTATTTTTGAAAACCTGCCAATCGTAACTATAAAATCTGGGAAAATTTTGAAAACCGTCGCTTAACAAAAACTGCCGAGAATTCGAATAGGAAAAAAAGAGTACCACGAAAAACAGGGCAGGGTATATGTATGTATAAATTCTAAAACCGGATGTCATACGTAAGTCCAACCCTCTCTCCCATCCGACCACTCCATCTGTCGGGTTGTCCCGTAAAAATGGGCGAGAGCCTGCAAGCGGCGAAATAAAAATTAAATATCCCCACGGCGTAAAGGAATCCTCTGAATTTTTTACGAGCCTCTCTCGCCTCCTAATGGCCACTGGACTCGAGAAGCTTTAATACATTCTCACAACCCTCCAATACGATTACTATCCCTACAGTTCATAATTCCTGTCCACGACATCACTAATTATTCCCGCTTACTTAACTACACGTAAACACCCAGCATTCGTGCCACCCCATCAGCACACGCGCAAAGAGGTCAACGACCTCGAAATACTTTTCGCATAAAAGATTCCAGTTACAAAGTTTTCTATAGGGTGTCCATTCTGTTCAGATATCATACACGTACCTGTACTATTATATACCAGTTACCTGTAGTTACTTATTTTTTCGCGTACGCCTTGATGAACGTGACGAAGTCTTAATTATCCCTATGCTTCTCATATAACCTAGCTCTTCGTTATAGAGGGCGTTTCAGTTTACAAGTTTATTACGGGCAATATACAGGCTCGCCATCTTCTCTAGATACCTCTACTTCCACTCGTATCAATCTGTATAGCGTTATCTATGTAACCCTTTACCTTTCTACGTATACAGGACCCAATACGTCTATAAGGTCAGGCTATCTTACTTAGAAAGTTATCGGCGACATATGCCAAATCCATGAATATTCAAAAGCAACCGTCGAACGAACCGACGATATTTCAATACAGCTGCCCCGGGGCGTCGTGAAATTTGCTTCGTCGGTGCAGCTACGTATATCGTGATAGAGAAGTTATGCCGAAGCTTGCGAGACGTGGACGTGCATCGGAATATATATCTGAACATTGCTGGTTGATGCTGATGAAAGTTTGACCCAGGTCAGAATCGTTGGTATTAATCCGATATAGATATATATATCGGATTATCGAAAAAAATTCTTTTTTAAAATTAATTCTGTGTGGACGTACCTATATGACAGTTGGCTGTTGCTGCGGCAGAGAGCTTCTTTTTTTTCGGGCGTCGCACGACGAGGACCTCGGACGTGGCGAAAGGACGGAAATGAGTCGATGATTAATGGGCTATGAATTTCCGTTCGATTTGCTTCTTCCGGTGGACGACAAATTGCGGGTTATTGTCAGATTAGGTCCACTGACGCTTCGCTCTTCGCGTACGATTTTCGTGCTGTTATCAAATCCTCGCTATTCGGTGAAAAATGCTACGAGCATTCGAAAAGCAAGTGCGTCTGTGCGATCGCAAAATAAATCTTCATCAAGCTAGCATTTTTAACGCTCGAGCGGCGGAAAATAGGAATGTGAAAAATTAAAAAGCCGTATTTCAAAAATCGCTTGTCGACGTCGCGACGCTTGTCATCGTGCGATGCCGTGTGGGAGTTTTATTGAAAAATATTTTGTGTGTGTGTGTGTATGTATATATAGACATGTATTTATATATATAGACAGCACAGTGATAGCCATGTGAAAGTTGTCCGTTATAATCGTTCAAAGTGCATTTATTCTGTTTATTCGTAAAATACTGGCCAACCAGTAATGGACGCCAAATTCGATAAGCCAGTCCCATCCATACGAAACAAAACAGTCTGAAAGAAATGTATTCGTCGTGATCGAATAAAAATACGTATGCACGATCGTCATCGACGCTTTTTGTTTCGCGTACGGAATTTTGAAAAATCATGACAAAAATACTTCTTTACCGTTAAAGTCCTATTAGCACGTGTTCACAAAAAGAATACGAAGCGTGCACGTTTAGGTGATATAAAATTGTGCAAAACCTGAATATAGAAACTATTTCGGCGTGCATCGAAAAGGGTAACCATTGAATAAGGAGACGATCGATACGTCACGTTGAAAATGCAGCTTTAAGGCTTTTAGCGTTACAGCAATTGCAAGACTGTGAGGGATGCGGATTTGCGAATAATTTCAGTCTCTGTGCATTTTCCGGGAAAATTCTGCTTTTTTTCCCTCTCTTTCCTCCAACTCGTGTTATTTTATTCCTGTTACGCAATGCCTTTCTTTGTTCTTTTTTTACGTAAAAAATAAATCTACGCAACGGGTGAGTGTACACGCGTGCTAGTCACGACGCACGTGCATTGCATAAAATAGACGTCGAGCCGTATTCGCAGCACGGTTCTGCACTTAGTTTACTGCCAGTAACGTACTCCGCGCGTATATTGTATAAGCGCGCCAATAATTTTTCTTCCCTGAACGGCTGACGCGTTACGTACTTATCTATACTGTATCTTCGTATATGGACCGTTCGGCTCATTACGCAAAATGCACAGCTTCCCCTTGGATTACCGTTACCAATACAGACACTACGCTGATTCCTGGAATTAAGTTCAAATATTATAATGAACTTGCGTGACGTCACGAACGGATTTATATCCCCATGGTAACGTCTAAAAAAAATTAGCATCTCAATCGGAGGTTGTTTGAACGTCCAATTGTCTTTAGTTAGGATAAATTAAGGGAAACGTTAATTGATAAGATATCACGTGAGAAAGGATGTACGGATATCAACCTATAAATATCTATACTCTTTATTAGACTTGTACCCCTGGAACGTGGTGGGGGAGTGTTTTGTATTATGTTATAAAATTTTATAGAAATTTCAGTCGTACCACCATCCGTGGTATAGTCTATGTTCGCTGTGGAATTCACTTTGTACTTTCTGTGAAACGACGTTTTATCGGTTTGGCGATTAGAATTCGAAAGTAATTAATTAACCCGAAAAAGGACGTTTGTACCTATATCCCCGAGCAAAGAGAAAGACCCGTATCAGGTTGCAAGATAAACGACATGTCATAACCCACATCAAATTTGATGTGCAACTTCACCGCCAACTAAAATCTCTTAGGTAAATTTCTCCAGTGGAATTAGTGGAACTAATGTAGTCCGTTTAGGAGTCATTGCTCGTGTAACGAGAATACTAAATGATTAGGTGCTTCTAAATGTAAGAGATCTGAAAAGCGTTTACGGTACTGTCAGTTTGATTAGTTAGACATTTTTGGGCTTTTAGGCATTGCGAGGCTTTGACGTCAAGTTATTAACGAGACACGAGTGAATGACAGATAATGAGACAAGCGTCGTAATCAATGTGGGACAAATAAGCAGAATTTCAATTATATGGAGGAAACATGATTTTTGGTGAAATTATTTTTTGAAATTTTATTAATTCCAGGCATTCTACCGTAATTTTTGCGGATGGAATGCATCAGCGAAAACGTATATGGTACTTCATATGCTGCTGGTTTGTTCTTTTTTTGTTACTGTATGAGTCACGAGGCGACTCGTATGCGAAATTTATATTTTCGCGCTTCGGGATCAGTTAAAGCTCACCAGACCATATTCACTAATTACGCATTTCGCTAATAACTACGGACCGGTTAGCGAATACCTACGATGTACGCTGAATTGTACGGTATACAGTATTACCGTGCGTTTCTGCAAAATGCAAAATATTGTATTGCCCGATAAAAGCGGAATCGCGGACAGTCATAGTGGGTCGTAGACGATTTTGCGAAAATAACTAACAACAATTGACACACCGTCGAACGCTGTGGTTGCAAATAATTGTTGGACTTTGCAAAATCGGCCAAATAATCATTTTTGACGAGCTTGTACTTTTTTTTTATGCACAATTAGCGAGGTCGCATACTATTGAAGTGAAACGAAAGTTATCCTCTTGAGATGGTTTTGCAATCGTGCAAATAAATTGCACGTACGACAGGCGTCCGTATTACTCGTTAACGTGTAGAAATACTCTGAGTGGAGTGAAATGTACGTCGGCTTTGACAATGCAATAAATAGAAAGAGAGAAAAGAGAAAGTAAAGCGCGGAGACAGTAGTGCAAAATTTTTGCAATTTAGAAGTAGCATTCTAGCGGATTGTGAATTACCGGTTGCAAAAATACGTGCATACCGAAAGTTTATACGATTGTTATGTAAATAACAATGCTGGAAAATGTATTTTTTTCAGGACTAATTAGCGCTTTATTCTTTTGTCAATTTTATTTTTCTCCCTTTTCATTACCTACATTCTATCAAGATAACCTTAATGGAGAACGCGAAAGTATCGCAACGAGCTAAAAATTTTTGCGAACATAAATATCCCCGAGCGTCTCATCGCGATATTCATATTTTACTCTAATTTGCCAAATAATCGAAATTCTCCGCCGTTCCAACGTTTCGAATTGTTAGATACATCCCTCGATAACCCACCCTTACGCGCTTAATAAATTATCGAACGACAACCCATATACATTTGGCATTTTATTCGTTTCGCAATATACATAAAGAATACATTACTTACTCGTGATATTCACTTAATAATCAAAATCGATATTTTATCATCATATTCCATATCTCACGATGACGTTGAACTCTTCGCGCGAATGATTCTTCCACCCTTATTCTCAGCTAATATATCAGTCGACCGTAAAGCACAGAGTATATATATATATATATATATATATAAAACTAGTTGTACAGTGAATATACACACAATCAACTTTCTTTACAGTTGCGTGCAAGTATGTGTAAAAGTTATTGATTTTTATGGAAATCGTGCTCGAGGTAAAATTGTCGTAGGTGACTACTATCGGATGGGATGGGGTGGGGTGGGATGGGGGGGTTGATTTTGAAGAGGAAATATTAAAGGATCAGCAAAAAGGGTTAGAGCCATTCGATGCGAATGTCGCATGAACGATAAGAAATTTTCCCATTCATCACAACTATGGGCAATAAGCCGAAATATATACTCCGTCCCGTGAAAACTCCATAAACCTCTATAGAAATTGAATTAGTAAATTTATGTTGAAGTTGCCGAGATATTGGCTACGCCGTTGGTTTTGAGTCGAATCGGGAATGAGAGAAAGGGGTAGAGGGATGGTTAATCCTATGGAGTTAGCGTCAGTCAAACTGAATTACGAGCAACGTAGCATGCTATGCTATACCCTGTTTAACGTAAATTATGACAAATTACAGCCCCGTCGATAATAAATAGTGCGTTGGTCTATATTTGCAACAGATAAGCCATGTGTTGTACGATTTAAATTGTCAAAAAACATTTTGTTAATCGTCCAAATATTACTTATTATTGTGCTAATTGTGACGTTCGCTGTTTGTAAATTTTGATGATTTTTAAAAAAATATTTTCACTTTCAATATTACGGGAAAACTCGACAGAAAGCCAACTTGGATAAGAGCGTCGGGAGGTATGCGAAAATTTGGCAAATTTTCGCAACTGACTTTTCGTAATTGTCTCACGATTCTCGACAGAAAAAGATGAAGTTGCCAAATTGGCAATGCTCTCCCGGCTAGTCCATACGATCGTAAGCCGAGGGCACATCGGATTATGAGAACCATGGGTGGTTTAACTTCGTAATCCTGTTTATTGGATGCTGTGATATAACCTAAACTCACGCATAAAATCCGTTGACGTAAAAAGCCACGTGGATTACCATAAAACTTGAAAGCCAATTGGCAATACGTATTTGAACGTGGCTATGATAGTAAGTACTTTCATTTCCTTTTAGATGGCTCTGTACCAACTGCACCATTTATAATGACATTAGCAGCCAAACAGATCGAAAGATTAATTGGATTTGCCCGACGAGATCTACGAGTCGCGAAAGCGCGGCTAGCTTCAATTTACGATTTCACTTTAAATATTACCTCGATTCAAATAAAACAGCAATATACTGCATCGCTCGACGATTTTACGAATTACAGAGAAGAAAAAAACCACGTGACTCCCATCGAACGATATTACAATCAACAGAGAAAAATTTTGACAATCCACATAGAATGTAAATCCAAAATCTCAAAACATTAATTCGAGTAGATTGTCTCGCGAACAACGCGCACTTGATTAATACGACTCCTGTAATTACCATCAGTCGGTAATTAAGTCCCCCCACCTCGAAACTCGTTACGGGAAGTCATTAGAGGTCAACAAACAAAAAAATTGTTCAGAGAAGCTCTCAGGACCGTGACAACCAGGTAACCGAATAGGTTTGATGGTGCCACGATGAAGAGATGCCCGAAAATAAAAACATTGAAAAGAGTTAAAATTACGTCACCCGATAATTACGTAATGACGATGAACAAAAGAGGGCTGAAGTCGCGTGACGAAAATCTTGCAGAGCATAACGCATTAAGTCCCGCGTTTCAGCAGGTCGTTACAGGGTATGTCTGCATTATGCGGTGTTTGCTTTGGGATTACGACAGTAAAGTAGACGAGGGGAAAGAGGGGGGGAGGGGGGACGGGAAACGCACTGTTTGCGAATGCCCGGCTCGTGGTTATTGGAGTGCCATTCTGTTTAGCCTGGACGATTATGCTAAATTATTGTTTACAGCAGCCGTATCCTATTTGTCCATTGGATAGTTTTGGCGAGAGTCACTGCAGCCTCCGGCTGGTCCTTTGTCATCTCTGTGCAGTCGCCTTTTTGACGTAATATCGCGCCATTGTCATTACGCGGGCAATATCAAATTTTTAGGGCAATTTACCGAATTTCATTAGCTCTTCACGGACGACCGTATATCTTGATAAGAAAAATCGTATTGAATCTTTTATATTTAAGCTTTTCTTATTTATAACACTATTTCAATAAGCCTATGTATCACGCGTCTTTTGGGTGATCTTAAATTAATCGAAAGAGTTAAACGTCATTAAGGCGCGACGATGCTTAAATGCTATTGATAAGAACGGAAGTGTCTGGTATACTGTATATAGCGTAACTCCTACACTTGTCGGAATTCACGAATAGAGACGAAGAAGAGAAGTAATCAAAGTTCGATCAGTCAAAGCGTCTTCCGTTCACTTCATCCCCTTTCAACCCTCGTGTTCAACGCGGTACACTCTTGCACTCACTGGCACCCTCAAACGGCACCCTCTCTCCATTCTCAGCGAACAGAGCAAGATTAATGTGCGTCATGATTATCTGAGTGAAAACGTTGATACCCTCGAACAATCATAATGGCGCTAGGGCCGAACCTTCCCACTCTCACTCCGCGAAATGGCTGAACCAAGGAATGTTTTTCGTATCCACGCGACGCTGCATCGCCCAGCTATGCTTTTTCACGTTGGAGGAAAATTTTCTCTGCGTTCAAGAAAATATATCTAACCTTCCCCACTCGACGCACACCGCGTATGCGAAATGGGGATGATAGTCCCGAAAATCTTTGAAGGATGCAAATGGATGCTGAAAAGAACAGTAGGAAATGTCTGAATACGAAATTCGAGAGCTCTCTGCTTTTAGAATAGATGAAAAGAAAAAAAAAAAGAAGAAAGAAATTCGTTTCAAAATCCACGCTCGTTCCTCTCGCGAATTGCATTACAGGTTTTCTCGTTAACTTCAAATACCAATCATATATACGTGGAGGAAAAGTCCCTGGGGTGCAGTAAGGATTTTTTTTTAAGCTCAACATTGATTTATGTATATGAATTCCGACGGAGACATTGGATTCGATTATCCGCAGAGATTACGTTTCTAATTTATTCCTACTAAACGATCTGTACTCAATTTCCTATAATATCTCGTAGGAAATTCAAGGGAATCCCTTTAGAATCGATGCCGAAGTAATATATATATACAGACAGCGTGAGTCTCAAACAATTACAGTGTATATATACAGTTGAGGCAGATGAAAGTTACGTAACTCAAATTTCTCCATTAACAATTCCACAGACCGGAATCGTCGCAAATCCGACACAGACGTATTACCATCAGATACACACAAACACACACACACACATGCAATTTCGTGAATATAATCGAAAGATTAAAACAGGCGCCAAGCGCAAAGAATTTTAAATGCTCGATTTCCCTTTTAAATATTCCCGCGCATTCGTACTGTACGTAGGACAAGTGGAAAGAGCGCAGTGCGCTCAGCCAAATATCCGCAGTGCCTTAATTCACCGGAGCATCAGGGGAAGCTCGAGCATAGCAATGCACCAGTGCGTTACCCGAGACTAATTAGGGTTGCAACCGTAACGAGCTACGAAACAATAATTGCAGCAGAACAGGTAAACGTCAAGATTTTAAGATTAAAAGAACAATATCCAATCGTCGTAAATTCCGTAAGCGTTCAGCAGGATGAGTAATCGTTACCGGAAGTGCAGTAGGTTAAACGTATGTTATTGCACAGTACGTACACAACGAGGGGTGTCGTTTACTTATCAACCCCATGAGATTTACAGCTGACCTCACCCATCCTGAAAATTCGTTTATGGAAACTATATGATGCCGCTTTCAGTGTTAACCATTTTAGCGTGTCTCCTAAACCACTAATAGCAATTTACCACGCATACCTAACTCCGCCCTTAGCCATAGTACATTGGGGTAGGTTACCTATACGTACCTAACTCTCGCATCTAGTCGCGTCGGTAGGGAGGTTTTGCGGTTCTAAATGCATCCCGTGTACAAGACACCCACATTAGCAGCATCATCGCCTATCTCTTATGCCACCCCCTCCCCCTCCCCCATAACTCGTTCCCTATACGTCATCATCCCCTTGACAAAATTCCTATATTTCCTATATACCCTGCAACATTCCCATTCGTTCCCATTAAGCACGTTCGAAACGGTTGGAAGTCGAATTCTCGACGTACCCTCCCCCCCACCCTCTACCCACTCCCGACTCACTGACCAAATACAATTACACGAGACTCCGGGATTATTAATACCTAATCCAATTCATAAATTTTACACTATCCCATAACTGGCACGTAAAACTTCTCATGGCGTAAAGTCATTTTCATTCAGAATTCTCAGCCATGACCGAATGCCTATGCGATTCGCTGTGGAACATGTATCCAGTGTGTATATATATACAGTATTCTTCATAGCATATATATACGTACCTTCAGTGTCCCTACTTAAAGTAAGAGCAATACAGCGTAATTAACGCTCTGAGAAAAGGCGCTTCCGGGACGGTAGATTTTTCTACTGCATTCATATACGTACGTACTACCACGTAGCTGCGTGGTTTAACTCACATTCAGAGAGTAGAGGGCAGACAGAGGCAATGCATCAGCGGTTAATGAGCAAACTTTAATATTCTCCCGGACCAACCCAACCCAACCCAACCCTTCTTCGCCCTACCACCCTCACTTCAACCGTATCCTCTCTCATGGTGAACCCGGTGACACGCACAGACCCTTGGCGATGCACACGAGCGCCATCATTATCATCGTCGTCGCATCAGACTGCACCATACAGCTACACACTGCGGATACGTTAGTCCGCCCTTTCATGTTTTACTTTGGAAACTCCTCGCTCTTTATACTGAGAGCGCGGTGCTTTGTAAATTCGTGTACCTTCTTGGTGTTTGCTGGAATTCCAATCGATTCCGCCCCCCCACCCCCGCATCCCTTTCCGCAACCGTTGGTTACGCCACTGGAATAACATTCCGCAATTCCGCCGTAAGAGCGAAGTACGGCTACACGAATTTGGTCTTACGTATGTTTTCGTGGTGGAATATATTTTTTTTTGATATTTTTCGATTTTTAGTAGATGAGATGCAATGATTTTTTTTTTTGATTTCAAGGATACCTGTGCAATAAGGATGGGTATATGGAGAATAGGCAAGGAGCGTAATTACAAAGGAACCCCCAACCCCGCCTTCACCGCTACCACCTCCCCTTAAGCAACTCGGCGAGGTCGTTAACACATTCTTGGCTTCCTCGCTGCAGAATTTCCTGCTGATACTCGCGAAAAAGCTTCATATTCGAGCTTAATTTCTCGCGGAATTCACACCACCTTACGGAAGTGCAAAAGTTGCAGGCCATTTGTCCGACCTCCGGGTAATGCCGTAGCACTTGTAATTTCGAGACGCGGAGACCCGCGCCACGTTGGAATTACTTTATTACGCGAAACAGTGAGAGGCACGTCGATTTACCCGTCAAATTACTCGGGACAATTTTCCCGCGCGCTCGTCGTCCTCGATTTAATAAGGCAATCTTACGGTATCAAAAGCATGCAGAAAGCTCGAAAAAAAAATACTTCTTTTTTCGACTAACGTCTTTCCGCATTATACCTTACGAAGAAACCCCTTTAGAAGATGCATAATAGAATAATATCCCTGTCATAAAAGTATCTTATTAAACGCCGTAGATATATATCCTATCGTCGATTAACGATTCTTGGCAATTATAAAAAAAAAAATGCAACCGATACTTAACTCCTCCCCCCCCCCCCCTCCTCTCGAGTCTCCGGGTATATCCGTTAGAGGCTCAATTTCCCAGTAATCCGTCTGCAGGACGGAAAAGTGTCGTTCCCGCTTAACTACCCCAACGGCATTAAGCCGTAGACCTTGATGCCATCCCTGACTAAGCTTATAGTTATAGCTAGTTCCTCGACAGGATGATACGAGGGTAGTAGATATGTATATGCGTACAGGTGAAAGAGAGGCTGGGATAGATAACGGGTTATATATATATATAGGCAGTACGTGTGGGTACCACGGTTCGTAGGTGCCATCCCGTCGCTGTATATATATATATGCATTTAACCACCCCTAACTCTATAATAGGCAGGGCCTATATTCTCTTCGCACTAAATCCTTCAACCTTGAAACCATCACAGAGGCTCTCATTTGGCCGCATACCTTCGTAGAAGACGTCGAAATGGTTTTGGGCGAATACGTAATCCCCAACAAATTCATCGTCCTTCGTAGTGGCACCGGGGGTATGTACCCCGACGAGTATGAGGACGTCCGTACGTGCCTCGAATTATCCATGCCTAAGGGAACGGGGTGTGTGCATGCTTTGTACGCATTGTGCCTTACACTCTAGCTCATCCCGGTAGTCTCTAAGCAACCGGATATAGCGTACAGCACGCTTCAAAAGCTTTTCCGCATACGCTACAAGCCATGGCGATAACGCGTATACGGCAGTACGCGGCCTTGTGAATGAGACTGAATACAAGAACGTTCTGACGTCAGCCGATTATTTCGAATTCTAATCGGTTATCATATTCTTGATATATCTATAGTGCGAAGTTGCGTATTTTAATACAGTGGAATAGGTTAGGATAGTTTCAGACTAGATTCGCATTTTTCTTTTTAATCCTGCGTGACTACGTACTGACCTTATCTACTGCGGTCTGTAGTTTTTCCAGGAAAATGTATTTTACGTGCGAATTTAGGGGGGGGGGGGGGACTCGTGTTCAATTTAAATGGTTTGAAATACTATGAATTATTTCACTGGTAAATGAGCAGCGGTTACGTAGTACTCTCGGCAAATAGAAAATTTGACGTATTTTTATCACACTGATACCGGCTTCTTAAAATCATGTTTCAATTTCAGTCTTGTAATCAGCAACTATGGTCTGCATTTTATATTACGGTATAATTGTCATATATGACATTATATCTGGCGGTCCATCCAATGGATCTGTAATGATTCTACGCCTTGGAGGAGGAACGATTCTCGCTCAGGATGGCTGTGGATTATAGATAGTTCTCAGCTATTCCTCCATATTCGCATGATTACACGGGGTATCTACGCTTCTCCACGACTGTACGCATAAGTCTAGAGTAAGCCTGTATGGAAACAGCAAACTGCAGGCTTCCGTATATACACCGTATACGTTCTTCAAGTACACGATACGAGTGGATTTAAGGATTAGCACGCGCGCATCTGCCACGTATCGACAAACCGAATTGTATTGTACGCGAAAATTCAAAGGGTCTGTGTTTGCGCGTCTAAATTCCTGAGATATCGAACAGACATGTTTATATTGTTCACCGCACTTTGATCGGACCACAATATATATATATATACACACATCATATATATATTACATTGATGCATAAGCTATGTATATATATTACACAAGTTGGCGCATGCGCATCGGTGCTTCGTAATACTTGATAATCGACTTTGAATTTTGTAAGGGAAGAAAATAATCTCATTGCTCCGAGTCATCGAAGGGGTTTACGAAATATGATCATCCCCTACTACTGTATTGGTTATCTGCCTTTATTCGGATTGAAATTCATTCCGCGCACGGAGGACTCTTTTACGTTGTAAACGATAGGGGCGTAGTCCCCTACGAGTAAAATCGATATCTCTTTACACTTGATTATATTATGTACTCAATTACGTACGCGCGTATGTATATACATGTATTTACCGAAAGCTGAAAAGTGGATCGTTGAAGAATCTATTTTCATCCACTTTCTAAAGTAATTACATACGATGGCCTTGAGTCTGGCTTTTCAGAGAGATTTTAAAGTTAGGGTATGTCTTTTAGACCTTAGTTTATTGGAAAAGGTCTTACCGCACTTTCACGCGACGACGCACCCTGCCGTTTCCTAAAGAAATCCTTAATAATTCATTACACCATTACTGTACCGACAGGAACTTTCGATCCTTGGCTCCTTGAGTGTCTCTCGGCTTTAAGGCTCGTCCGCTATTTTCGGTTTAATTCACTTTCGTCGTCGACTTGCCAGTTCGCTTCTTTGATATGTACACACACGCAGGTACTCTATTTCGTTTGATAAATATTCGCCGTATTTTTCATACGTGAAATTTCGCAGTCCGATCTCACGTATGTCTTGGGATTGTGGCGTAGTGGGGGATAGACGTTCCTTTTTTATTTTCCGTCTCAAAAGTCTCTTCAGAATCGTATATGGAATAGCGAGAGGCTATAGTAGAGCGCGCGAGAGAGAGAGAGAGAGAGAGAAACGAGATGATATACGATAAAGTACTTTTTTTTTGTTTTCATCATTTTCCCATATAGTCGCTCGAGAGAAAACGCTAATGTTAAACCGTATTTTTATTTTAAGTCTTGTCGTATTCCCAAGACAGCGACACAAACGTGACAAAAAGTTATTACATGTTTCTTTGCAACCTAGAAAAATGTGGCTTCGCGCTGCCGTTACGGCATCCAGTAATTTTCACGTAAGAAAGAGAGAGACAAAGACAGAGAGATATGCGACTCGATTTTGCAGCAACATTTTCAAAGGAATGAATTTAATATATAAATTTATATAATTTCTCTCAACCGTTCTCCATCTCTCATCCACTCGGTCGTATATCTACTTCATGCAGATAATCTCGTGCACAACGTTATCCAGATGATCATGATAATACCACATAGATATCGAGCAACCTGTCAAAAACTATGTATGTACAGCCATGCCCATAAGTCTAGCCCAATACATTCGCGATATCGATATCCCACAACTACTACAGTATACAGCTTCGGGTACAGTCTCGTCAGAAACCGTTACGAATTACAGACGAACTTACAGTACAACCATAGATTATCTATGATTATACTGTATATATACGCAAACGCATAAGTCTTCCCTAACAGATTGATTACGCGCGCGTCAGAGTTGCTGATATAACACTGAAAAATTTCTAATATCCCCCCCTCCCCACCCCTCCATCCGAAAATTCAGCCAATATCATTGATATCGATAATACAATCATTAGTACACAATCTGTATTATATACTAATTTTGACAAAATTTATATTCACTCTTTTCCGTCCTCTAATTCTCTTATCTCGTTTTATCCTCCACGTAAAACCTTCTTTTCCCGCACGACCTGGATGCTGCGCGTGACTTTCCTAATCTGTCGATAACCGTGAACTATCAGTAATACCATTAATGTGTACCAGGATAGTAGTATGCTCGTCACTCGAGTGCAAGCCGTCGCCTGTGTCGGACATGTGCTCAAAGGATGTCCTAGGTGTACTGCGACTATTGTAAACACAGTACGCTTGTACGTTACTTCCTGCAGACCAGCCTGTCCCAAAGTAACCTAACCAATGAGTTCTCGTAGCCAATGGCGATGACGGAGGAGGAGGAGGAGGTAAGGGGGGGAGGGTTGACGGTTGGTGCATACTGCACAATATCGTACCGTTAGCTCGCGGGCGTGTTATGGCAGTGTACGTTCCACAGGCAGAAACTAGCAAAACATACCGAAACTTGTATCGGGTGTATTGGTCGATGTTGAATTATGCGAAGGGCGTGACTCGAATATCGCACGTTACATCACGCGAGTAGGTAAGAGCGAGTCTACGAATTATACGGAATTATACTAACGCCTAAGAAGGAGCATACGCATACCGGATGACTTATTGGTAATAATTGTAAAGGCAATGTACATTAATGAACGGTATGCTCAACAGGGACATTTTTTAAAAGTTGTCAAAAATTATAATTGGATACGAGGGTAGTGATATTAAAAGAAAAAAGGTCTACGCGACCTTTTGCTCTATCACCTTCAACGTTATTATTACTTGTACCTAGTACAGTCTACTCTGCCTAACAGACTAGAAATGCCTGAAGCAGCCGCTTGCGTTGCTGCGTCTGACGTACTAATTAATACCACGGTTAAGCGTAGTTGTTCTCGCTCGCGGGAACGTGATTAAGAACGGTCAGAAAGAAGTGTGATTTATGGCGAAACAAGTGGCTGCTGCGTGAACGTCGTTCGTTGGAAACGTGGTATGCCGTGGGAGTTCTGCGATAGTTTGAGGTGACTATTTTTTTGACACGGGGTGGGGGGTCTTGTGACGAGCGACGCGGGACGTCGTTCCGGTGTCTGTAACGTCGAATTAGACATGAAGATAGAAAAAGGAGTGACGTTTAAACGAGTAATTGACTGTTGAATGTCTTTTTTTCCTTTTCTTTTACAGAAATCCAAACGCCATGGAGCATCACGGAAGGAGTGACGCGTTTCTACCAGCGAGTCGTGAGAAAAGTCGTTTTCGGAGCGTCACGTGGGAGCAATACGATCCTGTGCATCAGAAATATTTAGAGATCGGTGAGTAAGCAGGGAATTGTGAGAATTGTTGCAGTATTGTTGTCGCGTTTATTTATACGGTGTCTG
This sequence comes from Pachycephus smyrnensis, assembly GCA_030142225.1. NCBI lineage: Eukaryota > Metazoa > Arthropoda > Insecta > Hymenoptera > Cephidae > Pachycephus > Pachycephus smyrnensis. The sequence continues at coordinate 847,642 of JARQST010000309.1, read as the reverse complement.
TGACGGGTATTATGGCGTCCCCGTGTCGCTGGGAGACGAAGTACTTATCAATGTCTGATTAAACACGACAGTTTCTACTGGAATGACTCCATTCACTGGTAACAACTTTTTACGTAAGAGTTTTGCGACGTCTGTTGCTGACAATGGGATTCCTTTAAATAGCTAACTAATTCTGAGTAGGCGAAATTAAGTCGGCGGGTTCTAAAAATACTTATTAATATCACTCCTGGTAGCTGTAAGTCAAGTATGCTATTTATGTAATTTCGCACATTAAGGGGCTTTCATAACGGGGAACTTACGTGTTAAAAAAATGACTTTGGGGAGATTGGCCTTGGCATTCTAGTCCATCATAACCTAAAGCAACGTAAGCCAAACCCATCACAGAACCGGATGCCTGGGGTTGATTAAATTTTGAAAATTCAGTGTGACAACAGCTTTATAGTATTTATAAACAGAACTGTATAATTGATAGTAAATGCTTTTTATGACGTTACTAGAGGCCTATCGCGCACGCTGCGGTCGCGCCCCACGGCCATCCCAGAAACGATTAAAGAAATATTTCTTATCTTTACATTTCTAAAGTAACCGCAATCTGACAGATTTACTGCATGCCGTAAACGGACACACCAAGCGGCAAATTCACATGTATTGAACGACGATAACAACGAAAAATCGGCATCGCGGGAAAGAGATAATAATACTTTCAAGATATTTTCGATATGCGGTAAACTAACCGAGACATGGATCTTATACATAAGGAATCGTTAAAAATCGTTATTACTCCCCAAAACAGACAGGTTTTTTGCGCTAGGTCTATCCGTTCCAAAGTTATGGCCGAAAAACGACCTTCGGATCCTGCCTCCCCATATTGCAAAAATGGTCGTATCGCAATGAATTTTTTTTTAAATTGTTGGAAATCGTTAGCACTCTCCAGAACACACCCTATTTTTTCTGTAGGCCTATCCGTTCCAA